>OX459055.1:790945-1390945 GCA_949775005.1 Orthosia gothica | reverse complement strand
TATCAAAACCTGCCAGTTTGGACTTATGGTATTCAGCTATGGGGCTGCACCAAACAGAGCAATATATTAATTATACAACGATTCCAGAACAAAGTGCTAAGGGCTATTGTAAATGCACCGTGGTACATACGAAATGATGACCTCCATCGTGACCTAAAAGTTGAGTTCATCGATAAAGTGATCCAGAAATTTGCAGAAGCTCACGAAAAGAGACTTCATCAGCATGTGAACGTCGCGGCAATCCAGCTTCTCGACCACACAAACATAGTGAGAAGAATAAAAAGAACAAAACCGTTCGAGTTAGTGTTTAGTGTTAGTGAATAGTGTAACGTACGAAAGTGCTACCAAATAAAAACAAGAACGAAGTGTATTCGCCTTAATAGAGACAATAAGAAAAGTGCTACTAAGAATGTGTCCACATTCTTAGTAAAGACAATGTAATAGTTTAGTTTATAATTAAATTACTTATAAGTCTATTTATAAGGCTAGATTGTAATAAGAGAAGGGTCCATCCTATTGATGAAACCTAGAAAAGGCAAAAAAAAAAAAAAACTTTAGATTTAGTATTTACGCTCTTCAATACAATTAAACAAATATGTATTTAAGAACTTAATCCCTTAATTGTACTCGAAGCTTGCGTGGATGCGTAGTCACCGGCAGCGCAAGGCCAGGCGTTGTGCTCAACAACTGGCTACACCGTACTGCAGCCTTCCGAGAACTAAACTTAACACATTCATTCTGACTTCTCAAATTTTATTTAATGGCATTAATATTGACAAACCGTTTATCTAATTTTTATCTTACCTCTTTAAATTTAATTCAATCCAATATTTATTACTTAATATGAATAATTTCTACGTTAATATAAAATTTGGTTTAATCCATCAAGTGGTGTGCCTATTTCTGTTATGAGTCGGGGAGAGATTGGCCGGTTGCGTCTATGCCACACTGTCTTTTGGGGTTTTTAAGACAATTTAAACTATCATATTGTAGCACTTTATATTATATTACATTATCTATTTTTTACATTACTTTATATTATCTATTTTACATTTTTTTCAATTTATAAGTTAAGCACATCTTCACTTTATGACATTATTTTAAGTATCTATTTTATTTACCCACATCCGTGTGTCACTACCGGGGTGCCTACTCAAAATCAGCGCTGGGTGTCTGACGCCCAGCAAATGCTGAGTTGGTAACCCTTTCGGTATGGCCACGCTCGGCGCAATCATTCTTAAACCTTGTTTGTACTTTTTTTACTATTCTTCTCTGTTACTTTGTGATTGTTGTTGATGTGTCTATGTCGAATAAATGTTTTCTATTCTATTCTATTCTATTCTATTCTATTCTATTCTATTCTATTCTATTCTATTCTATTCTATTCTATTCTATTCTATTCTATTCTATTCTATTCTATTCTATTCTATTCTATTCTATTCTATTCTATTCTATTCTATTCTATTCTATTCTATTCTATTCTATTCTATTCTATTCTATTCTATTCTATTCTATTCTATTCTATTCTATTCTATTCTATTCTATTCTATTCTATTCTATTCTATTCTATTCTATTCTATTCTATTCTATTCTATTCTATTCTATTCTATTCTATTCTATTCTATTCTATTCCTTAAAGGGGTATAAAGGGATGTTAAATTTTAGATTGAAAAATAAATTGTTTGTTATCAAAATACTGCACAAAAATATTATATGTGATTACTGGATGTGCGCGAGGGCATCAGTTTATACCTCGAATACCACTGGCACCCTCTGACTAAGTCTTTGAGTTTAAAAGATTACAATCGCGGTCTGCTTTGCAATGATCATAAATAAAACTCAGGTTTAGTCATTAAGGCAAAGATTTAAAGGAAATATTACTTCTCACATGGGTAATTGTACTTTGCCTGTTCTAGAGTCAGTACTAATAGCAGCCTGATCATTTCGGCACCAGACAGAAAAACCACCAATGCGGTATACAAAGAAGAGGTTAATTAAATTCTAACTTCCTGATGGTGGCTTCCTTTGTTAGCGTGAGCTAATGGGAGTACCCATTTATCTAGACTGTACAGGACGGCGAAAACCTCATCACCCTATCGGCAGATGCAATTATTTTTGCTTACGGTGGCAAATATCAATTCTGCTTCGACATTTGTGGAGTAAACTGATACAAAAAACGTTTTTATAAAAAAAAATACAATTGACTTTCAAATAAAAACACTACAAAGTAAAAATAACTTTAACTTTGGCAGTCTTTGAGCCTCGTTTTGTTTCTTCCTTAAAGGGATACTCCTCTGCGTACCCATTTAAAGCGTACTGGCGTGATGTAATGCTATGAAATGGCGTAAACAATAAACATACATGCGATTGTTTCAATCCCGAGAGATTTGCCGTTGTTTATTGAAGAGTTCTGTTGTATATCTCTGAAGTTCTTCACCAAATTTAAATGGGACCAATTCGGGAATATACTATTTCAAACAAGAAAATATTTTTTTAAATCGGTCCAGTAATTTCGGAGCCTATTCGGTACAAACAAACAAAAACATCTTTCCTCTTTATAATATTGGTTTAGATTAATTTTAACTTGATTCATCCAGGTTCCCAGAGAAAAAGTCTTGACACACGGACAGACAGACAGACAACGAAGTGATCCTATGGGTTCCTTTTTTTAACTGACTTCCCAAGAACGAGGAGGTTTCTCAATTCGACCGTGTATTTTTTTTTAATGTTTTCCCGAATAACTTCGTCGTTTATTAACTGATTTTGATTTTTTTTTTTGTTGGAAATGAGATTTCCCAAGGGTGGTACCATGATACGCAAACCAGAATCTGATGATGGGATCCTAGAGAAATCGAGTGAATTCCTCAAATGTTATAGGCATACGTAAAGCGATTTTAGTATTTCCATTAATAATGCAATCATTTACACTCACAAAATATTTATTTATTTATTATATACTTAAAATATCACTTGGTGAAGTGGAATTGATGAAGAAGACCACAATGGCCACTGGATTCCGAAATAAAACAATGTATCCTTGTCGTGTTTGGGCTTATTGGAATAGTCATGAGATGTACTTTGGCTATAAATGAATTTCATGATAATTGGAGGTACCAACCAAAACTAAAAAGAGGAAAATAAAAACTTTTGAAAACTAACTTTTTGAAGTCGATTTGATTTTTTGTTAAAAAGTTTTTCTTATTGAAGAACGGAACTCTAAAATCTATTCAAAAAAAATAAAGTATCTACATATTCGGTAAAACCGGATTGTGTTAACAACTTTTCATCCAATGTCAAAAAAATTAAATCGTTTATTTCTGTTCGCGACGAGGCGTCACATAGCTTATAGTTTGCATATTGCGCTTATGTACTAGCATTATACATGAAATACCTTAAGTATATAATGTATGTAATAGTTTAGGGCAATAAAAATATTTTGTTTATTTTCATTTAGACCCCCTTAAAATGGCAGAGTCGCAAGTAGTGGTATGTTCGTTCTACTCACATGCCAATCGTATTATTTTCCTTACACACATTATTTTGTTAGGAAACACCGTCTAGGTGTTCTAGATAGTATACCTTGATGCTATGACTGAAAAACTGTACATAATAACAGTACATAGCCAGGGTTAATACAGTTTCACTCTGAAAAGGTAAATATACATACATTTTCAGTGTATAGAAAACTGGTTATAAGCGATTTAGCGCTTCTAGGTGACCTAGACTTCTGCCTAGGCCCTGTCAATAGATAGCACCTATGTACTTCTAGTACATAGACATCACTTACTTGAGATAATGTGTCTGTATGTACCAGCATAGACGTTTCTATGCGCTTTTCAGCGGGCTCACTGCCTTCAGACACACTTGATGCCTGAAGGCTATTGATATGCCTTCTGAATTGCATTGCATTACCTTCATGGGCCCGCAGGCAGGCGCCAGGACTCAAACATAATACATAGCTAATATATAGCTACACATACACATACAGAAGCCTTAAAGCTGTGGAACAACGCAACATTTTCCTATTTCGTCCGCTTCCCGGCAGCTTAAATACCAGAAGGGCTGGTGGTACACACATCAGGATACCACCATTCGATAGCCCAATTCTCTGGCTTCCCAACCACACTTTTGGAAGGAGCCTAGCTCTGGTGGTTGGGGAGCTAACCGACTTGACATGACGCGAGGTTCCATAGTTTTTCCGTGACGTCGAACATATCAGAGTGAATACTGCTTCGAGGGTTGGAGCTGTATCCACCACACTTCCACCAAGGGATAGCCCGCAGTGGCGGCTATCCGATGGTGGCTTGTGGGTGAGGATGCACCCACCAGTTGAAGTACCATTTAACTTTATGTGCTAAAAATTAGCACATAATCTAGCCTTTCACACTTTCACGCGGCTGTGCGCATGAAAGATATAGATGTAGCTATAGAACTACTACATTTCGATAGTCCAGTAGAAGGGCTTCAAGACCCTCACTGGTACCCTAGTACTATGATGTATAGTTGAAGTAGAAAATAGCTTGTAAACCCAGAAATTGACAGAATTTCCCCTTCTTCGGTGTTCTTCCCGCAAGAACTCCCTGGAGGTAATAGCTAGGAACCTGAAAGAGGGTCCGGAGGAAAGGCCGTCTCGAGACCTATCCAACGAAAACAAAACTACCAACGAAACTTGTATAAGTTTCATCGAAATCGGTTCAGTGGAAGGGGAGTTTCTGTCAGTTTATAGCTTAAGTAGATAGTGAAAAATTCTGTTTTTAGTATTTGTATAACAACAAATACTAAAAACAGAATAAAATAAATATTTAAGTGGGGTCCCATACAACAAACGTGATTTTCTTGCCGTTTTTTGCAATAATGGTACGGAACCCTTCGTGCGCGAGTCTGACTCGCACTTGGGCGGTTTTTTATAATTAAGACATCGTTAGATAGGTCGGTGCGGTTAAAAAATAAGAAACATGGCGGATTTTGGGCGCTATATTGTAGGGGTTGCAATTTTTTTTCTTTGAAACCCATGGTATGAAGTATCAAAATGAAGGGTTTTTAGAGTTGATTACAAAAATATATACCACATATGTTTAAAGTCATTCGAAAAAAAAAGTATAACTAAAAAGTTGTTAATCAAAAAATCCGACTGCTTAAAAGCAAACTAAAAAGATGTAAACTAGAAGAAAATCATCATGTGTAGTCGGAGGATACATCTTTTAAAAAGCGTTGCCCAGCACTAGGAAAAACCAAATTAAGAAAAACTGGCTGTAAAAATATTTGTTCCGCTGTAAATTTCCAAGTTCTTTCAGGCCATCCATAGGCTGTCTGTTAGATATCGCTGTCAGCGATAAGACCGCCATTGGAACCATAATACACAGTTTTGTAAAATAAATTTGTGACTTTTTTGGTGTTACAATAATGTATATTTTATTGTTCCGTGCGGGGATCGAATCCGTGACACGCAGCGCGGCAGTCGATGGCTCAGCCATTGCGCCAACCATGCCGTCGAAGCACCATATTTTCGTACCAGCCTACAACATCTTCTTGAGATGCTCTACTATACTCTTCTAACCTGCCGCCCCGTCAATCGACCAATCACATAGACGGAAATCCACATCGTGTCTTTCATCTCTCATGTGATTGGTTGATTGATGGAACCTTATAATGCGAACCTTATAATGTTTTGTTCTGTGCTCAATCTCTTCTTTAATGGTGTTAATTTGGAGGTAGTCATGTAAATCAGTTATTTTGGTGAACCATGGAGTATTTGATACGGTTTTCAGCACCTTGTTTTGATTTTGATACCCCACACGATTGGAAAGGAAGAAAAAAAATTGGGCCAGCACAGTATGGAGCCCAAGAGCCGCCATTTTTCTATTTTCCAATTTCAATGGAGCCAGTGAGACTCGCAAGATTAAGACGAATCGATTGACGTACGAATCATCAAAATCGGCCAACGAGTTTGGCCTCTGGAACACCATGTGACTACACGTCATTTATCTCTATATTTTAATACTTCAAACTGCGCATTGTTGCCACATGTGCGGACCAAATTTAGGCACAAACACTCGGGTATAAGCACGCTCTGACAGAAACCCCAATAAATTAAGAACAATCTATTCATTTTAAAATAGTGAAGCAATATTGGACCTTTAACAAATACAATTCGGCTGGAAATATAGATAAAGGGTCTCAAGAACCGAGAATCTATACAAAAAACTAAGATATCACCATGTGGTAACGTTAAAAGCAGGTAGACGACCCGAGCCCCGGAAGGCAAGCTGAAGAGACTTAGGCGAGGTGATGAGAGGAGAAAAGGGCTCGGAACGGGGACGGGCGAGAGTGCGACACTTGACTTTAGGCGGGCAGAGAGTACGGACTGATTTTGAGAGATCGAAAGAAGTCCGTACTGGTCGAATACTAGAGTGTAAGGGACTCATAGGGATAGGCTTGGAACGAATAAGGAAAAGTCGCGTCGTTGTAACGAATCGTGTTAACGAGTTTAATTATTAAGTTAATTATAGTTTAGTCTAATCTCGTATTAATACAGTGTGAGTGAGTGCTGGAATGTCTGTGGTAAGTTTTAATTATTGTATTACATAGGTAGGGACAATTCACTAATGTACTATTTATTCTAGCCTGGCGAGTCCTTGTATAAATCCTCCAATCCTCCAATCCAACCTTGGCAGGCATTTGTCACGAACATTTGGTTTAGGGACGCGGTGAAGTCTTCTTTCACACTTTCATACCCTAATTCACCATTTATACACTAAACAATTACTCATTTGATTAAGGACCTTTATTGAGAGTTAACTGACATTACATACATGGAAGGCGGAACCGCTAATATTCATTTCTGTATAAAATAGGCTAAATATGGCCGCTTTTAATTGAGCACGTAGGAGAACCAAATGTTAGTTGTTAAAATATACTCTTTTCTAAAGAAGGTCTAGCTCAGAACACTTCGCGAAATACTTGCTGTCGCTCAGATCCAGGGAGTGGGTGTGGTCTTCAGCCGGTAGGCTTCACAAAGAACCCCAAATTATATCGTCTAAGGACGCTTAGGGAACGCGTCTCGTTAAAACCACACCAAGCCGTTTTGTAGGCAATACTAAATCGTCACTATTTAGCGAGACACGATATTGGATGGCTGCCGTTCCCGACGGTCCCAAAATCCACGCAATGGGCAGTTTAAGGAGATGAGAAGCGACGATCCGCTCCGACGTACGGCAAGTATCTTTCGCATTGAGTTCTGCTACAGGCTGAGTCTACGGTACGCTTGCGTTACTTTTGTATTGTCTTAGTAAAGGGTGAATAGGCCGAGGGAGTGCTACTTATTATAGCCCGCGTCCAGTGTATCTGGTAGCATGTCTCGCTCAACTGGCAGAGGCAATTAGGCACAAAACTGACCACTGTCTTAGGACTGGGCAAGGCATGCTAGAGCTTAGGGAGCCAGTATTGTTTGGGCCGCTGCTAATCCTTCCTAGGATTCGCATTAGAGGTCCTGCAGTACACGTATACGACGTGTCTGCTTCTGAAAGGCAGTCTCACGTCACATGGGTGGGAGTCTAGACTATTGCGAATTAACTCATTAACGTAATTCAAATAAACGTATTTATCAATGCAAGCGTAGCGATCCTACCAACTCCATTCTGTTAGGTAAATAATGCACTTTGCAATCCCTTTGTCTAATTCATTTCATACTTCACTATTGTTTTACTTATTTAGCCTTTAAGGCTATCAGACAGAAAAGTGTGCTGGGAAGTTTGTTTCATCATTTCTTCTTACCAGCTATTACACAACGAAATGATGGTGGGATGGGCGCTTTTTGGGGCTGTCTATAGGTGAGTTGATATTATCAACTCCAGTTACTTCCTGAGTTAAACTCTCTGCCAATTTAGTTATTTGTATTAATCCTTGAATGTATATTCACCATCCGCCACCATTATTCGGTCTTTGATTTAAATACTCTATACATTAGTGTAAAGAGTTTCTCACACAAGCTTTAGTTAATTGAAACGATTTAGTATATCCCTTTAGTTATATTTTATCCTTCTAAACCACTTCCAAGTTATAATTTTATAACTGTGAATTCCAAAACAAAACAAAAACATAATTTGGAATTCACTTGTCAGAAGAGAATTGACCAAGCCAGGTGACGAAATTCATTGTGCAGCGCGGACTTGGCGGGGCGCTGTACCTCTTTTATCAAAAGAACCGACTGTAACACTAAATCTAGGACATTTTAGGAAAAACTATTTTTTTTTCAGCCTAGGGTCATTTAGGAACAGTCACATGTGGTGCCGTGTCCAGGATTCTCGTCATTAAATGTACTGACTAAAGTCAGTGCAACGAGAAAGAACAATTACTATAAAACAACAAAACGTAAGTCAAGCTTCTATTATTTATTAGGCACAAAAGCGTTACTACGGTTAAAAATATTTTAAATAATACTGTCGAATGTATTTACGACAAGAATAACACAACGTAATGTTAGGGTTACTTAGAATTGTTAAACGATAAAAGTTACAACGACTATAGGTATAGGTAACGGTCTCATTATGTTAGATAAATTTTTCGATTAAATGTAGCGGGTTCAAATCCCGTATGATTTATTTGGTTGAGAGTCGATGTGGATGGTATTGTCATGGAATTTGGGTTCAAGTCCTACCTGACATACTGGTAGACGATTGTTTAGGAATCTGGTTTCATGATTTTATGTGGGTTAGATTCCCACATGAATACATAATAATGATTAATAAAGTTTTGGTGTTTGTGTTACGGTGGGTTGGGCTCCCATAAAATAACACAACGTAACTTAGGCTTTTATAGAATTGATAGGCAATAAAAATTACAACGACTATTAACAGATAACTAGCTAGTTATGTTGGTTGAAATCGACAACTACATTTAGCGGGTTCAAGACCCGTATGATTTATTTAATTAAGGATATAAATGGATTCTATTGTCATGGATATGGGTTCAATTCCCGTCTGATAAACTGGTTGATGAGAAATTAGAATCTCATGTGTGTGCTACTGTGGGTTTGAATCCCACAAGCGCTTAGATAATTTCAGTACGGTTTCATTTAGTCGTTTCCAAAGCTAACGTAGTTAAGGGTTCGACCCTTGCAAAAGCGAGTTCAAGGTTACGATCATGTTAAGGCGCAGATACCCTTGAGTAGCTGATTTTAAAATGAGAATCACGTCTAAACGGCTAGTCGTAATTTTTTGGAAAAAATGTATGTTATATTAGAGCGTTTCCTTATTAATTTCATCTGAGTACATTTTAAAATATATTAGTGTAACATAGTTTAATTAATTTGCAAAACAATGTCTAACGCGGACCAAAAATCGACAATTACGCAAAAACCATTGGGCGTATTTTTATGAAACTTTCATCTAAAAGGCAATTTTTTCATCTAATAATTATGTTATTTCTGTTTTACAAAAATACCAAATAACAAAGATTATCTAGATATAAATGCAGAGACAAGGTGAGTAATGCCATTGCATTCAATGTAACCATCCATCCTAGTAGGGACAGTCCGGATAACAGTTTCAAAAAGTATGTGAATGTAATTATTAGCAATTTGGCATAGTTGTAAGTATAGTACTCCACTCCAAGTACGTACTGCTCGGGGAAAACAACTGTGCACCCGGCGCTGTCACGTCACTCTGTCGTTCGACTCGCTCGGGACAAACGTAGGGCGCCGCGCGGGTAGGCAGAAGTGGGTTCGCAATCCAGCACACATTTATTTTGACCGTGTTGTACCTCAATTACATCTCCGGATGCGGATATGTAATTCTTTGGGTCTGTTTTGTGGCAGTGCGTCATGTACGAATACTTTACTAATTTCGCATAATATAATATAATGGTTTATCTATACTTACAAACATACATTTATATTGTAGCTCCGGCTGTACAGAATAGGAGAAAAAGGCAACTCCGCTTATTGGTCATGAAAATATGGACATAAGTACCGACAGGTAAATGCATAGGTACCTAATTTAATATTCCGACTTTAGTATTATTTAAACTTAATAATGTAGGTATCAGTAGATTTTGCATTATAATATCAGCAGCCTAATTGCGTAAGTGAATTCGGAAAGGCAAAGTTTCTTACCCCATGAAAGAGTATGAACAATCGACCAATTACATAGACGGAAATCCACATCGCGTCTTTCATCTCGCTTGTGATTGGTTAATTGTTCAAGTTCTTTCATGGGTCAAACCCTTTGCCTTGACGAATTAACTTACGCAATTATAATTTAAATGTTTGCCATATGAGTGTTTGGTATTTGGTTATATATTTATTTTAGATGTTTGAGTGACAGCCTGACAGCAAAGGAGACACTGTTAAAACCTTTATTATGGTTTGTTCATCTTTTATTTTTTGCCCCAGCGGATATAGCATAGATTGTTTCGGTGTATTTATCATTGTAATTATATTTCAGTTCTGCAGAAATTGAAATGTATTAGAGTGATGTAATCGAAATAAAAGAGAAGTGTTCGATTCAACGATTCGTGTAATAATGCCCATAAAAGGTGTGTGCAGTTACAAATATAGGGTTGGGCGAGCTGCACACTACACCTCCCCTTTTTTTTTTTTTTTTATAAAAAAAAATGTTGTTATTACTAAGTACATAATGCTTTTTTTTTTTTTTTTTTTTTTACTTAAACTAGGCTTACATCACTACTTTTTGTTTACTTTTTAACATAACATTATACAAAATAAAATAAAACATCTTATCTTAATTAACCAAAGTATTTTAAGTTACAAATAGTTTTGTATTATTTTTATGAATTACATATTCCTTATCATCTTTTATAATTTTCACATTTGGTGATACATCTTCAATGACTCTGTATGGTCCTAAGTAAATTTTATCTAACTTATTTCCTACTTGATTTTTGATTAAAACTAAATCTCCACTCTTATATATTAACCGATTTACATTTTTATCAAAATGATTTTTTCTTAATTCCTTACTGTATAATAAGTTTTTTCTAGCTTCTGCTTGTGCTCTTTGTAGTCTGTATTTTAGCTCCAAAGGGTAAGAATCTGGATTATATAACGGATCAACATATTCATTTTGTGCTATATTAGATGGTAAATTTCAATTTTTGCCAAATACTAGCTCAAATGGAGTGTATTTTGTCTCAGAGTGCATTGTAGTATTAAAAGAAAAGCACCAGAATGGAAGCCAACTGCTCCAATCTGTTTTGTTATTGTCACACTGAATTCTAAGATAAGCTCCTAGAACTTTATGAGTATTTTCCAAACCTCCCAGAGTTTCATGATGATAAGCTGTTGAATGCAGTTTATTAATATGCAACAAATTGCAAATCTCAGTGAAAACTGATGACATAAACTCTGTTCCCTGGTCTGTTATTATCTCTCTAGGGATACCATACCTCAGAATAAAATTGTTTACAAATAACTTAGCTACTGAAATAGTATCTTTCTTTTCTATAGGATAAGCTTCGACGTATTTTGTTAAATCACACTGTAATGTCAAAATATACTTATAGTTTAAATTATCTACATCTAAAGGACCTGTTAAATCTAAACTAACTCTTTCAAAAGCAGTGGATGCCGTGGATGTGATAACCATCGGTTCCTTCGTATGCCTATTGGTATGCTTTTGAATCTGACAACTTCTACACTTCTTTACGAATTCTGATACGTCATTGCTCATTCCTGGCCAATAATAGTACTTCCTAATATTATTTAACATTCTGTTTACCCCCGCGTGGCCACTCGTGGGTAACAGGTGGAAGTCATTCAAGATCACAATTTTCGTGTCTTTGTCAGTAACTCTAGTCACATCTTTAATAACAAGTAACTTAGGAGTATCTTTTAAATGACTCATTTCCTTTATAAAATTGTTTACAAAACTTTCGTTGCGCTTGTTCTTAATTATTATGAGCTCGATTAATTTGATTTGCTTGCAAAAACGTTGTAATTCTCTCGCTAACACACTTACGGTCGATAACGATCGAGAAATTACAAAAATTGCTGACTTTTCACGCACGAATTTGCAGTTACCATTGTCACTAGTGTAATGTTTTGATTTTTCTATCTGATTTAATGTATTTTTATTGCTAAGTAAAATCAATTCAACGCTGTCAATTGGTCGTTTGAGAATTTCCACTACCTTAGGTTGATCAGGCCTTGGAGTAGAGGATACCTCAGTAGTCATGTCGTTGTTGTCACAGTCAGTACGTAACCTTCGAGTCTGTGCCCTTGTCATGACCGATACTACATGCTTGTTCATATCCTTTAAGCTGTTGGATGTAATAGGTATCCGGCTCAATGCATCTGCAGCTGCGTTTTGCCGTCCTGGGACATAGCTGATTTCAAAATCATATTCCTCGAGATATAATCTAAACTTTGTCAACCGGCTTGAAGGATCGGTCATATTAAATAAATAAATCAATGGCTTATGGTCTGTTTTTATGTAAAACTTTTTCCCATATAAATAAGGTCTAAAATGTCGAACCGCCCAAACAATAGCAAGTAATTCTAACTCAATCACAGGGTATCGTGTCTCAGCTGGTTTCAAGTTACGGCTGGCGTACGCGACTACCTTGCTATTACTATTAGACAGCACGGCGCCTAAACCTAGTTTTGATGCGTCAGTTTGTAACGTAAAAGTATTATTATCGCTGAAGTCTGGATAGTCAAGTATAGTTGGACTAACAAGGATCTGTTTTAGCTTGTAAAATGCTCGCTCGCATTCATCACTCCATACGAACGCTACATCTTTCTTACAAAACGCATTCAATGGATAGGCTATGTCGGCAAACTTTGGAATAAAACGCCTATAATAGTTTGCAAATGCAACAAATCTCTTGACTTCGTCTACATTCTGCGGGACAGGGTACTTTTGCAGGCATTCTACCTTTGATGGATCGGGAAATATACCTTCTGAAGTGATCTTATGCCCTAAATAAACGATTTCTTTACGTAAAAATTCACACTTCATCGGATTTAGTTTCAAATTCACTCTTCTCAGGCATTCAAAAATTTTTATAAGATTCTTGTTGTGCGTTTCAAGACAATTTCCTACGACAATACAATCATCTTGATATAAGAAGCATGATTTATAATTTAACCCTGACATTGCTATTGTCATGAGACGAGCAAAAGCACTAGGCGATGTCTTAAGTCCCATTGGACATCGTTTCATTTGATACTGCTTGTCTGTTGTAAATGCAGTAAACTTCCTAGACTTTTCTTCTAAAGACAGCTGATAGTAACCTTGACTGAGATCTAATTTTGAAAAATAGATGTTGATAGATAACGAATCTAGTATCTCAGTGATGTTAGGTAGGGGAAATTTATCATCCTGTATCCTATTATTGAGTTGGCGATAGTCCACTACAAGTCTCCATTTCCTTTCTCCTGACCTATCTGTCTTTTTAGGTACTAATAGAACTGGGCTTGACCATTCTGAAATAGTCTCTTCAATGATATCGTTTTTAACCATTTCATCTATTTGTCTTTGTACCTCGCCTTTCAATGCTTTAGGCAATCGATAGGGCTTCACGTACGCTGGAGACGCATTTTCCTTTAGTTTAATTGAATGTTCTATTAAATTTGTAGTAGTGAGCGTATCTCCTGGCAAATGGAAAACATCGGCATATTTGGCACATACGTTTTCAATGCCTCTTTGTTCCTCTTTATTTAAATAAGTATGTAGTTGTAACGTAGTTAGCAAAGTTCGAACTCTATCCACAGATATACTATCGTCGTCAAACTTGCAAACATAAAAATTATCTAGGCAGCTAATAATTAGATCTGAAATATTTATCTTAACCGAACTATCAGTTGTATTTAAAATCCTAACAGGAATAAGTCCATTATGTGGCTTCGATACTACACCCGCTGTGAACACACCATTATAAATTTCCTTTGATAAAATGACGCAATCACTATTGTGTGACGTCGGGATGTGTTTAATTACTTCGCAACGAGGTGGAATTGTAAACAAATTCCTATTTACATGAACACTGACAGACTGGTCTCGGGTTTCTAAACTCAGAGTACCATTTTTATAATTTAATACCGCATTATAGCGCTCAAAAAATTCCTGCCCGAGTATACCTTCTGCGGCGCAAGATAAGTGTTCAAAAATATGAAACTTTTGTTGAAAAGTCACATTATTAATTAAAATATCTAAATAAATGTATCCCATAGATTCTAAATTACCACTAATTCCTTTAATAACTATCTTATCCTGTTTTACTAAATTCAATAAATTCCTATGTCGCGACAACCATTCATACTAAAGCACACATAAGCTTGCTCCACTATCAATCAGTAAATTAAGATCAACATTACTATTTTGTAGTTGACAATTAATAATACAAAAATTACTATAACTAAGAATTGAATGAGTGTACGGTTTAGGTACGAAAAAATTCTAAGTTTTCATGACTATTCGCCTGATCATTGCGCAAGTTGTCTTGGACATTGGACTGTTGCGCGTTATGCTGAACATGCTGACAACGCACCGGACGTCCGCGTAAATGCTGACGCTGACCACCTGTGTGTTTACCTCGATTTACACTGTATGAAATTCTTATACCTGTGCTATTTTCATAATTTTTATTATAATTATGATGATAAGTTTTATTGTTGTTATAAAACTGTCTATTTCCTCGGCCTCGAGAACATCTAAAGCTTCCACGTTTATAGTTTTGGTTAGCCCTAAATTGCATAACCTGGTCTTGTGGCTGGACAGACATGGATTCCGCAGCCGCAATAGCTTCAGACAATGACGCAAACTGTCGTGAGGCAATGATGGTGCTGAGCCGCTTATCGGCCAAACCGTCGCTAAACCGTTTGATTGCAGTCTTCTCATTGAGCGGACGCAAAACCTCATAGGCATCACGCTTATCGTTAGCCTGAGCAATCGTAAGATTCACAAACAATTCCTCAATCTCTGTACCGAATTTTTCTATGCTCCTACGGCCTTGAGTCGCCTTAAGCAATTGTGTTTGTAATGCTACAAATGATTTTTTAGGTAACAAATAAATGCGAATATCTTCTATCAAACTTTCAATATCTGCGTAAGTGGTTTTTAGACGCAATTTTGCACTAGGCGAGAGACGTGTTTTTAATACAAACTGTATCAATTGACTTTTACTGGCATCATTGATAAGCGAGCTACAAAGTAAGATACCATCAATAAGCTGATTTGTCACCTGCTCCTGGCCATTCATCATCGGCAACAGGGAAATTGCAGTTTTAATATCGAACGTTTCAGCCATTTTTGTAACACTATTTGAATGTTCTATAAAATCCTTAGAACTAGTTTGACTACTACTATCTACTAAAGTCAGTAAACCCTTTATTTTCTGATAATTTGATTGAATCTCATGGATTAATGTTTGGAAAACCTCACAAGTTTCTTTGTCTAGCTTGCGTTCTTTAATTCCTTGGTTCAACTGAGTCAAAATACAATCCAGTCTACTGTATTCCTTTTCTGCTTCTACTAGTTTCTTATAAGCTAAATCTTGTCTACGCCTATCTGGACCTAGTTTCACTAAATATTCCCTTAAATATTTTAATTTAGCGTGCAAATCTTGCAATTGTTGGGACATTCCTATTCCCCAAATCGAAATATAAAATAATACAACATGATCTAATTTCAATATTATGGAATATTGTAGAATATTAAAAAAAATTGCAGTGCAAAACTTACATTGCAGTAGGTACGTATTGTACTAACAACGTATAAGTAGGTCACGACGTGTCACGTGGCGTGGATGAACGGACTCCTCAGCACTGGACTCGAACTGACTCCGTTAGTCACGACGTCTTACATGGTGTGGATGAACGGTTTCCTCAGCACTGGACTCGAACTGACTCCCAGCTGCTCCACATCGGACCCGAACGATTTATCTCCCGGCGCCCTGCATATCCTCTCATCATAAGGCTTGAGCATTCTCCCGGCACCCGGCAGCAACGTTCCTTTTCTGTCTTCTTATTTAATATTTTCACCGCTTCACACTTATTCTTGGATTCTGTTTTTTTTTTCTTTTTTTTTTTCCTTCTTTTGTTTCTTCCTTCTAAATTTTCCGTCTTCATAAACTTATATCAGTATATTTTTCAGGATTTCTTCAACTATTGTCGTCCTCGCATTTTACGTAAGTTGCAAAATTTTAATTGCTGGCTAAGGGTCGCCATGTATTAGAGTGATGTAATCGAAATAAAAGAGAAGTGTTCGATTCAACGATTCGTGTAATAATGCCCATAAAAGGTGTGTGCAGTTACAAATATAGGGTTGGGCGAGCTGCACACTACAGAAACAACTATATCTGAGGGGGATCCATCATCCTTTCACAAAGTGACCGAAAATGAGGAATCAGTCCCTACTAGGTGAACAATGATTTCAACATAGTCGGCTCATATGAATACCTATTTATATGATATATTCTTGTAGAACGCAAAAGAAAACAAGAAGCAGAATAAGAAAAGAAAAATAAACGAAGGAAAAACCGAGCAATAACGATAGACACTAGTACACAAGACGACATAATACAATAAAGACAGGACAAAACAAAGAAACACATCGTATAGATATGAGTGTTCTCGGTTTTGAGGAGTCTTAAAGCTAATAAAATAACGTTAATAATTCACATAATTTTATTTCAAGTATCCACCCCCACTCCTGGATCCGCCCATGCACACAAATCACATGTCTTTATTTTATGTTTTTATCACTTGTTAAAAATAAAATAATTTTAATAATTCACATCATTTTATTTCAAGTGTCTCGTGCCCCCCCCCTCCCTCCTGAATCCGCCCATGCACACAAATCACATGTCTTTATTTTATATTTTTATCACTTGTTAAAAATAAAATAATGTTAATAATTCACATCATTTTATTTCAAGTGTCCCGTGCGCCCCCCCCCCCACCCCCCCTCCCACCTGAATCCGCCCATACACACAAATCACATGTCTTTATTTTATGTTTTTATCACTTGTTAAAAATAAAATAATGTTAATAATTCACATCATTTTATTTCAAGTGTCCAGTGCCCCCCCTCCCTCCTGAATCCACCCATGCACACAAATCACATGTCTTTATTTTATGTTTTTATCACTTGTTAAAAATAAAATAATGTTAATAATTCACATAATTTTATTTCAAGTGTCCTGTGCCCACCCTCCCTCCTGAATCCGCCCATGCACACAAAACACATGTCTTTATTTAATGTTTTTATCACTTGTTATTATTTTTACACTATTTACCTATCACTTGTTACCTTTACGTTACTTGTTACCTTTTCACGTCTAAACCACTAAGCGGAATTCAATGAAATTTGGCAAGGAGATAGATGGCATCCTGAGGAAGGACATAGGCTATTTATAGTATTTTATTGGTAGGTACGTAGGGTATGGTAGAGTTGGGTAGAGTAGGTAGGGTAGGGGTAGGGTAGGGTAAGTAGGTAGGTAGGTATAGGTAGAGAGGTAGGTAAGTAGGTAGGACTTACCTGGGAGGGTAGAGAGAGAGGTAGGTACTGTAAGGACTTACCATTTGAGAAGGCAACCTACTTGCCTATTAAAACACTGGCAATATTTATTACTTGAAAGATGTATGATTTTCGAACAGAATAGCTGTAGATGTTTTTTGTTAATTTTGAATGTGTCAGAATTGGATTGAAGCCGCCCAGAGGCAGGCGTATTGTAATATTCTTGCTAAATACATGAAAAATCAAGTTATTTCCATGTTTAATTGCTGCTTACCCTATCTACCCCCTCACATATTGGTGGAGCATGCCGGATACGAAATCCCAGAAAAATAAAACTTATAAAATATATTTCGCGTGTATACGGCGTACAGTATACTTATAAGTGTTTTAAAGACATTTCGCGTGTGTGTGGCGATACAGCGCACGAAGCAGTGAACGGAAATAAACAGCGGATGGAAATATATGAAAAAGCTAAGTGGTTTTATTATTTATTATAAATGAACTTATGGAAAGCATGATGGATAATTATTATTCAGGCACGGACAGATACTGCTTGGAGGAATTCTTAACCGAATTCGAGTCAGTGGCTGAAATAAACGAATGGAGAAAGAGTGACTATAGCCTGATCTTAGGAGCTTTTTTACGTGGGGCTGCATATCACTTCTACCATATGATTTTTAAATATGATATGGACTTTGCAGTGTTATGTAATCGCTTGAGGAGTGAATTCTCGATATTTCATCGCAGATGTCGATATTGCGAACAGCGCATAATAATCGCTGAAATAAAAGCAGATAAAAAACAACCTGATGTATTGAGTGAAGATGTTAATGCTCATTTATTTTCTAGTATGGTGATTAAGGACGAACAAACACAAAACAATATTCAGTGCAGTGAGAAAATCGTTGACCACGTTGACGGAGAAGGCGAGGCAGTTGATGGCGATGGCGATCACACCGACCGAGAGAGCTGCATGTTCGCGGACGATGTTGACCAGACCAGCGGAGATGTCGGCCCCGTCGATGTCAAGTTGGAGGCAGAAGCTGTGTTCCTGGGCGAGCACGACGACGGCGGTGACGACGAGTTGGAGTCCCTCTCCAACAGCGAGTGCGCGGACGAGAGTATTGTAATGTATCGGTCCAGTCCAATTGACTCCACTAATTCGATTTATCTTGCAGAGAACAATGTTGAGATTTCGACAGAACAACTAGTTATGGTTCCATCTGATGTGAACATACTGAATCCCATTGATTTTGAGCATAATATTGAAAATAAAATCATTGAGATAATATGTACTACGTACTAGAGAAGCTATCCTAAGCAAAATACATGTTCCATTTTGTCAATTTTGACAATAGTTTAAACTAAAAATACGCTGCAGCGCTGAAACAATAATTAGTCGTCTAACAAAACAATATAAACATGCAGCGCTAGAGCGCTTCTAAGGTGTAGTTTTCTCGCGACCAAAAAGACGGAAGCGCCGTGATTTTCATGGCGCTTACGCGTTTCGTACAACGTTCTGCAACACCTTGTCATTCATATAGACTAATTTGCTGACTGACTACAGAAGCGACATAGCTTTATACCTAACAAGCTTCATTAGAATTTTCACTTTTTCAATATTTATTACATACATACATAAACTCACGCCTTTTTCCCATGGGGGTAGGCAGAAACTACTGAACGCCACCTGCTACGATCCTTACATACTTCTTTTGCTTCACACACATTCATACATCTAGTCATACACACACGCCAATTCAAAATTTATTAATAGTTGAAATAACCGACTGTTAAAGTATAAGTCAAGTGCGCTTACAATAAGTTAAAAAATATCAAATCGGAATAGGGAATTTTACAATTTGTTTGAAATACGAATCTTCTGTACTTTTTATTATAATAATAAACCTTAAATAAACAAAATGTAAATTAAGTCTTACATTATGTAATAATTGTTTTTCATCTTTCATTTTTTATCTTTTTTCATTGAATAACCACAGTCAGTTCTTTTTCTAAATATTTATTTATTTATTTAAACTTCATGTACAATGGTGATACATAGGCGGACTTAATGCAGCAAGGCATTCTCTACCAGTCAACCTTTGGGTTAAAAAGAACACAGCAGTGGTAGGAGTACAAAAAAAAATGAACAATAATTAAAATTAGAATGAATGGATGGATTGGATTAATATTTTCCTCTTTAAATAGAAACGTCAGCTAATTCTACCTACACTTGTTACACAAATTGTCACATCTTAATTTTTAGTCTATATGAAAAATGTCACAACATGACGTCCACCAAATATTTTGTTCAAATTATATTTTAAAATGATTATCCAGTTACTCACCGATGAAAAGTTATTCCTTTGCACTTCGCCGTATTAGATGAATTATTAGTGCAATATCTTAAAACACACCACGGCATATTTAATGCGTCTGAACGTTTTTTTCGTTTAAAAACAAAAAATGACTTAAGCTGTCAAGATCTAGCAAGCAAATGAGTGAAATGCGGCTAGAAAACCGCAATTGAACGGCACGCAGTAGTGATGAGTGATGACTTCTCTAGTGCGTAGTACATTATTACCTCAATGAATAAAATTGCAATTATTCAATCTGACATAAAACGAAATTTAATAAATGTCATTTTGAAAAGAAATAAATTGTCAGCCATTAAGAAAAGTTTTCCACCAAAAGAGATCCGTAGGAAAATTAAAAGAGTATTTAGTAAGGTTTCATATTGCGCCAACATAAATTTAAAGAAGGCGATCCATAAAAAGGTTATGATCCGAATTAAACACAAAAGAATTTATGATAAAACTGCTTGGAGTGCTATGTTTGGTATAAATAATATTACTAGGATTGTGGCAAGGAGGAATCCCCATAATATTTGCCTTAGATGCAATATTGTTCAAAGATGTTTGCATTGTGATCACATAAAACAATTTGATCTCGTAAAATGCAAGTTTTGGAAGTTTTTTAGAAAGAAGTTTAGGTTTAATAGAGTGTTGTAAATAATTTATTATGTAAACTGATTTGTGATTGTTGTATTTTGTGCTTTATTAATTAATGTTTTCTTTTCATGTCGTGCAAATGAATACGCTCCAACCTAAAGGGAAATTGCGATGCGCGCTGGGCATCGAAAGAAACAATTATTTGAATGTTTTATCTGTATATGTTTTGATGAAATTAAATAATCCCCTGTCTTGTTTATATTTACTGAATAGGATTAGCTTTTGAAATTGCAGACGAAGTCCAAATACAAATCCATAAGGACTAAGTCTAATACAGTCATAAAAGTCTTTTAAGCCCCTAAGGCAAAATAAATGCTATGAAAGCATAGATGTCATTTTAAGAAATGGTTTGACACATAGTCCCACAGATAATACAAAAAGGACAGTGTCAAAACCTTGTCAAAAGTAAAGCATAGTTTTCATTAAAAGAATTGGTTGACATAGTGCTATAAACAACATAATAAAGCAGTATTCACACCATAATAATTAAATAATACTCTATGCGCCGTATTAGCCACAGATTAATTAGGCCGGACCATAGATAGGAATAGTTATTTAGAGATAAGGTCCATTATAGATAGAAAGTTGGCAAATATGAGAGTTAAGCCTAGAATACATGTAAATAGATTAAAACCTTTTAATGTTAGAATAGAATAGATAAGAATAGGTTATGGTTATTTAAGGTTTATATATAAGAAAAGGCCTGTTGTCAATTAATAAAAAAAAAAAAATGAATGACAACTATCAAATTTGACATATTGAAGTTAATAGGGATGGGAAAGTAGGAAAAATGTATCGATTGTTTTCTTGTCGAAATATTCAAATAGTATCGATATATATAATAAAATTATTTCTTTCCGTTGCATGAGCTGTTGATGTGCTGATGGTTGTATGCCGCTGGGCGAAGAAGAGGCTGGCCACATTAACTATGCATCGAAGATCTTAGTCGTTCTATTTATATAATGAGCAAGTTCGTGTAGGTGTAGAATTTCCACCAGGCCCTAGTGATAAAATACAATAAAAGAGGAATAGTTGTAACTGAAACCGACTTTGCTAACGGGGCATAGCCTTTGCAAAGGATGTCGAGTTGACATCATCGGTCCAGTTGATGACTGTTGTTTAAAAAAGTAAATATATTTATGATGTTAAGCCCTGGTGTAAGTTCGATGAGTAGAATTTAAATTCGATGCGATCCAGCCTTTCCTTCTCTGGCCTGATAAACGTACGAGATCGAAATATTGTATCATATCTGAATTTTTGAATTTAAACCCATCCGGGTCGATGTGAGTTGACGCATCATTCTTATTAGTGTTGGGAGGACGCCTTGTACCTTTTTCAGAGGTTTTGGCCAAGGAGGTTCAAGCATGACTGCGTTGATTTGTTAGTGCTTATGTGCACGTCAGCTGAAGTTAAAAGCACATATCGGAGTATCCGATAACTCGTTTGTCATGATTAAGCCTTCCCCTTTTAAGGGTCGTACCTCAATAGTACTTTGATTCCTCTGTTAGGTAAATGTTCGGGTTAGGATAAGGTAGGATTCATATATCCTTTCAAGACTTAGAATAGAAGCACCTCATATGATTCTGTGCGTCTATTCGTAGGGGCGTAGCTCATGTAAGGACTTACCATTTGAGAAGGCAACCTACTTGCCTATTAAAACACTGGCAATATTTATTACTTGAAAGATGTATGATTTTCGAACAGAATAGCTGTAGATGTTTTTTGTTAATTTTGAATGTGTCAGAATTGGATTGAAGCCGCCCAGAGGCAGGCGTATTGTAATATTCTTGCTAAATACATGAAAAATCAAGTTATTTCCATGTTTAATTGCTGCTTACCCTATCTACCCCCTCACAGTACCTACCCAGCTAGTTGTCGGGAACGAAGCCTCGGAGGACAGCCTGCTAGTTGCCTATATATGAATGAGCACATTGATTACTTACGTAAATATATAAACCACTAGCTTCTGCTAGCAGCTACACCCGCGTATTGTGTTTTGTTACTCCAAGGGAACACTTTACCGGGATGAAATAAATGTGATATTCCGAACTATAATCTGTCTCTGTGCCAAATTTCACCCAGATCCGTTCACCCGGTCTGGTGTGATTGAGGAACAAATATTCATCCATTCATCCATACTTTCGCATTTTTTATATTAGTAGGATCTTACCACTAATAAAATAATATTTATTATCAGAATGCTACCTTATTATTTCACACTACGTAAAAACAAAAACAGTCAGTAGTCCTCGCCGTCTGGAGCGTATGGTTACCCTACGAAATTACGAGCATGTAGTTGCGGGGTCACGGGGTCGCGGGGGTGCGGCACAAGCTCCTCCCAATCGCTCAAGGTCGCTGGGGCGTGTTGTCGCCTTAAGCAAATAAAGGATTGATTGTTGGTTCCGAAAGCTGATAAACAATCATGGGTTCGATTCCCTACAAACGTGAGTGTTGTATCTGACAGGTTGTGCAAATCATACATAGTACGTATATATATTGTACCCGGAATCTATAATTATGTGATCATTTTGGAAACAAAATCACGTGCACAGGACGCCCACAGATGCGTCCGCCTTTTTTTGCGTCGACCCTAGCCAAATGACTCCTTTGTTTTTTTGCCGGGTTTTTTTTAAATAAAAAAAGGGTCTGACTGTGTTAGTTAGCCTCGCACAACAAGGGTTTCACAAGTTTTTTATTGAAAGCAATCTTGCACAATATTCTTAAGTTCAATTTGCGTTTTTTTATTAAAAAAAATAAATAAATAAAGGGGCTGGCAGATACTACGAAAACAGCCACCCGATATGGCGATGCTTTTGTTTGGTGAGCCCTGCAAGCAGGCATAGTAAGACTTTGGAGATAGGACTTGGGTATTTGAGTGTACGTAGAAACCTGAGTACATATCCTTAGTTGTTATTATATTACTGGTTCATAAGATTTACAAAACGTAAAGGTGACCATAAAATTAGCAAGAAGGTACGTTAACGTTATTATAATTATAGAAAACTTCACTAAATACTGGTGACTCGACAGAGTATGTCACGTTATAAGAGAATAGATACTTGTGTGGCTTTATTTCAAATTCCAGGATACCCAAGTCATCACATAGCTACTACTACTCTATGTCTAGACCAACGGAGTGTTTTTGGCCCAGAGCTTCATCCAGGTGACTGACACCAGCAGAATCCGGCAGATGCTGTAGCGTGGCACCAGTCACCAAGTTAAGTTCTTTTTTTTTAACGCGATGCCTCAACGGCCGCGACACCTGAATCGGGTGTGAAACAATAGGAAAACAATTGTTTCCTAATTAGGATACATGAGCTCATAACCGATGGTTGGAATACGGCAAGTAACCGATAAGAAAAAGGTTATGAAACTTATCTTGTCAATAATGTTACAATCTGAGGGGGGCAAGATTCTGACTTACCAATGCGTGTCCTCGTTAGGAAGATACTCAATACTTTATTGCATTCCATATGTATTACATAGATGGTATAGACAACTGGTAGTAAGATTGGTAGTAACACGGGCGACAAAGGGGTAAAAGATCAATATGGACCCCGTCGGGCACAGCAAATATTAGGAGAGAGGAAGAGGGCTAAGTAGCATTTCATGGCATTACATAGTATCAGAAAACTAATAAAAAATATTATAAATGTTAAATTGGATGTATAATTGAGGGATTTTTTTTATTTTGCAATTGATTTGTCATTAAAAAACTCCTTAACTGAGTAATATGACTTGGATTCAAGAAATTGTTTCACTTTATTAATAAATATATTTGTTTTGTTTATTTCTCTAATATCATTTGGCAGTTTGTTATAATTTTTCTGGACATTACTAAAGGGCTGGTTGAGTGCATTTTTAGTCGGGATTGAGGTATGTTTATTTTATTTTTGTTGTGTCTAAAATTGAATCTTGTTTGTGTTTCTTCGCAAGTTGTGTAAAAATCTGGATGTTTTCTGACAAATTTACATAATTCTAGGATGTATAAACAGGGAAGCGTGAGTATTTTGTGTTTTCGGAAGTGTGGTTTGCATATTAACTTTAAAACTTTCGCGTTTCATAATTGAAAACAATATAATTATCACGGGAAATTTAACGCGATGATTTCGATTGTTTGTTTACCTATTTCGCCCGACGTTTCGGCCGTGTTGCAACGACCGTGGTCCCGGGTAGACTGGTGTCTCGGTCTACTGACTCCGTTGGGGCAGAAAATTCTTCCTCTACCCTCACTTTTCTACACACTACACTGACCGAATGACTGAATAAGGACACCCTTATTCTGTAAGTTTGCCGACTGCACAAAACGAGGTAATGATTTTTGAATCACCGGATTCCACGCCGCGGATAATTTGTAACCGTCATCCCGATTGAACGTTTTGTGTTTTTTAATTTCAATCGCTTCACGCACAATTCTTGAATAGAAGTGGCGTTCCGTGGAGAGGACTTGTGGACGATGAAATTCGATCCAGTGATTGCTGCCGCCTTCTAATAGGTGTTCTGCAATCGCCGACTTATTGGACTGCCGGTTTTTTACAGCGGCGATATGTTCTTTGACCCTTTCAGCTATAGTCCGCTTAGTCTGGCCTATGTAGGAACTACCGCAGCTGCAGTTGATTTTATAAATACCCGGAGATTGAAACGGCAGTACATTCTTTGGTGTGCCCACTCCTTTTGTCCCGGCGTGAATATAGTATTTATGGAGTACTTCTTCAATATCGAGCCGATCTTGTCCATTACTCCTCTGACGTAAGGCAGGTAGGCAGGCTGTCTATTTACCTCAGGATGTTTGCATCTTGGACTGGGCCGTTTCATTCGCCGCCTGACAACGTACCCGTTACGTTTTAGTACCTCCTGAACATGGTCCAATTCCCCTACCAGGTGCTCAGGGTCACACAAGTCAGGAGCTCTGTTTTTTAATGACGTCATAACAATGGTCAAACAGTGTGGTTTGCAGCTATCCATTTGATCTATGTTGGTTAATAATTGAATTAACTTTTTTTGTAAAATAAATATGGTTTGTGAATCTGTACTGTTACCCCACAGCATGACCCCATAGCTGAGCCACGCCTGGGCATATGCATAGTAGGTGACAAATGCAGTCTGCAGGTTTGTAGTTTTTTTAATTTCGCGCAAGGCTTATGCAAATTTTTGCAGTTTGGCTCTTATTTTCTGAATATGGGATTTCCAGTTTAAGTGGGTATCTATAGACAAATCGAGAAGGGTAAATTCATTTACTTGTTCAAGTTTTGCATTATTAAAAGAAAAAAATATTTTTAATGGGGGTTTTTGATGGGGATGAAAAGTAATTAATTTTGTTTTAGTGTAGTTAATTTCTAGGTTATGGTTATCCATCCAGTCTACAGCTGTTGAGAGAAGGGAGTTCAATTTGGTGTTTATATTATCATCGCTCTGACATGAGGTGAGCAGGGAGATATCGTCCGCAAATAGAACACATGGTCCATTTATAATTTTAGGAAGGAAGATAAACTTATGGTGTATAGATTTATATTTAGTGTGGAAAATCTAATGTGGCTACAGTTTACATATGACTTTCAAACTTTTGTTGGATTATTAGAAGTCTCTGATATCTTAAAATCAGTCTGATATAACTCTCAACTTCGTGTTAGAATTCTAACAACTTTGTTTCATTTTTAAAGGTTGATGTAATACTTGTTTAATTTCAGAACTGCCAATCCTCTTAAGGTCAGAGGAGGGCTATTTCATCTTATTGGTATAAAATTCTTATAAGCACATGTGCGAACTATTTCAGCTATTCCTGAAAATGAATTCGGCAGCTGACTCGGCACTAAGGTGCTTAAGCAGAGACCGCTGTCCAGCGCGGAGCGCCGTCCAGCGCAACTGCGATAGGCTGAGTTTAGTACGAGAGAGTACCGTAGGTACTAATAGGAGATAACCTGGTATGTAAAATTAAATAATAGGCATGCACAGGTCTTTTGATATCTTTTCTAACAAGATTAAAATATTTCAGCGAAATATAAATTTAAATACAAAAGTATTGTAATGACTTAAAGCTAAGAAGACTCTGGTATGAAAAGCTAACCAAAAAGCATACCTACAGGTCTATTGAAATTAGTCACTTGTTATTGGAATGGATAAGCGACATTATAAAAGACTAATTCAGATACAGAAATTCCGTATTTACCGTTAGGAGGAAATACGAGACTGTGATAGGTGAAATTAAAATATAAACATGCACAGATTTATACGCACTTTGTTACTTGAATATGACAAGAAAATTCGTACCTTTCGAAATAGGTACATACAACAATTGTGACTCGAACGTAGATGTTACTGCATAATACTACAAAGTAATAGCAGATATTGAATCTTATTGGATTAATGATCCAACTGGAATAATTCTAACTAACCGATTAGGTGAACCTAGAACTATGGTACAAGGTTATAATCTATGAATGTTTTATGAGACAACAGAGATCATCCTATTGTGAAAGCTCATCCGCTGTACTACGTCACGCGTCTGATTTTCAGAGGGGGAATGTGACACACACAGCACAGTATGGAGCCCAAGAGCCGCCATTTTTCTATTTTCCAATTTCAATGGAGCCAGTGAGACTCGCAAGATTAAAACGAATCGATTGACGTACGAATCATCAAAATCGGCCAACGAGTTTGGCCTCTGGAACACCATGTGACTACACGTCATTTATCTCTATATTTTAATACTTCAAACTGCGCATTGTTGCCACATGTGCGGACCAAATTTAGGCACAAACACTCGGGTATAAGCACGCTCTGACAGAAACCCCAATAAATTAAGAACAATCTATTCATTTTAAAATAGTGAAGCAATATTGGACCTTTAACAAATACAATTCGGCTGGAAATATAGATAAAGGGTCTCAAGAACCGAGAATCTATACAAAAAACTAAGATATCACCATGTGGTAACGTTAAAAGCAGGTAGACGACCCGAGCCCCGGAAGGCAAGCTGAAGAGACTTAGGCGAGGTGATGAGAGGAGAAAAGGGCTCGGAACGGGGACGGGCGAGAGTGCGACACTTGACTTTAGGCGGGCAGAGAGTACGGACTGATTTTGAGAGATCGAAAGAAGTCCGTACTGGTCGAATACTAGAGTGTAAGGGACTCATAGGGATAGGCTTGGAACGAATAAGGAAAAGTCGCGTCGTTGTAACGAATCGTGTTAACGAGTTTAATTATTAAGTTAATTATAGTTTAGTCTAATCTCGTATTAATACAGTGTGAGTGAGTGCTGGAATGTCTGTGGTAAGTTTTAATTATTGTATTACATAGGTAGGGACAATTCACTAATGTACTATTTATTCTAGCCTGGCGAGTCCTTGTATAAATCCTCCAATCCTCCAATCCAACCTTGGCAGGCATTTGTCACGAACATTTGGTTTAGGGACGCGGTGAAGTCTTCTGTCACACTTTCATACCCTAATTCACCATTTATACACTAAACAATTACTCATTTGATTAAGGACCTTTATTGAGAGTTAACTGACATTACATACATGGAAGGCGGAACCGCTAATATTCATTTCTGTATAAAATAGGCTAAATATGGCCGCTCTTAATTGAGCACGTAGGAGAACCAAATGTTAGTTGTTAAAATATACTTTTTTCTAAAGAAGGTCTAGCTCAGAACACTTCGCGAAATACTTGCTGTCGCTCAGATCCAGGGAGTGGGGGTAGGCTTCAGTCGGTAGGCTTCACAAAGAACCCCAAATTATATCGTCTAAGGACGCTTAGGGAACGTGTCTCGTTAAAACCACACCAAGCCGTTTTGTAGGCAATACTAAATCGTCACTATTTAGCGAGACACGATATTGGATGGCTGCCGTTCCTGACGGTCCCAAAATCCACGCAATGGCCAGTTTAAGGAGATGAGAAGCGACGAATAAATCCGCTCCGACGTACGGCAAGTATCTTTCGCATTGAGTTCTGCTACAGACTGAGTCTACGGTACGCTTGCGTTACTTTTGTATTGTCTTAGTAAAGGGTGAATAGGCCGAGAGAGTGCTAATTATTATAGCCCGCGTCCAGTGTATCTGGTAGCATGTCTCGCTCAACTGGCAGAGGCAATTAGGCACAAAACTGACCACTGTCTTAGGACTGGGCAAGGCATGCTAGAGCTTAGGGAGCCTGTATTGTTTGGGCCGCTGCTAATCCTTCCTAGGATTCGCATTAGAGGTATTTATCAATGCAAGCGTAGCGATCCTACCAACTCCCTTCTGTTAGGTAAATAATGCACTTTGCAATCCCTTTGTCTAATTCATTTCATACTTCACTATTGTTTTACTTATTTAGCCTTTAAGGCTATCAGACAGAAAAGTGTGCTGGGAAGTTTGTTTCATCATTTGTTCTTACCAGCTATTACACAACGAAATGATGGCGGGATGGGCGCTTTTTGGGGCTGTCTGTAGGTGAGTTGATATTATCAACTCCAGTTACTTCCTGAGTTAAACTCTCTGCCAATTTAGTTATTTGTCTTAATCCTTGAATGTATATTCACCATCCGCGACCATTATTCGGTCTTTGATTTAAATACTCTATACATAAGTGTAAAGAGTTTCTCACACAAGCTTTAGTTAATTGAAACAATTTATTATATCCCTTTAGTTATATTTTATCCTTCTAAACCACTTCCAAGTTATAATTTTATAACTGTGAATTCCAAAACAAAACAAAAACATAATTTGGAATTCACTTGTCGGAAGAGAATTGACCAAGCCAGGTGACGAAATTCATTGTGCAGCGCGGACTTGGCGGAGCGCTGTACCTCTTTTATCAAAAGAGCCGACTTTAACACTAAATCTAGGACATTTTAAGAAAAACTAAATTTTTTTCAGCCTAGGGTCATTTAGGAACAGTCACAACCACATAGGAACAAACATACATTATGTATGTTTGTTCACAACATACATAGATAAACATACATACATTGACTGATAAATACATTACCCTCCTTCGGCAGTCGGGTAAAAATGCTGCTTAATGGCCAAATGGTAATCGAAATTGTATGGGACGGACGTGATCGCTCGAGGTAGATAGGTATTCTGGAGGTTGTAAGGCTCCTGCTCGAACGTGTTGACGCCCCTGCACCTATAGTTCAGTTGTCATCGGGAAATCTCTGCCCTATGAGTTGGTTGAAGGCTGCCTAGTGTGTTGAGGTGAAGGCGTGATGTCCAGAAAATAAAAGACTTAATTCTTCAAGACTATTTGCGACGTTTTTCATTGGTCTTCGTTACACAAAGTTGCGTGGATTTTTCTAAGCTAAAATAATGGCTACAAATTGGACGGTGCGCCTGCGCACTGTCCTTCTAACAAACTTTACCGTAACGAGGGCTTTGAATTTGCTTGCGCGCAGATTTTTATTTACAAAAATTTTTCACTATCTACTTAAGCTATAAACTGACAGAAACTCCCCTTCCACTGAACAGATTTCGATGAAACTTATACAAGTTTCGTTGGTAGTTTCGTTTTCGTTGGATAGGTCTCGAGACGGCCTTTCCTCCGGACCCTCTTTCAGGTTCCTAGCTATTACCTCCAGGGAGTTCTTGCGGGAAGAACACCGAAGAAGGGGAAATTCTGTCAATTTTTAGGTTTACAAGCTATTTTCTACTTCAACTATACATCTACTAACTATACTGGTACCCTAGTACTATACTAGGGTACCAGTGAGGGTCTTAAAGCCCTTCTACTGGACTATCGAAATGTAGTAGTTCTATAGCTACATCTATATCTTTCAGGCGCACAGCCACGTGAAAGTTTTTGGGCGCACGGTTGGCGCAGTGGTTTAGCGATTGACTGCTGCGCTGCGTGTCGCGGGTTCGATTCCCGCACGGTACAAATATTTGTATGACCTACAGATAGTTGTTACGGCTCTGGGTGTTGTGTATGTGAGTTTATATGTTTGTAAACGCACCCACGATACAGGAAGAAATTCCTAGTGTGGGACAACGTTTTAAAAAAAAAAGTGTGAAAGGCTAAGATTATATGCTAATTTTTAGCACATAAAGTTAAATGGTACTTCAACTGGTGGGTGCGTCCACACCCACAAGCCACCATCGGATAGCTGCCACGGCGGGCTATCCCATGGTGGAAGTGTGGTGGATACAGCTCCAACCCTCGAAGTATCTCTACCTAAGTAACTCTGAAAAAACTATGGAACCTCGCGTCATGTCAAGTCGGTTAGCTCCCCAACCACCAGAGCTAGGCTCCTTCCAGAAGTGTGGTTGGGAAGCCAGAGAATTGGGCTATCGAATGGTGGTATCCTGATGTGTGTACCACCAGCCCTTCTGGTACTTAAGCTGCCGGGAAGCGGACGAAATAGGAAAATGTTGCGTTGTTATATATTAGCTATGTATTATGTTTGATTCCAGGCGCCTGCCTGCGGGCCCACAAAGGTAATGCTTCAGAAGGCATATCAGTGGAGCAAGGAAAGCGCACCGATCGTCAGCCTTACCTGAAGGTCAGGTAAGGTTGCCGATCGCGCGCTTCGTAGCGCGGCCCCACTCATGCGCATCCACTACGTCACCGCGTGACGTAGTTGCAGTGCGTTTTCACAGTAGGTATGATATATTTGTGTACGACATAAACAAACAATATTTATATATATGTGTAAATAGAATTTGTTCATGTAAGTGTCTAATTGTATATGTTTTATCTGATATTTATGTGTGTAAATAAGTATAATGTTTATGTTTTGTATTTTGTGTTGTGTATGATTAATATTAAGGATCGCCACACATATTATCATCTTGATATAGCGCTACAAAATCAAATGTAAAATATGATTATGTTATATACCCTAACTACTAGGTCATTTCTGATCATTCTAATTATTCTCAATTAATTGATTGAGTATTCCTTCATAATGTCGAGGTGGCACAGAAGTATCCAAATAGCTGCCAAAAAGAATTTAACATTAGGTACAGCAAAATTATTCCTTGATCCATCCAATCCATTTCCTAGTTACAACTCGCCATCTTAGATCTTATCATCATATCGGGGGTATTTTATCAAACCTTAACCAGGTTCGCGTCCAACAAATTAAAAAATAATGTCCTCCTGACCGATGCTGGTCACCACGGCCAATATTAACGGAGGACGGAGATTAGCCAACCGCGTAGAATATATTATTATAGTACACAGTTGTGTAAGCAGACTCAGGTGCACTCCCTAATCACTCTCAAAGTCATGTTATGCGTAAAAAGACAACAAAAAAAAAGACCCACAGTTATTTATGATATGTACTTATTTTGAGAAACAAGCAAGCATAATGTTATTGTTATCACAAAACTATTTACTATCTATTTAATTCAGTACGTTATAATAAAGTGTAAATAATAATAAGATATTTTTTCATACTATAAAATTATTCTCCAAAGATACAATCAGTGTTGATTCTATCTGTACCCCTGATATCTAGTAAGTATAGTACCTAGTAATGCTCGATTACTCGCCTCAAAGGACGATAATTTTCTTTATTTTTGCCGTGTTTCCGTCTGGAAACTGATGAAAAAGTCGAATTTTACTTGATCGTCGTGGCTCTGTAAATATTTTTGCAGTTTATTATGAAATCGATTAGCCAGCCAGTTATCAAAGTTTATTGGAGCTGCCTCCCCAGGGTAAGGATCACCGGAGTCCAGATAAAAATCCCAGAATAATTAAATAAACTAGAACGACTTTAAATTTTTAGTTTCAGTTTTTTGTAACAGAAATTAAAAAAAAGTTGCTGCAAAAACTGGGCCAAAGGGCATAAAGCCGCGCTTGTGCAGGCAAATCCGATCATATGCTCACCCTACCCTGGGTGAGCGTCCTAACGTCACAGTAAGTAAAGACACGGGTAAAGAGGAGCAGTGTAGGTAAGTCTTACTTCGGTCACACACATGCGCGCAAACATTCGTACGTTGTACGAATGTTTGCACACATGTGAAGGGCCGTCAGCCATTCATTCGCAAACATAGCAGATATGCAAATGGATTCGCATACTCTATTTGCTAACCCGCTTGCGCTTCCTCCTACACATGTTTACGAATGTCTCAGTCTTGCTTGCTTTTTATGGGATTTTTTTGAGGATCCTTTATGGTCGATTCATTCTGCAGGAGTTCAATGAACTCCAGCACCTTGGGGTTGCATCATGAAGTTAGTTTAAGTACCTACGGTTCACAGTAGAATTCACGAACTATAAAAATGGCGAAACTTCCGTTAGGTACCTTCGCAATCATGTGCGCAACTGGTCGCACGAATGTGTGGGAGACTACGCGAAGGATCGAGGTTCGCTTTGATGTTCGTTAAAAAACCGAAACAGCTTGGAAAACCGCGAATGTAGCGAAAACTTTGCATAATCATTTGCAAATGTCGTCCTACAATTGTGGGTTTGCGTATTCGTGCGAATGTGAGTGACCGGCATTAGCGGTGCCCTTGAGATAAATACCTGCGCCCGCTTTGACTCATAACATGAATAAACAAACGAAAAAAACAAAGCTTCGTAAGTTGGTACATAGGTAGGTAAATGCTATTTTTTACAAAATATACTAAGCTACCTATTAATTTAACTTATTGTATTATGTCATTGGGAAATAGGTACTTACTGTGATAATAATCCCAACTTTCATGGTCCATGTCGGCAACCAAACCAAATGGTTCAAAGTTCGTAAGAAAGTAGATTACTCTATACCAAAGTTCAAATCACAAGGCAAATCTAAATCCAAGTTCATAGCATAGGTCAATAGTGTCAGAAATATTAAAGTAAGTACAATTTAGAAAATAAATAAATACGCACTTACAGCACAGTCAAGTAATCGCCTAACAGTCAGTCGCGCGCTCGGTGCGAAACCAATAAGACGTATACCTCCTAATTGCCTGCGAGTGCGGTAACTTGGAAGGACATGGACAGATTTTGTATGGGCGTCGGCATAGTTATCGAATTTAATTTACAACACTGGTTCTTGCTGTTTAATATTCGTGAATATGAACACATTCAATTGCTATAAATAAAAAACTTCAAGAAAACGTCACAACAACAGACTAGACGAAAACAGTTTCATTAAATCTATTATTCAGATCTTTGCAATAAGTGTACAGATAATGATCTCGCTATTAAAAAAACGCCAGGCGCTTTAAATTTGCAAACAGTTGTGAGAATACAGTTATCTGATATGGGTTTAGCATTCTATATTTATTATATTCTTTATAAAGATTTAATTAAATATTTACTAAAATTGTCACACAAATAATACATACATTAAAATTAGATGTCAAAGTCACAACGACACGTCAAAAATCTGTCTTATAACTAGTCAAATAACCCGCCCCTAACTGTTCCCGGGGCAAAGGTGCCCATAACGCTAGCTGCATTTATTTATTTATACAATTACTCTCTGCACTTACAGTCTTACCCAAAACGTACAGAGAGTCAATAATTACATTATTTAGACATCACATACACATATCAAAAAATTAAAATAATAACAAAATTAACATGCATAAATAATTAAAATAAATTCAATTTCAAAATAGCTATTAAATTATCAAATACGAGTTATACCCAATATTATAATAATACGTTATAATCATCGTTCATTCATTTAAAAATAATCATTTCAATAATATAATCAATCAAATTATTATTTGTGTGCTAAAACAATCTTTGCATTTAATCAAAAATAAACGTAGATTCGAGTGGAATATGTCCACATCCGGATGCTGAGCAGTCAGTATATTGAGCAATGATACCGCTTGATTAGTAGCGGCATATTGAGCAGTACGAGTCCGGACTCTGGGTGCCGCGAGTAGAGGGCGCGAGCGCAGTCGCGTGTACTGAGCCGGCGCTGACAGTCCAAAGCGCGACAAAGTCGCAGGGTTGTCAATTTTGCCGTTAAGCAGTAAGAAATAATGCAAAAGGAGCGCACATTTACGTCTTAGCTCGAGGGTCATCAATACCCACCATTCCTGAGACGAACAGAGATGGATACAAGTATGGGTAATACCCATACATTTTCTTGTAAAGGTACCGACAGAACTTACGCTGTACCCGCTCCAATAGGAGATTGTACTTTGTCTCGTGTGGATCCCATACAATTGAATTGAACTCAAGCCTACTGCGAACAAATGCGAAGTACAAGGCAACAATTGCATGTTTGTTGGTAAACCGAGCCGACTGCCTCATGACGAACCCGAGGGATTTGTGCGCTCGTTGACACAAAGCAGATATGTGATCATTAAAAGTCAGCTCAGTGTCCAACAGTACACCAAGATCCCGGATTTTTGGTGACGCGCTCCAGCGGGGTGCCCGACACACTATACGTGTACACATGCGGCGAGCGACAGCGGGAGAATGTAATAGTCTTACACTTTGATTTATTAAATTCCAAGTGGTTTCGGTTGTTCCAGGCTACCACATTGTTGATGTCCCGCTGAAGAGCATCACAATCAGCTGCAGTCCCCACACCCATATAGACTTTGAGATCATCAGCAAACATGAGGCACTGTGCCGCCTGAATGACCTCCGGCAAGTCATTGACCATGACAAGGAATTGGGTTGGGCCAAAAGTGCTTCCCTGACTCACTCCAGACTGGGTTATATACGTGTCAGACCGATAACCGGCGAGTTGAACGTATTGCCTACGATTAGCAAAGTAACTACAAAATAATTTTAGTAGTTTAGGTGTGAATCCTATGGCCGAGAACTTACTTAATAGCACGTCATTATGCACACGGTCAAAAGCTTTTTTAAAATCAAAATATGCTGCATCTACCTGCCTATTCCTATCCATTTCACTGACAGCATAATCCACAAGATTGACTAGATTGGCTCTGAACCCATGCTGACACTCGCTCAGCAACGGTCTGATCTGTCTGGTTATCTGTCGGTTCAAGATAGACTCGAACAACTTTCCGAAGGCCGACAGGACAGCAATAGGCCTGTAGTTTGAAATGTGAGACCTTGAGCCATCCTTGTGTATGGGAGTCACACGAGACAGTTTCCAAAGCGACGGATAAGATGCGCTTTCGACAGCGAGATTAAAAATAAAAACTAAAGGTACCATAAAAGCCGTTATGCAGTCCTTCACAATAAACGGGGGGATGCCATCTGGTCCAGTGGATGACTGGGGTTTTAAGCGCTTGACAGCTAGCAGCAGATCTTTACTGCTTGTGTTGTCCAGCGCAATACGAGATGATGATACAGCACGCTCCCCTCGCTGAGCGACTTCGTGAGATAGTAAGGGCTTATCCGGCAAAAATACAGACTTAAAATAGTTCGCGAATGCATTTACAGCGTCTATACCAGTCACTATTTTCTCCTCATATTCATACTCCAGACAGCTTTGTCTGGATGAGCGCTGTTCCTTAACAAAAGACCAGAAGCTTTTCGGGTCCCTCCTTATATCCATCTCTGCTCGCTTGATGTAGCTATCGTAAGCAAGCTTTGTTAAAGTTTTAACCTGTTGCCTATAAAATTTGAACATAGTTATGTAGTACTCATTATTTAATATTTCCCTAGATTTTTTTAGATAGGTGTACTTCATCTGTATACTTTGAATTATGTCAGGAGTGTACCATGTTGGATATTGGTACCTTGAGCCAACCTTCCTTTGCTTTTTCACAGGAACATGACAACGCAAACAATCGTGTAATTTTTGGTAAAAGACATCTACGGCTCTGTCAACGTCTTTTGTTTCTAGGACCTCATCCCACGTTAGCCCCGCAATTGTATGATATAACTGCTCGAAATCAGCTTTTTTAAAATTCCACCGTGGTGGTGAGTCAAAGATGACGCGGGCGGAGGCGGCAAGCACGGTGCAAGCGCGCGCGCCGCCGGCCGCGGCACCCTGAGCGTCTGATGCGCGTCCTCCGGCACCAGCGGCTCCGTATCCCCTCTTATAAGTAAATACTCACTACACAGGCTGCTCAGAACCAGATCGAGCATATTACCGTTTTTATTTTTGATTGTGTTATGCTGCGTCAATTTACAAAATGCAACTAAATGAGCAAACTCCATTTTGACATGTTGATTACAAGAATTCAAATTAAAATCGCCTAATATTATAATGTCATTATCTGGGTATTTTCTAACTAAGTTTTCCAATACCATAAAAGTATTAAGATATTTATCTACATTAGAACTGGGTGGAATGTAGACAACACATACTAATATTTTTTTATTTTTTAACCAAACTGCTGCCATCACTACTTCAATGCATTGCCACGTTGGATGGCAATGGCTAACCTTTGCACCAAGAACGAGCCGGAGCGTGAGTCACCCGTTTTGTCACGGAGCTTGTGCCCTATCTCGCTAATGAGCCTCTTGGCCTTAGTGCCCCAACCACCCATGGTCTCAACGGCAAAGGGTACAAAATGGTAGCGGCCCTCCAACGGTGCGTACTTCACCCTCTTCCTCTCAGCGGCGTTTTCCGCCGCCGCTGAGAACGAGAGGACGGTGCGACCAAGGTGGCTGGCGGCAACAGTGCTAACGCAAGTTGCGTCCTATATTAAGCACTTGCCGTTTTTCCAAGGCACTAGGGTCAGTCCATCCGGCCTCTTGCCGTCAGTCCTACACAGACCCGGAGGCTCCAGCACGCAGGGCACATCTGCCGACACCAATGCCCTCCGCACAATATAATTGAGCACATGGTGACGCGGGAACCTCCCCGAGTAACGACGACAACTCAAAGCGTGATGGCCATCGGCCTCCACCATGGAACCGCAGGTGCATCTGTGGGGTTCACACACCTTGCAGCCCAGGCGAAAGGCCACCGCCACCCGCAAAGAGTCGTCATCAAGCAACGTGCCCAGATGAGGCGAAGGAAGCGCTTGCAACCATGCCCCCGATTCCGGCTGCGACACAGCCCTGAGTCTGGCTAGATCAGCCCCCGAGGAATCCATCAACATCCGTTCCTGGATCAGCCCAGACGTGACATCGTCCCACGCGCGCTGAACATGCGTTGCGTCAGGACCTGCTGCCCCCATGCTGAGGACAGACCAGGCTTCCAACATAAACGGTATGTTTGCCCCGTCACCATTTAAATCCAAAATTACAGATACGAGGTCAGCCACCCCATGTGTCGACGCCAAGAAAGCCGGCAGGCCTACATCATTTACGCACCGCACCCCAAGACCCCCGCACCGGACAGGAAGAGTCGCCTGCCTCCACCCAAATCATTAGAGGAGACATTCAGGATCGACTCAACATTTCTTCAGATTTTAGAGCACTATCAAAAGAACATACCTCGAGGAGCTCGTGGCTAAATAATAACAGCCGCACGGGTTGATCTTCAAGGTTAAGCAACGCTTGCCGAGGTCGGTCCGTGGATGGGTGACCATTTTCAACATACCGAGTTTCCTCCGTGCCTCGGAAAGCACGTTAAGCCGTTGGTCCCGGCTGTCATTTGAAGATCTTTGACAGTCGTTACGAGTAGTCAGAGCCTTGAGATCTGACACCAGTCTTGTCAAGGGGTACCGGGTTACTCAGTTACTGGGTTGTGGAGGTCAGATAGGCAGTCGCTCCGTGTAAAACACTGGTACTCAGCTGAATCCGGTAAGACTGGAAACCGACCCCAAAAAAAATTGGGAAAAAGGCTAGGCAGATGATCAAAAGAACATACCTCCTCAGGACATAGCCAGGTAGGGGTGGTCGGTAAGAGATACGTTACCTTGGGTAAGGCAAAACACATGCACAACAACAAAATCGCAACGTGCGCGGAGAGATCCCTGAGACGCTCCCGAGCAGTAAGGAGAAGCTGCTTGCGAGAGGAAATGGCCTCTGGCACTCCGTCAAGAAAGATGGGAGATCCCAAAAGGGAAAAAGATAGAGGAGAAAGTTCCATGAGGCCAGGTAAATGAGAACTGAAGCGTGAGAAGTGTATACGAGCTCCAACGTCACAGGGAAAAAAATCGCGTTTGGAGGGATTCACCTCTAGACCCAGCTCCTTGAGTTGAGGAACGAGAACCTCCAGGTCCTGGCAAACCTCTTCCGGTGATCCACCAATAACAACCACAGGTTCAGAGACGACTTCAATCCAGAGATGACTTTGTGGATTGCTAAACTGAAAACAAGTGGTCCCAATGGGTCCCCCTGCTGCGCTCCCACTTGAGACGAAATGAGAGTATCACTAAAGAATATATTAGAAGGAGAGTAATAAACCTGATAGAGAAAGGGGTATAGAGAAGGAATTTTATCCTTGACCTCACTCAGAAGGACGTCTCTTTCTAGGGTGTTAAAAGCATTGCTAATATCGAGTTTCAGCACCACGCAGCCCGAGTTCACAGGGTCCATGACAAATGCACGCGTCGCATGGATAGCGGCCTCGCACCCCCGACTCGTCCCGAACCCTAGCTGATGCGGCTGCAAATATTCGGAAAAAGCTACTCTTACGGACCGGCACGCCAGCTTAGCCGTCAATCTCCTAAACACACTGCCTATGGCTATTGGTCTCAACTCTCCGTCTTTTTTCCTTAGTGCGCAAAGAGAGGCACCATACAAATACGGACAAACTACCGGATTGAGCTGACCACTCATTAAGAAGTTTGCGAGCCTCGTCAAACACCCCAGCAAACGCCGCCCACTTTCACCCGCCGAACCAGATGTTAGCTCTTTCAAATGCCCCGGACGAATTCCATCCATGCCTGCCGCAGAACCACTATAAAAAGACCTCAGGGCCAGCACGACGTCCTCCACTGTCGCAGTAACACTAGGAAATGACGAGTCCGGCGCCGCCGCCGATGGAAAATTAAGCGGACGTGACGGGCTTGGGTGCTTGGCCGCAAGGGCGCTTAGCGTCTCAGGATCGTGTTGCGCGAACGAGTCGTCTGAAACCAGCAACCGAGCCGCCCCTCGGAGGTCCCCCTCGAAAACCTTTAGACTCGATGGCTTTTCGAGACCCACGCGACTTAGAAAATCCTGCCACACAACCCGACTCATCCACAAGCTGGCCAGCACTAACCGACTCGATGTTTGCCTTCACCTTTGCCGTCATGTTTCCAGGAGCGTCCCTCGAAGGAACTCTCAGCGCACCGAACGTAAAAGTGAGAAGCGCGCCCCAGTCCTCCACACCGTTATCGCCAACGCACTTATCAATAATGTCGCACAGTTTGCCCGCCGCCTGGTTCCGCGCAGCCTTAGGAACGTGCCTAAGTATTGGCGTACTCACCTTCAAGGACGAGGGCCTTTCCAGAGGGCAAGGGTGCAATACTAGCGGCACCTGGCTCACCGGCAGGGAATAGGTGACAATAGACGACGCTTGAGGAGCAACGACAAGCCGACGCGCACTCCTGTGCATACGGCCCACATGGACTTTGAGCCCATGCGAGCTAAACGCACGTGACGACCCAGGACAGTGAGGACAAAAAAACATTGCGGACAGGGCACTCATTCGGGCGTATACAAACGTACAATATTCGCATGAACAACAAATACAAAAAAAAATGAAATGAATTTTAAATAAAAATATTTAAAGTGACCAGAATCATTCATCGGTTATGAGATAAAGATAAATGAAAATGGTATATTATTGACTCAGAAAACCTATACTGAATAACTATTAGAAAAGTTTAATATGGCTGCTTCTAAGATTACAACAATTCCATGCAACAAATAAAAGAAAACAGAGAGAGAAAATCAAATTAAAACTAACTTTCCCAACAGAGAAATGATAGGCGGATTACTCTAATTGTCTACAAGAACAAGGCCTGATATAGCTCAAGCAGTAAATGAGGCAAGTAGAAAAATGATGGGAGAGAAGCTAGGGTATGTTTTGGTGGCAATGCCAAAAATACCTTCTGCTGTACTCGTGGCGGAGTACCGTATAAAGCAGAGCCCTAGCCAGTCCGAGTCATCCACGTCCCCGTCGTTCTCCCTGGGACCTGCTGCAACCGAGCCGCCGCGCGTCCGCCACCCCGAAGTTGCAGCTGAGCTAACGGATGCAGGGCGAAGGACGAATATTCTGAACCTTAAAACAGAATCATCTCACTAGGGAGGATACCCGAAATAAAACCGAGCACATCAGAAGGCTCTAAGGCGGCAGCCCCGCTATCGGATTAAAGCACAGCGGGCTAATCACCCGCTTGCCCGACAATAATTAATTGATTCCTGAAACCGAAACGGATAGAAACCGGACCGATCTGTCAACGACGAATTTTGGCATGAAAAAACGGACACGAAATTGTTTATTGGAACGTACGCTTAGCGATGACAGCTGACTAGCCCAAGCAGAATCAGTAATGCTTAGCTACAACCTTCAGAAACTCGGTCTGAGCGAAGTGAGGAGAAACGGTTTTGGTGAGCTGAGAACGTCCGGGGGCTTGACTTTGCTGTATTCAGGTAAAGAAAGTGAGGAAGATGTGCGTGAGTATGGCGTGGGGCTCCTCCTTTCTAATGCAGCTAAGTAATAGTAATAGTCTCTTGGACTGGAAACCGATCTCAGACCGACTCATGTGTGGGCACACATGAGCCGGTCTGAGATCGGTTTAAATGAATGATTCTGGTACTTTAAATATTTTTATTTCAAGTTCATTTTCTAAATTTTCAGGATTTCTAGTAGTTGTCCTTTTTCTTTTGCATGAGCCAGTCCATCATCCACGAAAATGGAGATTATTTTTGTCTTGGCCTCGTTTGTGAAAACACATCGATCTGTTTTGGTTGGCTTTAGGCCTCGTTTCAACAATGTTTGTGAGAATCTTCTATTCCAGGTAATTGGTGCTTGTTTCAGACCATATAGGGCCTTTTTCAATCTGCATACTTTATTTGCTTGTTCTTCTTACCCTTCAGGAACATTCATGTATACATTGTTTATCAGCAAGTTCACCGTACAGAAACGCTGTTTTTACATCAAATGTAATTAAAACAAACAAACTAACAAACAAGCAAACAAACTTCTCAGAGCGGATTGGCCTACTACAGGAATGTAAATTTCTTCAAAATCTACTTCATCTTGCCCGAAACCACGTACTACAATACAAGTCTTGCCTTGTATTTTCCATCGTCTTTGATTCTGAAGACCCACTTTTTACTTAATATTTTACTTCCTTCTGCTTCGTTCTTATCCACAATTTCCCATATGTTGTTTTCCTTTAATGAAGCCTTCTCCGAATTTATAGCCCTTTTCCAGTTTTATTTTTCAGATCCAGTAGTCACATCATTGTATGTAAGTAATACATAGTCATCATATTTCTTAGGTACATTCAATATTCTTGTTCCCCTTCTTCTCTTTTCTGTTTGTAATTCTTATCGTTCTTCATCTTCTATATTTTCTCTTCTTTCTTCATTTTATGTATCTTCAACAAATTTTTCTTCATCTTCTAGTTGTTTTGTTCTTTCTTCATTTTGTCACTTCAATTCTTTCTTCTTAATCTTCTATTTATTTTTTAAATCTTTATTTATTTACGGGGTTTTGTCTTAATAGAATATGTCACCCCGATGATTTCATACAAAATAATTACTAAAATTATAATAAACTAACCTTGTACACATTATAATAATATGATAAAGAGTTCTGGCTTCATCTGATAAAGGTGAGGCCAGAACGCTATTATAAAAGCTAATTCCAAAAGCCTGACGTCTTTGGACCCCAACACGAACACATTCCGACAGGATGTGATTTACGTCTTCTACAACTCCACAGACAACACTATTGGGAGAAACAACTTTGCGCATCATGAATCCGAAACTGTTGAGCGGTATGTGGCCGGATCGAAGTCTCAAAGCCGTCACCACCTCCTGTAGTCATCCCGCCCTTTCATCTTCTAATAATTTTTGACGTTTTTCTTCATTTTCTGTCTCTTCAATTCTTTTTTATTCTTCTTCTAATAATTGTACTCTGATATTAGGTTGTTTTCTAGGTACTTCTTTCTTTTTGAAGATGACATCTCTTTCTATATATTTTTTTCTTCATTCAGGACACCACAAGCGATATCCTGTAGGCGCATATCCCACCATTGTGAGTCATTTGGTTTTTGACTCCAACTTTTTCAGATATCCCAATCTCTTTGCATAGGCATTACAGCCAAAAGTTTGTATATTTGACATATTTGGACCATACATTGGGTCGTTTTTATTTTTCATTCTCGAATTCTTATTTGTTATTATTTCGGCAATAGCAGAATGGAATCGTTCTGTGGGTGGGTGAGTTTGGGTTATAACCCAAAATCAAATTCATCCATAAATTCATGGTGTCTTAAAGTCAATATTGATTATATTACGTACGTTTCATTCTTCAGATAAATAAAAGACACATGTAGTACCTGCATTGTACTGGCAACTTCGCACTTTTGAAATATTAGGGTAGATTGAATAACTTGCGCTCCGTCCGACCCGCCGCCACGGCGCCTAGGCTCCTTATTCTTTTTTTGTGCGCGGCAACAAGCACTCACTCTTTAATACTTTTATACAGTGATATTTCGTCAAAGTTATCCTCAAATTACTTTGGCATTATGTCTAAGCGTAGCGCTGACAACAAAATTAGTTACTATGAAAATGAAATAAAAAGACTTAAACGTGCAAACACAAAACGAAGTCGTGTGAATAGATATTCATCTTCGTCGGATTCTGAGAAAAATCAAGGTTAGTTATAATGTATTATTTACTAAGTGATTTCGTGTACGAGTTACACAAAACTATTTAACTATATGCATCTCTAAGCTAGCTAGCTAGGATAACACATTGAGGGTATCACGAAGGTATAGCATGATGTGTAAAATATGCCTGAAGGTTGACTGCGGGTCAACAATAGGGTTTAAAAAACTTTTATAAAAAGTTTGGCCAGTTTGTTTACATTTGAAACGTTGATCGTTTCAGACGACGGAACCATGCAAGATGATATCACAGCGATGCCGTTGCACGTGCCAGTTGAACCTCATGACGTTCAAGAAAACATTGAAATGACTCCGGAGGCGCCGATTCAAGTAGCGCAGGATGATTCTCCGCAGCTCGATCCGGAATTAATATCAGCGCTGGGCGATACCACGGATGAACAGCCGATTTTTGGCGACAATATAAACCACACTTTAGCCCAACGTTGGATTCCTTTACTAAAAAAAAGACTTGCCAAGGATCTTAAAGAAAAAATACTTAAAGAGTATCAGATACCCGAGAACTGCAAACTCCTTAGGGCGCCTACTTTGAATCCGGAAATTAAGGCTGCGGTCCCAGAAATTATTATTAACCGTGATAAAAATATCCAGCTGAAACAAGATCAACTAGGCATCGGTATAAACGCGCTTAATAAAGCTATTACCCGGCTTCTCCTAGGAGATGATAAAATTCAGGCTATTAAGATTATTTCTGATAGCTGTAGGATCCTGACCGACCTACATTATACCGAAACCCAGATGAGGACAAAACTCATAACTCCCTGTCTGGACAAGTCCTTTACACCATTTATAAAAGACCACGAAAGAGACGAGACGCTTTTCGGAGAAAAGCTCTCAGAAACTATAAGAGCTTCTAAAGCTATTGAGCGACAAGGATCGCTGATTAAAAAATCCGCTCAAAGGGCGACGTCTTTACCCGCACCTACTGCTGGTCCATCGACATCGAGGACTCGGTTTTCGGGAAACGGGACTGGCCCCCCTCGTTACGCCTCGGCGAGCAGGGGGGGGCAAGGAGGATATGCACGAGCAGCGTCAGCATAGTAATATTACTATCTTGGACTGGATTAAAAATGGCTACGTGATACCATTTTCTAAAAAGTTTATCAACATGTTGTACCCTCTAACACGTTTACGAATGGGGAACAGAGAGATATGTCTATAGCGATTGACAACTTGTTACAATTAGGCGCGATACATGAATGTGAGCCACAATCAGATCAATTCATCTCTAAAATATTTTAACTTCAAAATCAAGCGGTGGAAAACGATTTATTTTAAACTTAAAATTGTTAAATAAATTCGTAACTCAAAATCATTTTAAAATGGAGGACTATAGAACAGCTTGCAAATTAATTCCTCACCACGGCTTTATGGCCACGATCGATTTAAAGGAATCATATTTATTGGTACCAATTAACCCATCACACAGAAAATGTTTAAGATTTCAATTTCATAATGAAATCGGTGAAAATTTAACTTATGAATTCAAAGCGATGCCTTACGGCTTATCATCTGCACCAAGAACATTTACGAAAATTATGAGAGAGGTTGTGGCCCACCTCACATATCGCGACTATTCGTCTGTTATATATCTCGACGATTTGTTGTGTATTGGCCATACATATACTGAATGCTTAAATAACGTAAAGGAGACTGTTAAACTATTACAATATTTAGGATTCATGATAAATTTCGAAAAAAGTTCTTTACAACCATCACGACAGACTAAATTCCTAGGTTTTAATTATAACACTAATAACATGTCTTTATCGTTACCAAATGATAAACGAGTACATATTTCAAAATTAGTTAAAAATTCATTCCCTTACCACGTTGCACTATTAAAGAGTTTGCCAGTTTAATCGGTGTTTTAACATCCGCCTGTCCTGCAGTTAAATACGGTTGGGTGTATACTAAACGTCTCGAGAGACAAAAGTACTTAGCATTAAATACTTATAAAACATACGAATCTAAATTTAGTCCTTCGCCTGTAATATTGCCGGATCTGGAATGGTGGAGTCAGAACATTTTTTCGCCATCTACTTCCTTAAGGCCTGATAAGTTTCAACTAGAATTTTTACAGACGCCTCCAGGTCTGGCTGTTGCGCATTTTGTGATAACGAAAAAGTTAACGGTAAATGTAAGACAACTGAGTTAGAATTCCATATCAACTATTTAGAGCTGCTGGCAGTATTTTTTGGTATCAAATGTTTTGCCCGCGACAAACGTAACTGTTCCATTCTATTACGTATCGATAACACCACAGCGTTAAGCTACATTAATCGCATGGGTGGTATCCAATACCCACATTTAAACGACTTGACACGAGAAATCTGGCGTTGGTGCGAAGAGCGAAATTTATTTTTAACTGCCTCCTATATTAAAAGTAGGGATAATAAAGAAGCTGATGAAGAATCTCGCAAGATTAATAAAGATATAGAGCTAAAATTGTCAGATGAAGTATTTGATAAAATTATGACTAAACTAGGCAAACCAGATATCGATTTATTCGCTTCTAGTACCAATGCCAAATGTCATCAGTATGTATCATGGAAACCAGACCCAGATGCCGTAGCGATAGACGCGTTCATAATTCCATGGGATAACATGTTCTTTTATGCCTTTCCACCTTTTTGCCTAATATTAAAATGTTTAGAAAAAGTCATAATAGATAAGGCTGAAGGCATTCTTGTCATTCCCTTTTGGCCTTCCCAACCCTGGTTCCCATTATTACAAAAATTACTCACTTCAGATATAATATTTATAAATGCCAAAAATAACAATATATGGTCTTCCTCTAGGAACCCTCTAATCAATGGAGTTACCCTGGATGCAGCGAAGCTCTCAGGAACGCGTTCATAAAACGAGGTATCCCTGTGGCCTCTTTGGATTTAATGATGGCATCTTTAGCCAAGAACACATTGAAACAATATAGTGTGGCCTTAAAAAATTGGTGGCAGTATTGCCTTAACAATGAAATAGATCCATACAAGTCTTGTATACCATCAGTGTTATCATTCTTAACGGAACAGTTTGATAAAGGTGCAGCTTACGGCTCTCTTAATAGTTACCGTTCGGCTTTAAGTTTACTATTTGGCGATGATTTAGGATCTCATGAACAGATCAAAAGGTTATTAAAAGGAACCTATAAATTAAGGCCAAACATTCCAAAATACGCATCCACGTGGAACCCTCAAATAGTTTTACAACACATCGCTCAATAGGGCCCTAATATAGAATTACCTTTAAAAAAGATTTGGTAGAAGCTTGTAATCTTATTAGCCTTATGCACAGCTCGCAGAGCGCAAACAATTACATCTATTAAAATCAAAAACATTAATATGTGTCTGTTAACGTCGGCGAGCTTTCACGTGGTGATTTTAGAAATGGACACTTCCCACGCTAAATTCCTTAATAGCCGTTTTTATAACTACACATTTTTGGGTTCTATGAATAGCGGCAATATAGATATTCTGTCGGCCTTTTTCAATGTTATAAAATGTAATTTAAAATCAATGCTTAATGTTACGGGCCCGACTAATATTCCCGGACCGTAATTAAAATTTGTATGGAAGAATGGCCATATGGCGCGAAACGGCGTGAGAAAATAAGACGAACTCCGTCCCTTGTAATGTATCTACCTGGATGGGGCCGGACACAATGTACCGTAAGCATTGTCTCTTAGCTTTCTTGTAACTTAGAAATTAACACGTGAATATTTAAAGTAGGATTGACGTAGGTGCCATGTGAGTAAAGCTATCTACACTTGTAATGTGTATAAGAACTAGAGAAAAGGTAGATAGTTAGTTGGGATTGTCTCGCAGTTTTCTTCTTTGTTACAAAAATAAATGAACACGTTATGTCCACGTGTTTGACCACGTGTGTAAAATGACACATGTATGTGCCATGTGAATTTTAGAGTAGTAGTAGTAGTATAATAAAACTTGAAATATACATAAGATTTAGAGAAAGGGTAGCTAATTAGATAAGATTATGTATATTGTCATAGTTTAATACTTGGAGTAAGGAGGAATCTAGATTAAGATTTTTGTGTTGACCTTTGTACACCTTTTATATTTTTCCTATGTAGAATTAAGTATGTAGATTAAGGAAATGTATAACTTGTGTATATTTAAGTAAGATAAGTTTTATAAAATCGGCATTTCTGTGGTGCCATGCTTGAATACAGTTGCAAAGTAGGGGCGCCATTGTTCTCGCCGAGCGGTTTTTGTATAAAAGCCGGCCCGCTTGTAGGCAGAGACACAGTCGGTCTTCCACTCTACAAGGAGTAACAAGTAAGGAATAAATTGAAGATACGAATCAAGACAGTATTTTCATTTCCTCAACGAGTCTCCAACCGAACAACCAATACAGTCCACTTCATGACTGTGTCCTAACGAAATCAACATTATAATTTCCGATATCATTAAAACATCTGCTGTCGGTCGTGACCAACTAATTTTATTTCTGCCTTACTTCAAAGAAAATATAAATATTTGTCCAGCAACAACTTTGAAAGATTATTTGTCGGTTACAAAAGATTTAGTTAGGTTAGGTTAGGTTTAGTTTTTTTAGATATTATGTAGTATTGTATATATGTATTTTATTTTATTATGTGTAAGTAATATTATTTATGATATTTGGTACACTGATAACCCTAAATTCATCTCCTATTGTACAGTCCATCCAAAGGTTGTCTGATTGAAAACCGCCCATTGTACACTTGTTTTTGTAAATGTTTTTCCTGTATGTTTTTGTGGTGTACAATAAAGTATATTATAAATAAATAAGGCCAAATACAATTGAAAACCTTCTAATGACATACAAGCGACCTTACAAGGCCACCTGCACACAAACCATCAGCCGATGGATAAAGCAGGTGCTCGCGGAGAGCGGCGTGGATGTGTCGATGTTTGGTGCGCACAGCACCCGACACGCTGCCACATCCACGGCGCGCAGGCAAGGCGTCTCACTTGACGTCATTAGAAAAACTGTTGGTTGGCCACAATCATCACAGACGTTTGCAAAATTCTATAATCGTCCAGTGAGCGATGATGCTTGTTTTGCAAGATCAGTTTTTCTCCCTGGTTAACAACTGGGACTTAATTATTTGCGTTTTGAGTATTCATTTATCTGATTGTTCTTGATTTTCTTAACAGTGTCTAAATGAATGTTGTAATTTTATAAAAGAGCAAATTAATAAAACCTTTTTGTTTAATCCATATCTAAAAATGTTGGCGTTGTGTTAAGTAATTAAATGATTTTTAATAGTTATTATCTAGTTTTAATCTTATTTATTTAATACTATAGTTACAAAATTTTTAATCTCTAAACATCTACAGGTGTCTTTTATTTATCTGAAGAATGAAACGTACGTAATATAATTGATGATTAAACGAACTTACCTGTAAGTTCGTTAATCATCAATAATTATCATGTAAAGCGCATATCTCTTTTATCACGTCGTTGCCAAATTTAGAATCGGAGTCTGTGGTAATTTTCAGAGGTATTCCTAAAACAGAGAACATTTGCAACAAAGCTTCTGCTATATGAATGAGACGATAGAGGCGTTTAAAGGTACTGCCTGGGCAAATTAAGACGGTACCCTGACCAAAAAATCGGCATGAGATTCGAGCATTCCTATTGGTCTAGCGGCACTGGTGGCGCATGAATTACAGTAGTGAATACGCCCAGATTTTAGAATAAAATCTTTATAAAATCGAATGTGGGTCTTTTGAAAAAAAAAATCTACCAAAATGTTCGTTATTAAATTGTCTATCCATTAGTGTTAGTACAAAAAATAATTAATGAACACTTTACGAGGAGATGCATAATATCGATAATTATTTCTCATTTTTATGTTTTTTTGGAAGGAGATTAGTGAAATATATACAACATTAAAAAAAAAACTAAATCTACCATTTTAGAATCAATATTATGTAGAATTTTAATGTATTTTTATTAATTGATATTTCTTTTTAAATAACGAGTAGATAGCTCCTAAAAACAGCATAAAAAACGGCTTGCGCGGCGTTTTGCTCGGGGAACCGCCTTAAGAGAAGTTGTCAAAAATAAACCTCCACTGGAATAAAGGTCCTCAATAAGTGTTGAAACGGTTTCGTAGATGTTTCGGTTATAGCTAATGCGGGTCTCAAGGGATTTCTTTCATATTTGGCTTTTAAACACAAGTCACACTGGATAATGAATCTTTGGATTGCTAACAATTTATTAGGCCAGTGATAGTTTATATGCAGTTTCTTATTTAGTTGCTTAGCATTAATCATCATCATTATTGTCATCGTCATTTCAGCCGAAAAACGTCCACTTCTGAACGATGACACTTGGCTTATCCACCAAGTTTCATCACATTAACTAATCCCGTGCGTCTCAAATCCAGTGGATTCCCGTTACCAAAACATGAAACTGTGTATTTACTTGTACTCTTAAAGATAACATTTTTAGCAATCTCGGGACTGTAAATACGGAATTCATCAAGGCACATATTATTTTTTCATGAAGTGAAGTTTAAGTAAATATGCGCCCGATTAGTAAACAGATTATCCGACCGATGTTTATCACCGTAGTCAACGGGCTTAACCACGTTTTCTCGCTCAACGCTTCACAAGGAACTGAAATATGTTTTTTTTTCTGATTCCGAGATTCCGTTAATGGATCGCTCAGTATCAGAATTGAAATATCGGGAATTTCGTTCTGCCCTAGTAGCAGCGCTTATCACTGTGACTGAGTGATAAGCGTGACTGAGTGTTTTCACTTTTAGCGGTTTTTCACTCGTTATTGTTCAGTTAGTCCAGTCAAATCAGACCAAAAAATAGGGGTAGGTTTACAGTAAATTGCAAAGAGCTGAAAATTGGTACGAATATTCGGAACACCATTATAAATGAATCATAAAAAGTCCCCATCGATCCGACACTTGCAAAATTTTTTATTCAAGGTCAAAGTTCGCAAACATGGGTTTTTCGCCTTTTTTAGACGAACGGTAAGTTATGTGATAAAATAGTTCAGACAAAATTGTAGATTACGCAATTATCTATAAAAATTGTCCCCACAATTTTTCTCCTAAACGTCACCGTTTCTGAGATATAATGATTGAAAAAGTTGTATTCGTCTTAATATGAACACTTTTCCACGCCATATGGGAGGTAGTGTACTTTGCGCGTTGTTTTTTAACAGGTTTCCCCGATAGTAGGCCTATCGGGGAAACCCGTTAAAAAAACGCGATAAAATTATCCGTCTCATTCATAATCATATGATAATTCTGCTTCCTCTTCTTGTTCTTTTTGTCTTCTTGTACTTCTTCTTCTCCTTGTTCTTCTTCTTCCTGCTGGGTGGAAGTTAATTGTTCTAACAGCGATGTGTCAGATGTCTCCTCACCAGTTTTTACATAATTTTGAATAGTATTGAATTAAACCGGATCACAATAGATGAATATACGGAACATATGTGGAATAGGCCTTTCGGGGAAACCACATTAAAAAAAAACGTGCCAAGTACCTACACTACCTCCCATGTGGCGTGGAAACGTGTGTATAGTAAGAAGAATACAACTTTTTCAACCGTTATATCACAGAAACGGTGGCATTTTTATAGATAATTGCATAATCTACAATTTTTGTCTGAACTATTTTATCATAAAACTTACCATTCGGCAAAAAACAACAAAAACCCATATTTTGACCTTGAATAAAATGTTTTGCAAGTGTAGGATCGATGAGGACTTTTTACATTTCATTTACCATGGTGTTCCGAAAATTCGTACTAAATTTCAGCTCTATGCGAATTAATGCACTTTTATATGTCTAATTTGACCGGACTAAGTGTCCACAATGTATATTGTAGTCCTTGCGTTTTTTAAACAGTTTTTCGACTTTTCACTGAGTATGAGCACACGTATTCTATTTATAAAATGTAAAATAATACGGAGCACGATTTAAACAGTGACACGGTCTACCCTCCTCTGATGGTAAGCGATAACGTGGTAATAATAAAATAATAATAATTTAATACTTGTGGCCGATGGTGAAGCACGCTTGCCTAGAAGTAACCTATTCACTCTTGACTTAAAGACCCCCCGTTTGCAGCTATCAGGAAACACGGGCTCCGGCAGGTAATGCCACTCCTCTGTAGGTTTTTATTCATCACAAGTCTTTCAATGTTCCCACTGCTGGGACACAGGCCTCCTCTCTGTGAGAGGAGTGTGTGAATGGGCTGTAATACACCACGCGGGCCTATTGCGGGTTGGTGGATGTTACATTTCTTAGAATTTTTTGGTTCTTGGGCATGCCAGTTTCACTAAGATATTTTCCTTCACCGTTTTGAGAGCATTGTTGATGAATTAATTTACACAAAGTAAAGCCTGGATTCGAACCCACGATCTGCAACTTGTTAGTCTCGGTCATTACCACTGGGCCACCACTGCCCTAGACTTAATGTTTTATAATGTCCTTATAACTTAACATAAAAACCAAAAACAGACAAAAAAACTATTTCACATTTTTATTACATAAAAAACATCAATTTGATACAAAAATATTCATTATTTATGTCATCAGGAAAATCTTACACATTTTCATTTACAATCTTACATAAAGTCTTTTGAGCATTCTTTTCATTATTTCAATACATACTTACATATTTACTAAAACTTATAATACTTTACACTGTAAGCAAATTATTGGTAAAAGCCTACACCATACAAAATCATACAATTTAGAATTTACATTTCTTTTTTATAATCAACACCCTGTTAACTTTAAACTATCAAAAACGAAATATTATAATTATTTACTTTTGCTCTTTAACTATAAAACTCAGTATAATTACACCACAACTATGTGTCTGTGCTTTTCGACAACAAATTGAGTTACACTGGTATACTCGTGCTCTCAATTGTATTAGACTAATCTATTCGTGCACTCAATTGTATTACAGTAGTCTATTCATGTACTCAATTGTATTAAGATGTTCTATTCGTGCATTCAATTGTGTTACACTAGTCTATTAATGCACTGAATTGTATTACGCTGTTCTATTCGTGCATTAAATTGTGTTATACCGTTCTATTCGTGAACCCGCCTTCCATCGTATCTCACAACTTACTGCAATTCAATGACAATTTCAATTATTACCGTCGCATTTTTCATCGCAATAACACAAGTATATCGAGACAGTTTGATAGCTTCTGTCACTTTTGTATAAAAGAAATAGGCAAGCTTTTATATCCCATAAATTTGTAGTTTTATGAACTAGTACTTTAATTATATCTATCTACACTAGATTACAGTTTGCAGTCTGATATAAGAAGGTACAAATAATAATTATGTATGTCAAATACACCAAAACATAACTCCTACAGTGCTATTCTGAAAACATCTCACCAAGAAAAAAAGTGAAGGTGAATTGTTATCACATTAAGATTGACAGCTCACTTCACAGATGGATTTTTACAGAATTGACAGGCTGCCATTCCACTGATGCTAGGGATTGACTTCTCATTTCTAATTGAAACTAATTTAAATTTTTTGTTCGGCACACACAGCATAAACAATTGTAAAGTAACAGAGAAGAATAGTAGAGGTACATATATGTATTAATGTTCACTTCACCTAATAATTTTCATTGTGAAATGTTTACAGAATAGCACTGCAGTATGTTTCAAGTCCTATATAATAGGTGGCGAATCTAATCCACTTCTTTTTTTTTTCACCTATTTTTTTTTTCATATTTAGGATATTTCAAAATTCTTGGTTTTCACAGCATAGTAATATAACTGAATAAGAAGATTACTACTTTCCACCAAACATGTGACATAACAATATCCGCCATTTTGAACACAAATCAAAATGGCTGCTTCAAAATAGACATAGAGAATGTACTGAGTCACTATTCTTGAATGCGGACACACCACTGGGAGAGAGATCAATAGTTGTTGTCTTTTTAACCGACATCCCAAAAAGGACGAAACATATAAAAGACTTCCGAAAAAGTGTGTGGAGTGTTTTTCTTTGGAAGCCTTTATTTTTATTGTTATTTAGTTTTTCTATAAGTAAGTCCGATTAGGTCACATCACAGGTTATAGTATATAAAAATACTATATTTTAAGATAAACACTATTAAAATAAATCTAAAAAGAAGGTTTAGTACAAATACGGAAAGTATGCGTCACTTCCGCGGCAAACGGCCACCGCTCAGCATAGTTAGTTGGTTTTCAGCGATAGCCAATGTATAAGCCGCCCAGCGGTTTGGTCTCTTTTTACAGAGCTGTCAATTTTGTGAGAGTATTGCTCTGTCTATTCATAGAGAATATCTAATCTAATCTACAGTCATATATTTAAAACGTTACACTCAACCTTTGACAGAAAAACATCCGCCATTTTGAGCACGAATCAAGATGACGCCGCTCTAAGCGTCCATAGCGATGACAGTGGGCATTATGTTGTCGTCGACTATCGCAGCCTCGGATGAAGAGAACCAGCCGCTGATCCAGTACAGCATGAGACCCCAGAACAGGCAGCGGACGATCACATCAACCCAGTACATTCTGAAAGCAGATAGATCAATGTTCAAGTAAAATATTAAAATTTGCAAAAGGAATATGTAAGGATCATAGCAGGTAGCGTTCTGTAGTTTCTGCCAACCCCAATGAGAAAAGGGCGTGGGTTTGTAAAATATCAATTTTGGAAGAAGTTAAATTAACTATTATAATGTCTACTCTTTTGGTTGTTGGCCATACCAACTGAAATAAAATATCTTCTAGACCAAATTATGATCAAAGTAGAGGTACAATCTTCACGGAGATTAGCTAAGTACGTAGGAGATATTAAGTTGCGCAAGCAACTAATTGTAACCATGTTAATTTGCACAATGTTAAATTGTAATTCCTCCCCAAAAGAGAGCACTGGCTCATGTAACACAGGTCAATCACCTAGCACAGGGGTCAGGGAATCCATGTATTTGTAATCCATGTCGTTTCGGAAGTCGGTGTAACAAAACGATAAAAACATGAGGTACGAAAGACACCGACTTCCGAAACGACAGATATTTTGCAATTTTATATACATATATATGACCTATGACACCGTCACTCCTTCGCAACGGCATCAGGGTGGCAATCCAATTAATAACATAGCCCCAGGACTCAAATCCCAACCAACTAACTAACTACTTCTCTCTTACCTGGGATTTAAGTTTAACAACTTTAAATGCAATACTCACACTCTCATATGTCTCCTGGCAGCGGGTAGAGTGTCGTCATACTCTTTCAGGATGAACACGCGAGCAGCCCTGATGCAGTCCTCAAAGTATTTGGAGATGTCGAGACCTGGTGGTCAAACCAACATAACATTATATTACGCCTAAACTCCTCGAAGACTTGGCCAGGGGTATATGAGTTAATATAGGCTTACTATTCTAACCAGCAAGCCAGAATCAACAGTGGCAAACACCAGAAAAAAGGTTAAAGGAATGAAGCTCGACGAGTCTCAGATAAACTATTCAACTGAGTACAGATATAGTACCTTTCAAACAAAAAAGAAACAAAATCAAAATCGGTTTATCCGTTTAGGAACTAGGATACCACAGACAGATACACAAATACACAAACACACAGGTACACACGTGAAACTTATAACACCCCTCTTTTTCCGTCAGGGGTAATAAAAAACCATTGTGTCTCGCGTGGATCTTCCGGCGGTCAAGAGGTTAATCAGGCACAATTGTAAACTAGTTTTTAAGAAAACACGTCTAGAATTGTGCCTGTTTAACCTCAGTAACACATTGCTTCACCTGAGAATCGAACTCAGTCATGCTTGCAACAACTTAACGAGGCAGTCTTCCTTGATGTAATCTACTATCGTCGTCATTATCTTGACCTATTTTTATGGTCGTTGCAACAAGACTTCTTCTGCCACAATTCTTTATTATTGTTCATTCAATTTATGAAAAAAGTGTGTCATCAGATTTCTAATTTGTTGCGACCCGATTGATCGAGAGGCCGGCTGACAATGATGATTCACTATTTTCTTAACGCGAATAAACTCCCTTTCTAGCAATGTTATCTGTAACAACGTCCTATGACGTCCACATCATATAAATAAATCTGTAGAAAAATCGTTTTTGTACATCGAAAACATTACGTAAAAAAATTGCCTGGGTGCTACGGATTCCATTTGCAGCAATTTGGGACTTTTTGTCTGTTTAAAAAAAAAAATATAATAATAATAATAAAAAAAATTTGCCAGATTACAATTTCAATGTCACTATGTGGTTAAACAAAACTAAGATTTAAATTGAGAATTCTACATAACACAGAGTTATACACCTCTGACACCCAAGCTAAGATTAAACTTGTGTTATGAGTGTCAGGGCTCATTTGTTTAGTTTTGCACGCAACACGTAAAATGTACGTAACAAATCCAGATAACTTTTATAGATAAAAATTGTGCGTAACTTGAAGTATTACTTAGTTTTTGTTTCATCGCAATCGCTCCACTCTATCAAAATGTAAATGAATTTAAAATGTTCAAGAAGTAAAATATCACATCACACGAAATTCAGACACTCGAACTGTTGAAAGCCATATTTGATAGATGGCGTTGTGCATTTGACGTCATTTTCTGAATGGCGGTGTAAAGATTCTCCACGGAAGAAAGACTCTAGAAAAAAATGGTAGGTAAGTGGTAGGGTAGGTAAGAAGGGTATGGTAGTCAGTAAATCCACCCACCCAACACTCGTCCGGTCGAAGGATCCACGCTTGTCAATGGTAGTTGCGAGACTTTACACTCTGTCCCCCATTCCTCAATAGATCTTTCACACATTATTACTGAGGTTGGAATAAACCGTAAGTTTATTCTCTCACTCACCCACAGCGTCCACCTTATAGTCCTGTCTCTCTTTGGCGTTGAGCTTCTGTCTCAGACCCTGTGCGATGTCGGACTTGAAATCCCACTGGTTGTTAGTGTAGTACTCGAACACTTCAAAACCTTTGGTTATGCGGCGCTGGACGCGGCACAGTCTGCAAAAAAATTAATGGTATTTATTAAACTGAGTAAGTCCGACCCGAGTCGGTCCTGAGTGTGACCCGACTACGGCGATGCAAAAGGGAGGGCTGTCTTTTTGACTGGTATATGTATTTATGTATGTTCATCTGTTCCCAATTTCTAAACTCCTCATCATAATTTGACAAATGAGGTGTCGTTGGAAACGTCTTGTTTGTCCTCTGGTTGTAGGCTATGTAACGTCACATTAAATTGAATATAATAATAATAATAAAAAAAATGTTTATTTTATCTCCACAAATTACATCAAGTACATACATTATACAGCTGACATTATAATTTTTTACAAGTTTGTAATTTGTGGGAGATCTGGAGTCTATACTAAGCCGAGGCCTGTACTATAGATCTCCAGGCCCCCCATTTCATAACATTGTATAGATTGTCAACATGTGAGATGCGAACGTGAGTGTACTGAATGAGTAGTGTGTGTGTGTGTGTGTGTTTGCGTGCGTGTGTGTGTGTAGTTAAGGGATATATATATTCTGTTAAATAACAATTTTGCATGTATTAGCATATTTATTAATATATATAGGGTTCCTGAGTATTTCGGGTAATAATATGGCGCCCTATATGGAGCACCAAATCAAGAACAAAATTATGTTTTCGTCTACCCCATCATGTGTGGTATCATTGAACAGGGGTTTTAAAATGAAGGTAGGGTTTGCTACATCATATTTTTGTCAAGTGCACCGTTTGCGAGACATATCCCGTCAAAGTAATGAAAACTATTTTTTACCCGACTACGGCGAAACAAAAGGGAGGGTTATGTTCTTGACCGGTATGTATGTATGTTCATCTGTACCCTCATAACTATACAGAACAGTAAAGTGTCAACGATGTAGGCGGGGATCCACTGGAACACTTTCTGCTATCAATACTCACACTGGCTTGTATCCGAGACAGAAGAGTAAAGTGTCAACGATGTAGGCGGGGATCCAGTGGAACACTTTATGCCATCAATACTCACACTGGCTGGTGTCCGAGACAGAACAGTAAAGTGTCAACAATGTTTGGGTGGGGGGTCACTGGAACACTTTATGCTATCAATACTCACACTGGCTTGTATCCGAGACAGAAGAGTAAAGTGTCAACGATGTAGGCGGGGATCCAGTGGAACACTTTATGCCATCAATACTCACACTGGCTGGTGTCCGAGACAGAACAGTAAAGTGTCAACAATGTTTGGGTGGGGGGTCACTGGAACACTTTATGCTATCAATACTCACACTGGCTTGTATCCGAGACAGAAGAGTAAAGTGTCAACGATGTAGGCGGGGATCCAGTGGAACACTTTATGCCATCAATACTCACACTGGCTGGTGTCCGAGACAGAACAGTAAAGTGTCAACAATGTTTGGGTGGGGGGTCACTGGAACACTTTATGCTATCAATACTCACACTGGCTTGTATCCGAGACAGAAGAGTAAAGTGTCAACGATGTAGGCGGGGATCCAGTGGAACAGGAACACGCAGATGTTGTGCAGCAGACGCGAGTGCTTCATGGAGCCGCCGGGGTACCTGCGGACAGAGACAAGATCATAGAGATACATGAGATTACAAAAATGATAGTTACATCTAGTTTTATTGTGGCCAAGCCTATTTAAACAACCACATTATTACCACTTTTAAATTTCACGGAAAGACAAAGTAGAAAAAATAACATACATTTTCTTAAGTTTCTGGAACGAAAATCAACACAAAATTTAACCGAAGTGTGCACACACTGCTGTGTTAGGTCATCAAAAGCAAATCTAAACACTTGACAAGTGTTTTTATTTTGATGCTATCGCATCTCGTTTCAGATCTTAAATGTAAGGCCATTTCCTGATGACACGATGCAATGCGAATTGTCCGATGTCACGCCGATAAACGATTTTACTAAACGTAATCATATGTTCACATGGACGCAATGCGATGCACTTCGACTGATACGCATTTGAATTTTTCTTAAAAAATACATGCACGATATATCGCACTACCAGGAAAGTGTCTTTCATACGACGATTATATTAAAAATAGATATTAAAGTTATCGAGTGCTGTTGTCGTAACAGGCTCGTACCTCGTACTCCTCGTTTAAAGGTACCAATGTGCTGTCTTGTAATACTCCTGCATACGCCAAATCTTACTGACACCGTTTCCTAGGAGACTACAGCCGAATGAATCGCTATGTCATGGACCAAGTGATTAATCAGTGCACTGTGTATAATGCCCGGGCATTATCAATCTACTCAATTCAATCGTACTTACCTATTATATATTAAAATCAACACATCTTTTTATTACCCGGCCCATAAGTGATGTGCATTATTCAGAAAGCCCGGTCAATTTAACTATTTCAATAGTTTTTAGCATATTGCCTACTCAAATTGGGCATTTTTCAAATTGCCTAGGCATCATGAATTATGCCGTATTAATGACTTGGTCCATAAAAGCTATATGAGTAATAACAAGCTTGAGAATGTTCTCACTTACCACGCGACTCCATTAAGAGGCACTCTATGCATGATGATCTCCCTCCCCGCCTCGATCATCTCCGACCAGGTCACCTTGATCTCAGCTGACGATGTGAAGTTTATTATGTTGGACTTTGTGTCTCTGGAGTAGAAACAAAATAAAATTAGTTTATTAGTCACAGACAAACACACGTAATACAGGAATACAAATAGAAACACCAGGCTCAGCTGTGTTTGACATTGCGGGACAATTTTGTAAAGAAAACAATTACAGAAAAATCTCAGCCAGGTATATTTTCATCGATCGGCGGTAGCGACCTCTCGCGTCCTGCCCTGGGCCAGGCCATTGCACGGAGTGAGAGGACATGATAAGCTATCTCCTCTTTCTGCGAACCAGTAATGCTCGCGAAGGAGGAGGCGGAACTCGAGGGAGACGTAACGGTGACGCCTTCACGCGCCTAGCCACCGCAGAGACTCCCAGGGAGTCGACAGTCGCAAGCCGATTCCCGGCCACCGTAGGCGTGGGTTTGCGGATGGCGAGTATTGGGGATCTCGCCGTCCGATAAGGACCAGGCCCGATATAAGGTATATTTTTATACGCAAGAGTAGATTCGTCCACTCTAAAATATTCTTCGCGTTGTTTTTCGACCAGACAAATATCATCTTCTTCATTCATCATAATTTAAATTGGAGGCCCCTCCACCAAGCGTCCCCACAATAGGACATGTAATATCGGAAGTATCTCAATTCCGATATTGATTTCTGATATTAGATCTGACTTAATTTTACACTTTCTTGTTTTCATATTTCACTTTAACTGCTAGAACTAATCTTTTATTCAACCTATGTGAACTAAACGAAAAACGAATAAGATGTTCCCGCGCTGTGGTAAGTTGGACAGTTGAAACACACAACACTCGGTTGAATTCAATATTTGATAGATAGCGTTGTGCATTTGACGTCATTTTCTGAATGGTCGTGTTAAGATTATCCGCGGATGAATGACTCTAGAAAAGAAATTGGTTGGTATTTTGGGTAGGTAGGGTAGTTATGTAGTTATGCAGGTAGGGTAGGCAATAGACAAAGGCAGTTGACGGGAGCGAAGCCGTGGGCACAGTTAGTAGTAAATAAACGCACCCATTCTTCAAGTAATTCCAGGCAACGATCATGATGCCGTTAATGAAGACATCAACAGGTAGATAGTCAGCGTAGCTGTTGCTCTTACAGTACATAGATCTGATGACTCCCTTGCCAGCACCTGTGGAAAAAAAGACATCTTTAATTTGCTGAAACTAAAGTTACGGTGCCAAGTTGCCAGATCCAGTCTCTCTGGGAGGCCATCGTGAAGCGCTTGAATCTGTCCTTGCAGGCAGTCTCCGAATGGGGCAATGCCAATATAGTCGTGTTTTTTTTTCCGCTAAAAAGAGCCGATTTCACCCGGCTCCAACCTGTTCCGAGATGTGATAGGATATATAGGACGCCTTTTCCGCACTCAGACTCGCGTTTGGTCCGTTGTACGTACATGACTCCTCTCTGTGAGGGGGATTGGGCCGTAATCCACCACGCGGGCCCAGTGCATGTTGGTGGATGTCACATGTCTTAGAATTTTTGGTTCTAAGAGATGCCGGTTTCCTCACGATGTTTTCCTTCACCGTTTTTGAGAGCAGTGAAGATGTAATAATTTACACAAAGTAAAGCGCCTGCCTAGGTTCGAACCCACGACCTACAACTTGTAAGTCGCGGCCGTTACCACTGGACCACCACTGCTCTCAATATTTCCGAGATGTCACCGTGCCAATGACTGACCATCTTGAGCTTCTTGGCGTTACGTTAAAATCGACTCTCAATTTTGGTTCAAATCAAACACTCCATACATTGAGGCAAAGGCTCAGCTGGCTGCCAAAAAACTGGGGATCCTTGCAAAGGTTAGAAGGTACTTCACGCCAGAACAGCTGCTCAGCTTGTATCAAGCGCAAATTCGATCATGCATGGAGTACTGTTCTCATCTCTGGGACAGATCTGCCAAATACCAGCTTGATGCACTAGAGTCGATCGAAAAGCGGGCCAAGAGGCTCATCGGCAATGAGGCACTGGTTAAGTCAAAGCTCCAGAGCCTTGAACATCGTCGCCGAGTTGCCAGCTTGTCGGTTTTTTATCGGTTGCATTTCGGGGAGTGTACGATGGAATTGCATGATCTAATTCCGCATACCCGGTTTCATCATCAGACTACCAGACGTACGGCGTTGCGCCATCGGTACATGGTGAACATCCCACCCATACGCACTAAACATTTTGGACATACTTTCATTATGCGTACAGCTAAGGAGTAGAATTCTCTGCCGGAGTCTCTGTTTCCCGGTAGATACAATCTAGGGGTCTTTAAGTCAAGAGTGAATAGGTTACTTCTAGACAAGCGTGCTTCACCGTCGACCACATCATCGCTTACCATCAGGTGAGGTAGTGATCAAGCGCGAGCCAATTTTTTTTTTTTAAATTAGTAATTGTACTGAAACATTTGATCTTGTAGCACGCAAAGTTATTAAAAAAGTTAATTAAAGAAACAAAAAATCCGACTGCTTCAAAAGCGAACATAAAAGACTTAATCAAGAAGAAAATCAAGCTGTGCAGTTCGAGGATACATATACGCGAGCTGGCTGACCAAAACCAGATGTATCCTCCGACTAACGGCGTTTAGTCTTTAGAACGCCACATAGGAACAAACATACATACATGGATACATAGACTGATAAACACATTATCCACCTTCGGCAGTAGGGTAAAAAATCCTCTATTCGACAGCGTTTACACGTAATCGGATGTTTCGTATTATGAATAATCAAAAAGAAAGCTATTAACAACGGTTACGCAAATAGGGTGCAGTTTAGAGTGTCCTACGCAATTAGGGTCTAATTATTCTTATTCAAATGAATGTCAAACACTTACCAATAAGTAATCCAGTAGGTCCATTAATGTTGTCAGTCCAGCCGGGAACAGGCTCCTGCCAGATGGGAATCACTGGAAAATACAAGGAAACATTTTGGATTTTTATTGTTCTTAGAGGTAAATAAGATTAAGAGGGGCTCATGGATAAGTAACAGCTGCGTACGTCCAGGGCCGTCTTAACTCATGCAGGGGCCCCTGGGCACTCCGAGTTTGGGGTAAAGAGCCCCAGAAAGATAAAAAGCCGCCAGTGGTCGTAAGCGGCCCCGTAGTCAAATTATTATGGTTCGTGCTTTCAGCATAAAACTTTAATATTCCTGTCTACTTGTTTATTCTAAGATAAACGATCTTGGACGTGACTTCTGGTATTTGAAGTACATGTTGTTAAGATATTCCGACTAAACAAGATGACGTGATGATGATAATATCTTCTTCTTTTCGTGTGAAGATGTGGCCACCTCTGGTGTCTGAGTTTTTTAAGCCGCCTCTAGGAACCCCACAGGCCTCTGACTTGGCCATTTCAGACTTACATTAACTATTTAAGTCCAGGTTTCGTACTCGTAAAATGAACTGTATAGAATAATCGCCTTTTACATAAATTGTGCGGAATATTTGTCACATCCGTTGCAGCTTATTATAGTAATCTTGTATTTTGATATTTTAATAAAAAAAATTATCTCATGAAATTTGGGGCCCCCTTAATGAACCGAGCCCGGGGCATGTGCCTCTTGTGCCCCTATGGTAAAGACGGAACAATGTATGTGCCAGCTGTCATTTGTAGAACTTTGACAGTCGTCGTTACGGATTAGACAGAAGCTAGGCTATCTGAAACAGGCTTGCCAAAGGATATCGTGTTACCCAGTTACTGGGTAGTGGTTGTCAGATAGGATGTCACTATATGTAAAGTACCGGAACACAGCTGTATCCGGTTAAACTGGTAACCAACCCTAGTACAAGGTTAGGGAATGGTCGGCAGTGGACGGTGATTCAGAAACAAGCTAGATATGTCTGCAGTACCAGACACTTCGCAAATGCGTTGCTACCACAGATAATCTATAATATTAGATTATTAACGTGATGTATTGCTACTCATTCAAATATTCACTTTATTGTTATGCAATCTAAGTTAATTTTTAACCGACTTGCCCAAAAGGAGGAGTTTCTATGTTCAACTGTTTTTTTTGTTTGTTCACATCGTTACTCCGTCAATTATGAAGCGATTTAAAACTGGGGGTTTTAATTTTCGAGTTGGTCCCATTGTGACCAAGTCAGAATCTGTTGAAGGGATCCCATAGAAATCGAGACAACTCCTCAATCCGACTTCCAAAACAAAACACTACACTGACTTCCAAAACAAAACAATACAAAGCGAATAATACATTTATTTTCGGAATCGGTGCAGTGATTTGTTTTGGAAGTCGGTTTAGTTTTTTTGTTAAAAGTTTTTTTTTTTGACCGTTTGTAACAAGAAGGTACTAAATCGGTTGCAATTGAATTCGTTTGAACTTTGTCTGCTATGATATTGCTTTTATTGCTTGAACTGGCTATTATTATCTGATATTTTGTAAATTTAAATATAAGCTGCTATGACGTGGAACTCGATGGATCGAGAGGGAGAAAAATATCAAACAAAGATGAATGGAGTGATATGAAAGAAAAGCGAGTCAGAGATAGCGTGACGGGGGACAGGACGGTATGGAAGAAGAAAACGGGTTGCGCCGACCACAAGTAACATGGGATAAGGGCAGAGAGATGATGAGTGGTTTGTATTTCAAGCAAGTGGAACCAGGTATCTTACCAATCGAAGGTCTGAGCACCATGGCCGGGATGTGCGCCATAGACTCGACCACTAGCGCCTCTCCGAGCGCCTTCGTGAAGGCATACGAGTTAGGCAGCTTGTCCAATAACCTAAAAGTAAAGAGCAATTTTAGTATTATGAGAAAATACTTAACTAGTCAGTCGCTCCATGTAAAACACTGGTAGTCAGCTGAATCCGGTTAGACTGGAAGCCGATCCCAACATAGTTGGGAAAAAGCTAGGCAGATTGATTGATTGATTGACAAACTACCTAACTAATCCGAAAAACGTTGTCCTGTTTAAAGAATTTGTTTCCTGATAGCTACAACGTGGGGGTATTTAAGTCAAGAGTGAATAGTTACTTCTAGACAAGCGTGCTTCACCGTCGACCACATCGCTTACCATCAGGTGAGATAGTGGACAAACGAGAATCTATAATAATAAAACAAAAATAATAGTTTAAAAAAACTAAAAAACACGCTTTAGCAAAAAAATATTTATTGTAAAAAAGCGTAGGGTGGTTTTTAAGATATTTTCAAAGTGACTCTACTTTTACCAATATCTGTAAATAAAATATTATAACAATTGACATCAACCACCTCACGCTTTTACACAATTAATATGTTTTTGCTTAACTTGAATATTCAATGTTCTTAATTAAAATTTGTTGTAAATTATTTTCTACTTTTTATTTAGTTTGGTTTTCTATTAAAGCGTGCTTTTTTGAACTATTATTTATTTTTAACTTTTTAGTTTAATCTCTAATCCTGAAGATCCTGGTAAGGATAATTGGACGAACTATTAAAAATAAGCATTGTCATCGGTCCTTGATAGGTGTGCAAAGTTTCAAATGAATGCGACGTTTTGAAGGCGGAGAAAATCATGTTCAAAGATTCAAAGATTCCGTTAGTTACATTGATACATAGGTACATACCAAGCTAATAAAAGCGAGTTAAAAAGAGATCATGCCAAATTCACTAGGCAAATGCTCTTTGAGTTTGCTTTCAAAATTTTATAATTTCCCTAAGAACCTTATTCGGACTGTATTGTGTCCCGCCGTTTACAAGTGTGAACTGAATTTATATTATTCATCTAGAAGGTTCATGCAGGCAGTTCCTAATGACACATTTTCTTAATTGAGGATCGAATTTAGAGGGCAAGTGGCACTTCCTTTCAAAATAATCAAAATTTTTATGTCAAACCCGCTAAAAGTCGTGAAGCTTTTCGGTAAAAGAAGAGCCTTTCCGAATTCCCTGAGCATCATTTCACAATAACGTAACTTATTGCGACATTGCCACTCACTGACCAGCTCAATAAACCCAATGCTAATCTAAAATGTGAAGCCGTAAGTGGCCTTGAGATGTGGGGCAACGACCTCATTAGCCGTCAGTCACTCTTGCGTGCCGGTAACTGGTGCGGCCTTGACCCATAGAGTGTAGAATATAGTGTGATTAACGTATTTGTAAGAGTGTTTGAATGACATTGGAAGTGAAAGTGTTCAAAATACAAACTTTTTATATATTTCTGCAAATTGCAGGGTCCGTGTGCTTTGGAAAAATGGATGATTATTTCACAATTAGCATGGTTTTTCTCCTTTAATGTAAATTTAATAATATTCGACGATTACCGATTATTTTGGTCAATATACAAGATACTACAAAATGTATGTTATTTGCAAATAATATAATATAATATTCTGAATGTCGCGGAAATTCGGCTCGAATACATTCATCCGACGACAAGACATTCATAGTTCGGCCGATGACGAATTTGGTGAACTACAGTACAACTATTTTCTTAATGCCCCTCGGCAATCATCGCATTTCCGAATACAAACGAATGTTAATTTTCATGTCCATCAATTATTAGATTTATCGTGTATAATAATTTGAATTCAGAACTAAGTACTTTATTGTTGTTTTGTTTTGATTTCCGTGTGAAATATATAGAGCTGTACAAATAGCAGCTTTAATAGCTTTCCTCCAATTTTAAAGAATAACATTTATTTGCATAAAAACATGGTATAGAAGATGGTACAAAATTAAATACAGAGTATACATGTTTTTGCTTTACATTATAAGCATGCACATTACGTTAAAAGAGTATTAACAACTCTATATACTTCAAAGTGGATTGAGAGCATCCAGTCTCAATCCTCAACGAAATTTGCCGAAGGTCATTAAGAAAATTTTTGTACTGTGCCTATGCGTCGCTTTACTATCGTCTTTGACTCGTCATCCATCCACTCAACGGCCTATATGATCTGGTGTGGGTCTGCGGGGGGCACGAACGCCTTCTCCTCCAAGTGCTTTAAAAGGCTGACGATGATGACGACGATGGCGATGGCTTACTTGGGAGTGAGTGTAGCGATGGTTTCATCGTCCATCCATTCGATGGCCTGTATGATCTGGTGCGGGTCTGCGGGGGGCGGGTACGCCTTCTCTTCCAGGAGTTTCTCGTGGAGGTGGCAGTAGGATGTGGACACGTGGATGAACAGCTGTGAAAAAGAACAGATGAATTATCAATAAGCATGTATTTGAAGAAGGGGCAGACAGACGTAAAGTTCAACTATTGACCCGACTGCCGAAGGAGGGTAATATGTTTATCACTCTATGTATGTATGTATGTTTGTTCCTACGTGTTCGAAAAAAAAGTTTACTAAAAATTTATAAATAAAATAGTTTAAAAAAAACAAAAACTCGACTGCTTAAAAAGCGAACTAAAAAGACGTAAACAAGAAGAAAAACATACTGTGCAGTGGTTTTGGTCAGCCAACTCGCGGATATGTATCCGCCGACATCACAGCATGATTTTCATCTTGTTTACGTCTTTTCAGTTCGATTTTTAGTCGAGTTCTTGTTTTGTTTTAATTATTTTAACTAGGGGTTATAACTTCAATGTGATAGTAGGGGAGCCTGTTTCCGTTAATCAGGGCGATCGGTCCATTCAAGTGATTATCGATGGCTGCTCGTCGGACCAATTGGATATTAATGCCGGGGTCCCTCAGGGGTCAGTACTCTCAGCAACATTATTCTTGTTGCACATTAACGATCTGCTAAAACCCGGCCGGACCTTTGGGTATGCAGAGACAGCACTGTTGCTGAGAGATACTTGTCCAACGCCCGGGCTACCGGGCTGCAGATCCGTTGTCTCCGTGAGGCCATGGTGGAGCGTTTGAACTTGTCCTTGCAAGCAGTCTCCGAATAGGGCGATGCCAATCTGGTCAAGTTTAATACTGCTTAAACCCAGGCGTGTCTTTTGTCCGCTAAAAAGAGCCAATTTTACCCGGCTCTAACTTTCAGTGATGTAATCGTGCCAATAACGGAACATCTTGATCTTCTTGGCGTTACGTTGACATCATTGACTTTGAGCCATACATTGAGGCAAAAGCTCAGCTGGCTGCCAAAAAGTTGGGGATCCTTGCGAAGACGAGAAGGTACTTCCCACCGGAACAGCTGCTTAACGTGTATCAAGCACAAGTTCGATCATGCATGGAGTACTGTTCTCATCTCTGGGACAGATTTGTCAAATACCAGCTTGATGCTCAGAGTCGATCGAAAAGAGGGCCAAGAGGCTCATCGGCAATGAGGCACTGGTCAAATCAAAGCTTCAGAGCCTTGAACATAGTCGCAGAGTTGCCAGCTTGTCGGTTTTTATCGGTTACATTTCGGGGAGTGTGTGTGTGTGCGATGGAATTGCATGATTTAATCCCGGCCAGCCCGTTTCATCATCGGACTACCAGATGTACGGCGATGAGTCTTTAAGTGAAGAGTGAATGGGTTTTTTTCCAGGCAAGCGTGCTTCGCCGTCGACCACGCCATCGCTAACCATTATTTGAGATAGTGGTCAAGCGCGAGCCTATAGATTATAAAAAAAAACCCGGCCAAATGCGAGTCGGACTCGCGCACGAAGGGTTCCGTACCATTATCGCAAAAAACGGCAAAAAAATCACGTTTGTTGTATGGGAGCCCCACTTAAATATATATTTTATTATGTTTTTAGTATTTGTTGCTATAGCGGCAACAGAAATACATCATCTGTGAAAATTTCAACTGTCTAGCTGTCACGGTTCATGAGATACAGCCTGGTGACAGACAGACAGACAGACAGACGGACCGCAGATTCTCAGTAATAGGGTCCCGTTCTTACCCTTTGGGTACGGAACCCTAAAAAACATGCACAAAATAAATCAAGTTTTTGTAGCAGGCAACAAGTAGTGTCAGACTTCATCATTAAACCAGTATTACTGTCATGTCAACATAAATGGAAGAAATATCAGATAATAGATATTAATAACGTAATTTTTGCCATTTTTGAACGCAAATTGTGAAATCCAGTGTAAAGAACAATATGAGCTTACCTTTAAATTCTTGCAAGCCTTCCCCAGCTCCACCATCAGCTTGGTGCCCCTCACGTTCAGAAGAACAGCCTTTTTCAGCTCTTCATCGAACCTGCAACCATACACTAAATATTAAGCCTTTATTCCCATAAGACATAGACAGAAGTAAGTACAGTTCAACATAACACTTACATACTGGCAAAATATAGGTGAACCAGTAACATAGTTCAACATTGCGCTAGCTATGTTTCAGTTTTATGTAATAGGAGCTCAGTCTATTTTGCTATCAACCGAGTACAGTACAAACATTTTCTTAATGTCCCTCCGGAAACTTCGTGTTTCGTCAGTTGCCCTTTGCAACTTGGCCGTATAAAGAGTTGGTTATACTCTTTTAACATAATTTAAATAAAATTATTAATTAAAAACCTTTTTTAAAACAAGTTTTTTTCGCTAAACGTGTATGCAAAATTTCATTTTAATCGGTGGCGGATAACTGCTTTAGAATTCATTTGCAAGATTTGACCCGAACACACTTACATACAAACATACATTGCAAGTTAAATAAAAGCTTGTAATAATAAAATGGGATGAAAGCTGCTATTTTTACAGCACTATATATTTCAAACGGCAATTAAAAGCAACAATGAAGTACTAAGTTCTGAATTCAAATTATTATACACGATAACTCTAATAATTGATGGACACGGAAATAAAAATTCGTTTGTATTCGGCAATGCAAATATTGCCGAGGGACATTAAGAAAATAGTTGTACTATACAAATCCAGACTTCTAATGGGAAGATCCAAAAATACTGCCTAATCTGGGGATTGAAGCCATACTCTAAGAAGCAGCGAAGCATTGATTTCATACCGACAATCCTCCGTGCTTCGGCAATCTCGTTAAAAACATAAATGTGAAAAAGGTGCCAAGTTCGACGAAGCAGAGTTGCGATCTAGAAGAGTGATATAATGATAAGTTTCATAAAAAGCCTATCCCTTCGATGTAAAATTTCGTCTATGGACTTAAAATAATTGATTAAATTTGAATGACCTTTATAACTTAAGAGAACGCATCTTTATGTAATTTCAGGCTTCCTTACATACATAGGCTGTACAATGCGGCAACGCTCACTGACGTGTGCCGACAACACAATCAATAAGCTAAATGGAAGAAAAATATAACCAGCCACGTATGAGTTGGACCCGCGTGTCGAGTGTTCCGTAGGACTTAGGATTTTCGTATAGGTTTCACTGTAAATTATGAATGAAGGCCTGTACTATTTTCAAAACAAGAAAGTGTATTTTATAACTTTTGTAAATCATACGAGCTCGTGGCTAAATAATAACAGCCGCACAGGTCGATCTTTAAGGTTAAGCAACGCTTGACGAGGTCAGTCCGTGGATGGGTGACCATTTCAACATACCGAGTTTCCTCCGTGCCTCGGAAAGCACGTTAAGCCGTTGGTCCCGGCGGTCATTTGAAGATCTTTGACAGTCGTTACGAATAGTCAGACGCTTGAGATCTGACACCAGTCTAGCCAAGGGATACCGTGTTACCCAGTAACTGGGTTGTGGAGGTCAGATAGGCAGTCGCTCCATGTAAAACATTGGTACTCAGCTAAATCCGGTTAGACTGGAAGCCGACCCCAACATAGTTGGGAAAAGGCTAGGCAGATGATGATGACACATATATACCAAGCTAATAAAAGCGTGTCAAAAATATACCTCTGTTGTATATAAAAAAAAGAGTGGTAGATCACAATACTATTGTTTAATGAATAATGTTAATTTGTGATTGACGTGACAAAACGCCCGCGCTAGGACTCACGACAGCCGCGACTGAGCCCTAACTGAGGCCTTAGTGCGAGTTTTTACTCACGCTCAATCGCGTTAACGTAAACGTCAATTTTTATTGAAACTGGATAAGCGCCGTCTGGGACGGTAAGGAGAAACCTCTTTTTTTGTATACATTTTGACTTAAGTGATCGTTTACGTCATCACGAGTGAGCGTGAGTAAAAACTCGCACTAAGGCCTCTGTTCAATATTGCACGAGAATCCCTGTCGTAATGCTAATGTGTGCATGCCAAATGATGTTTTGTACGAAGTGGACTTTCTGTCAGCGACGCACCGCGCGCCGCTAACTTACTTTGTGGTTGATTAGAGACAGTTGATGATTGATGACTGAGTTCGCTTGCTCTCTCACACACACACAGAGGATGACCTTATTCCCCTGAGTCCCAGCAGTGGAAACATTATAGACATTATTATTTTATATGGCCTTTCATCCTCAAACATGCTCTTATTTTATTAAAGTTGCTTTTTATTTCCTCTATGTATGCAACTTCCTGTTCCAGTTCCTATAAATATCGAATCTTTCTCTCTTCCCCATGTTACCTGATGCATGTATTCAGTCAACCCACATTGGAAAAAGGCGTCAGTTTATGTTTGTAGGTCCCTTTTTACCAAACTGCAAAAGGAGGGTAATGTGTTTATCAGTCTATGTATGTGTATGTATGTATGTTTGTTCCTATATGCGTTCAAGACCAAACGCCTTGGCCGATTTTGATGATTCTGACATAAATCGATTCGTCTTAACCCTGCGGGTGTCACTATGCTACATTAAAATTAGAAAATAGAATAATGGCGGACTTTGGGCGCCATATAGTGGCGGCCTAAATATTTTTTTTCTTCCAAACCCGTCGTTTTAGGTATCAAAATAAAGGTTTTTAAGAGGTGATTTCAATAATATATTTCACTTACAAATGTTTAAATGTAACTAATTCTAAATAAAAACTAACTAAAAAGTTATTAAAAAAAAACAAAACCCGACTGCTTAAGAAGCGAACTAAAAAGAAGTTAACAAGAAGGAGAGTCGAGAAGTCGAAGGATACATCTTGTTTTGGTCAGCCAGATCGCGAATATGTATCCTCCGACTGCACAGCATGATTTGCATCTTGTTTATATATTTTTTGTTCGCTTTTTAAGCAGTCGGGTTTGATTTAACTTTTTATTATAAACTTGTTCATTCGCCCATGTTTCCATGTGCGAGTTCCAATAAATATTTTTCTTTCTCAAGTTACCTGATAGTGGCAGCAGCATGTATGATGAAGTGGACGTCGTTGATGACCATCTGCCGGTCCTCTTCGCTCATGCCGAGGTCGGGCTCGGCCACGTCTCCGTTCACCAGGGTCACCTTCTCCAGGAGAGGTTCCACGCCGCCCCTCATGGTGCGGACTTTCTCGAACAGCTGGAAGAAGAGAAGAAAATAGGCTTTAAATAAATCAATAATTAATAAAATTGGTTCGGTTAGGCGACCCCGTACGCGACAAACGAAGATCCTCACGAATTTTTTAATTCCAACTTCAATTTGAAATAAAATCTGTATAATTTACTTATTTTCTGTGGTGTATCTTTCGCTCGCGGTGGATGCGACGACGTGGCGTATGGAGGAGGTGTAAAGCAAAAAACGTTAAGGAACTTCGCTCGAAAACTTTTTAATAACAAGCTTTTCGTATTTTCCTCAGCAAACTCTCATTTGATATTGATACCCATTTCATGGGGATGCATTAAAAAACATTTGTGGGAGTCCGCCATATTAGATTTAGAATATTATCACTAGCCAATTGTACATTGTCATCCAAAACAGACGTGCATGTATGTGGTTGGGGACAACTGTTTCAAAATTCAGTTGCAAGATTTATAAGAGCGTTAAAAGTTTATAACGTCCGCACTGCTGGGAGTGGGCCGTAATCCACCACGTGGCCCCAGTTTGGGTTGGTGGATGGCACATGTCTTCAAATTTTTAGTTCTAGGACCTCACAATGTTTTCCTTCTCCGTTTAGAAAGCAGTGGTGATAATATATATATGCTACCGCTCGGCTTAAATGCTGTCCGAGGCACGGATATTGTATAAGGTTGTCAGGTCATTGAACAGGAAAACCAAACAGACTGACCAGTTTAGTGAACATAATTGGAGGCACAAACATTTCTTATAGTATTATTGTACGTAATTGATAATAAACAAGACGAAAATCATGCTGTTCAATAGGCAGATACATCTGGTTTTGGTCAGCCAGCTCGCGAATTTGTATCCTCCAACTGCACAGCATGTTTTTCTTCTTGTTTACGTCTTTTTAGCTTCATAAGCAGTCGGGTTTTTTGATTTTTTGAATTAACTTTTTTTTATTTTTAACTTTTTAGTTACCATTTTTTTTCGAACGTGATTTCAAAATTTATATGTTTAAATATAAATTTTGAAATCACGTCTAAATATCCTTTATTTTAATAACCCATACGATGAATTTGGATGAAAAAGAAAATTTGGGCTCCCACAATATGGCACCCAAAATCCGCCATATTTATATTTTCCAATTGTAATGTAGCCAGTTACACTAGCAAGGTTAAGACAAATCGATTGCCGTAAGAATCATTAAAATTGGCCAACGCGTTTGGTCTCTAGAACGCCACATAGGAACAAACTTACATACATACATAGACTGATATACACATTACCCTCCTTCGGCAGTCGGTTAAAATCGGACACCTTTTGCCCCTTTGTGCCCCAAGAAATAAATTCTGGATCTGCCCTTGTATGTATCAATTTATTTTATTGTTGGGGCCTATTCTGTAAGCCCTTATCCATTTCGTTCCAAAACCACCAAAAATTAACAATAAGGTTCAACTAAAAAAAAACAATACATTGGTGTCGGTTTCGCCTCACTGAGCTGCTCTAACAACTTGTTAGTACAATGTTGCTACAGAGGTAGGACGTTTTGAAACTATTGCGACAGAGATGCTAACTTTGATGTAACTGTACTTTATTGTATGTTTGCAGTAATGATATTATATGTCAACTAATAGGTAATATAAAATTGTAAAAAATCTTTACAAAAAAAGTTACAATGCGATAAATAACTTTTTTTGGTGTTTCGTTTTTGACACGGACTTCCGATTAGAATGTTATTTTTCGCTTTGTAGCGTTTTGTTTTGGAAATCGGTTTAATTTGTTTTTTTTTTTTGATAAATGGTTTTTCCTCTTTTTTGTTTTGGTACATAAAGCCATGAAAATATGCAATATTAAGGATACCTTAAAAACTACTCGATCTAAATTGTAAACATATTGGCGAGGTGAATGACCACAACTTTAAATATCCTCTGGCTGCCAGCATGATCTTCTTATTGTTTACATATTTTAGTTCGCTTAACCAGTCGGGTTTTTTGATTTTATTACTGTTTTATTTGCAACTTTATAGTTATTTATATTTTTTTCGAATGACTTTGAAACATATAGGTTAAGTACCTATATGTTTCAAAGTCATTCGAAAAAAAAAATGTAATTTGTATAGTGGCATATATTTTTGTTATCACCTCTAAAAATCCTTATTTTTCTGTTATATCCAACAAAAGAAAAACAACAGAAAAAAAATTGAAACCCCGCAATTTGGCGCCCTAAATCCACTGTGTTCTTTTTTTTACCTACCGATGTCTCAATTATAAAATCCGTCTCGTGGTTTGAAAGATATGAAGTTAAAAAGAATTTTACAAACAAATATACATACACGCGCGAAAAACATAACCCTTCCTTGGCAGTCGAGTAAAAACCAAAAAAAAAAATAAGTTTGGCTCGTTCTTTGACCAACGAATCAGCATTGCCATTCAATCTTCTCAGCACGTTCCCTGATGACACCGATTTAAAGAAAAGAAAGAAAGGAAAGAAGATAAAAAAAAAAGAAAAAAAGTATTTATTTGTGACCCGCACAGGAGACACGAGAAACGGGAGATAATTTATGGGGAATATTTCGACGCTTACGTATCTTAAGTTCCATCCTTCTACCTTTTCGATTTCATTTAGATTTTGCTCAAATTAAGCCTCTTCTATAAAATTTGAATTGTTATAAAAAAGATAATGAAGAAAACATGCAAGATTATCAATCAATCTACCTATTATTAGCCCAACTATATGGGGTCGGCTGCCATTCTAACCGGATACAGCTGAGTACCAGTGTTTTATATGGAGCGACTACCTATCTAACCTGCACAACCCAGTACTGGGTAACACAGTACCCCTTGGCTAGACTGATGATGTCAGATTTCCTGGCTTCTGACTAACCGTAATTATTGAAAACAGGTACGATTATAATTAACATAAAAACCATCTATATTCCATATTCTCACAGCCTAGAAACACATAACCCTCCTTTTGACATAGTCGGGCAATTACACACAGTCAACTTTATACAAGAAGGTATTCCGAACGACCTTGGCACGTTGGCCCCGTTGGTGCCACTTACACTGTGCCACAGAGCACAGAGGCTATAGACAAGTGACATTCTATCAACGAAAGTGTCCTAGCCTTTTGATGTTCCCACTGCTGGGACACAGGCCTCCTCTCTGTGAGAGGGAATGAGCCCTAAATCACCGTGTGCATTCGGCATGCCGCCGGTTTCCCCACGATGTTTTCCTTCACCGCTTTTTGAGCAGTGGTGATGAAATAATTAACACATACGAAAGCGTGGCGATAACGATTGGAAAACTGTCAAAAATGTGTGGGTATGTCAAGCGCTAACGAAATGTCACGTGATAAATCCTTCATATTTTGGCATTTCGACCATCATCGCCGTCACTGATAGAATTACATTTTGTATAGCCTCATAGCATCGAGGCGCGGGGGCCAGTCCTAGAGACGGTGGTCAACACTTTCCATAGAAACCAAGCGTGTCAATGAGTGTCACCGTTTACTCAAAGAAATTGTGCCCAGTGTACCATACAGTTCCGAGATGAGCATAACGGCACATGCTTTTGCACTGTCTGGACAGGTCCAGTGAAAGCTCTAAAGTGCATTCCTCAGAAGACTTCAGACGTTGCCCTACAGTGTTCTCATATCCACCTTAAGGTGTGAGTTTGCGACCGCGAAGCGAGACCGCGAAGCAAGACCGCGACACGCGACCGAGGCAGTAGACGTGTGACACTTGTATCGCTCACGGACGAGTGGTTTCGCGCATCGTGCTAGAAATACCCAAACATTTTGTTATTTAATAACCATTTTTTGATTAACTGCCACATTGAAAACAATATTGTTTGGCCTCTAGTTATTATATATAATTCATTGATAGCCAATCTTTTTTTAATTTTTATAATAATAATATAATATCATATCGTCGTATTCTTCTTCCTTCTATAGTAATTTCATAACTTGGCTTGCCATTGCAACGTGGAATAATAATTTTCAACAATATATCTAATGTTAACGACTAAAATGGAGAAAAGTTTGTGTCAACTTAAATGTATCGGTCTCGCACGCAACACACGCCCCGAGACCGCATCGCGCGTTTCGCGTCGCGGTCGCGCGTCTCTGTCGCCGACGCACGTCGCTGTCGCGCGTCTCGGTCTCGCGTCGCGGTAGCGTGGTTGATTATCTTCGTGGTTCTCATAATGATGATGATCAGACCATTATATTAATGAGACTTTCACCTTTTAGTTTGTTTCCGTGTTTTTTCTCAGAGTCGTTATCTAGGACCTAACATGACTGTACATAAATTAATAATTGTAGTGTATTTTTGTAATTTAACAGGTTTTTGTTTATACCAAAAAAAGTGTGTTGGTCTGTCTGTTTTTTCGTTTGCTAGGCCGATTTTGACCGGGCTTTCACTGCCAGGTAGCTTAAGTTATAAGTAATTTAGGTTTTGTTATTTTTAGTTTGATACGTACGCAGTCGTGGGCTACAGCTAGTCTAGTTTTAATTGACATATATAGTTAATTTTATTTATTTATCTTTGGCACCTCTAGTCACTGCCAGCATTTCATGTTCTGTGGTACGTATGTCACACATACTCTTAGAAACAGATAGATACTTCTCAATGGTCTTTTGCAACGCATAGTTGTAATCGCACCACAAATATTAGCAATGACTTCTCTGATCGCTCCGTGCTCTGTGATGTATGTGTGTAAGTCCGTATGTCTATTGTACTCTCAGAAAAAGAAGGACGCTACTCAATGGGCTTGTGCAACTGTGTTGACCACAAATATTAGTAATGGCTACTCTAGTCGTTCCATGTTCTGTAGCATATATGTAAGTACGTATGTCACTCGTACTCTCAGAAACAGATGGATGGTTTTCAATGGGTTTGTGCAATGGAAAGTTCACGCTTCGAGTTTGTTTATTTATAAAAGAGCTAGCGTAGGCGATTGTGAACTTGTGAAGTAAGATATTGCGGAATCGGTTCAGAGAATTTTAAGCAAGATATTAAGGTAACTGACTGGTGGCCTAGCTAGTGGTTGCAAGCGCAACTGCTGATATGAGGTCTTGGGTTCGATCAGGTTGGACAAATTGGAAAGTATTGGGTTCTTTCATTAGGAGTTAGGGGTCTCTTCAGTAAGCTTCAGAGTCTGGTTTTTTGCCCAGATGATAGCATTAGGTTCGTCTGTATGTGTAATATGGAATTTAAAGATAACTGGTAAAATATGGGTTTATCATATAGGTCACTCTTCCTACCTAACCCCTTCGGGATAATGCTCGCCTCTGTTATAGTTCCCGCCAAACTTCTTGGCCAACCTGCAGTTGGCTACTATGGCTGCGCAGTAGCAAATCTCATACAAAAACAGCACAGTTTCGTGCCTCACGCATCCGGTAAACCAACTTCAGGGCGGCCGAGAAGTTTGGCGAGGACTATACATGGGACTTAAAAAACCATGTTTCACAAATAATGTACAAATAAAAATTATTTTTTACAAACCTTTTAACCTAGCCGTTACAAAGGAGTATACTTTCGCAAGTAACTGTTTAACGGCACTAAAGCTGTGGAAGGCCCACCTGTAGCCAAGTTGACAACCTACAATCGATAACGCTAGTAGAAAACGAATCATTGTATGGGAATGACAAATCTGAACGTTAAGTCACACCATAACCAGACCATACAAATAGAAGGCGTTAACGATTGTAGAAAGAGATTCGATACGAAACGTTTGTAACTTGGCGTTATGTGGTGTGTACTGTAGATTGTGTGATACCCCTACATATAATGCAAGCTTGATATTTGTGTGTAGGTATGAATAATTTAAAACTGAAAGGATGGCATTTATTTCCTAACACAGTTTGGAACACTTACAGTTTCGTCATGGCGTAAAATGTAAGCCACTTTAGTTCAATGAACATTTCTCAATTACCGTCTGCTCAGCAAATCATTTAGCTCAGTAGGTCACCGGTTCTTGCAATTTTATGATAGGCATCTTGGAAGTTAGGTATCGCACTAGCGCGTCTTCGCCTCCGTGACCTAATCTACAGGAAGCGAATATTTTTCGGGATAAAACGTATCCTATGATACTCGGCGATACATTACTCGGTTTCAATCATTATAAGAGTTTTCGTAATTGCATCAGAACTGCCAGATATTAATAACCTCCTTGAAACAAATATATTTTTTAAATTATCTTTTTATGCGCTGGATGCGAGACCGTACCATAAAGAACTGCTGGACATAGGCCTCCCCCAAGCGTCGCCACATTGATCGGTCCCGTGCGTCTCGCATCCAGCGGATCTCATATCAACCTTCACCAGGTCATCGGTCCACCTGGTGGGAGGCCTTCCAACGCAACGTGTCCCGGTTCGCGGTCGCCGCTCCAGAACCTTTCTGCCTTATCGGCCTTCCGTTCTGCAAGCAATGTGCCCTGCCCACTGCCACTTAAGTTTGGCAAAAAAATTCTTCGGGCTATGTTGGTAACCCTGGTTCTCTTGCAGATCTCTACATGTATGATTCGATCACGCAAGGATACTCCGAGCATAGCCCTCTCCATTGCCCTTTCGGATGAGGCTCATTGAGAGCGACTACATCACAGAGCCATATGTCATCACTGGCAACACACACTGGTCATAGACTTTCGTTTAGAGACACTGTGGTAAGTTGGACGAGAAGAGAAGACCCAGGCTCAGTTTTTTTATTCGTAGTTAACTCCGCCAAAGATTTTTTTAACCATTGGTTACTATTAATAGTAACCAATGGTTAAAAAAATCTGTAAAATGTATTTTTTAATCAATTTATGACAATTGACTTAATCTAACAACTGGTCAAATAATTAACTCTTAACTTATTTGAACATTTGTCAACCTAAAATTTGACGATGTCCAGCAGTGGACGTCTTTCGGCTAATATGATGAACCCTAAAAACTGGGCTTTATAGTCTCAGTTCGAACTTCACTACACTTCTTCAAATAGCTCGTCTTTTTAAGTTCCGTGTAATTAAGGTGACCGAGTTACAACTGATAGATTCCAGACAGAAAATTCCTATAATACTTCGCCCGAACCAGGAATCGCACGTGGGACCTCATTTCAAAACAAAATAAATAACAAATGATTGGCACCATGACCACTATGGAATATCATTTCAGATCATTTTAGTTTTATGCTCATACATTTTTTGTGATTTTGATTAATTACATCTAAATCAAAAGATTAATTAAATCTAAATAAAATAAAGTAGTAAGCTAATTTACATTTAAATGGGACTTTTTTACAAACTATGTTTTATTCACATAGATAGATATCAATCGCAAACAATGGATGTGTTTCTCACACAAATACTTTAATTATCATAATAACGCAAATGCAAGTAATTATTTATATAGTAAGATTGCACTTAATTAAAACATATAAAATAATATACAGATTAAAACCGATTTTATCACATATTTACATATAGATGCCATTAAATAAAATAATTGGCTATCTATTTTTCTCTTTCGTAGCAAAATATTTATTCTTCTTAGTATTTTAATTATAACATGCAATTCTTATTATCGTATTCACAAACCTACCGAAACATCACGCCTGTTTACCCCGAAAGGGTTAAGCAGAGGTGCACCTTCAGTTCACACAAATTCGTCAGTTATATTTAGGGCGAACCTATTGCCATCAATCGAGCACAAATCTAGACTGCGGGCTAATACATATTTACGAGCTGGCTACCGAAACCAGATATATCTTGAGACTGCACAGCATGATTTTTTTCTTGTTTACGTCTTTATAGTTCGCTTTTTAAGCGGACGGGCTTTTTTGAATTAACTTTTTTATTTATATGTTTTAAGTTAACATTTTTTATTTCTTTTTTTTGTTAATTCTATTTGAAATCACCTCTGAAGCCCCTTTATTTTGATACCCCCCACGATGGGTTTGGAAGATAAAAAGATATTGGGCCCCACAATATGAGGCCCAAAATCCACCCCCATCCATGATATAGCTCAGGTTTTGACCATAAAAAACATCAGGAAGAAGAGAATGTCTGTTGCCGAAATTGAAAATTTTAGCACCCCGTCTCAAATCTAGATAGATTTTCTGTTACCATAGATACAACCAGTTTGGTCGAGGCCCAGGGAGGGGCAATTGCCCCCGTTGCACTCCCCCTGTATCCGCGCCCGGACCTATGAAATCAAATTCGAGCAGTGGTGGCCCAATAGTTACTGCCGGATTACTTCGTGTAATTTATTTCATAACCACTTCTTTCAAAACGGTGAAAGAAAACATCGTAATGTTCTTTAGCCAGGAACCGTCATGTCCTAGAATTACAAATTCCAAGATAAGTGACATGCACCAGCCAGCACTGAGCCCGCGAGGTAGATTATGGCCCACATTAAATATAGACTGATTACGCTTATGACCAAATTCTGGCGTTAGAAATATGCGCGGTTCACCTTATACTTACTACATAAGTCAAAGACTTCTTGGAAATCTTCTGAGCACATAATTGTTATAAGCTTGTATGTAAGTGTACTCACAACTCCATTGAAGATCTCCTCGAGCCTCTGTTTCTGGTTCTTTCCCTTCTTGGACCTCACGAAGAGAAGAATCTGATCGATGTCTGGGCATTTTCTGGAAGAGATAGAGTTTTTGTTACTGATCGGTCCTGTGCGCTTCGCATACACCGGACTCCCGCAGCCTTGTCCAGGTCGTCGCTCCACCTAGAGGAAGGCCATCCAACGCTGCGTCTTCCAGTACGTGGTCGCCACTCTAGAACTTTTTGGCCTCTACGGCCATCCGTTCTGCGAGCAATGTGCCCTGACCACTACCATTTAAATTTGGCAATCCTTCGGGCTATGTCTGTAACCGTGGTTCTTTTGCGTATGTCTTCACCGACACTTACCTGAGCAGCTTCTCGAGAAGCACCTTCCCCATGAAGCCCGTTCCTCCCGTGATGAAGACCTTCATTCCGGAGAAGGTTTCTGCGATCCGGTCCGGCAGAGCTTCTAGCTCGGCGGCCGATAGCGTGGTCTCTGAAGCCATGTGGTTGCCTGGGAACAATTTGAATAGAGGTATGAGATATATGCATTTTATCTTCTTGAGAGATGGCTTGAATAAAGGAGGTGACTTCTGAGAGCAAATACATAGGCATTTAAGATAAAGACGTTATACGCCAACTAGTCACCGCCAGATAACAAATAAGTAAAAGTCGTTTACACCTGTCTACCAATGTATTCCAATATTTCAAAACAATACCACGGGGTCTCATTGCTAAGAAACAAAATTTGGTTCAAATAAATCTTACTAGATGGCGCGACATGTACACTCAATTCAATAGAATGTGTGTAAAATTAACATTTTCTGGAATTGAACATAAAAATTGTATGTTCTTGTTTAATCAACTCTTTTCAGTACAAAATCATGGAATATTGGGGTCTTAATTCACATTTCAAAGAAATAATCTTTCTTTAATCGCAAGAACGGATCATTTAAAATTGATGCCAATAGATGGCGCATTTTTACATTTCTGAGGCATTCCATTCGATTGTTAAAATTTGCATTGTAACACATTTTGGTGCAAAAAAAAACTGTAAAGACGTGCAAAAAAATACTATAAAACGAACCTTCACTGTATTTAAAGAAAACAATATTCACAAACCTAGTAAAGCCTTTAACTTGCAAGTCGTTGCTAACACCATCTATTGTCGTGAAACGGGATCGAACGCGATTGATGTACTTACAAAAATAACAAGATTAATCAGATGAAAAACGCTAGTTAAGTCGGCACGGTTTCTTTGTATGGGATGAGGCATCTGTATGCTAGTATTATATTATCTGTGATAATACGAACAAAATGTAAGGCAGTGTCGCTAACACGATCAAAACAAACGTATCGCGGTAAGGGGCGGCCTTGACCCTTTCACTTGGCATGAAAACCAGATGTATCCTCCGACTGCACAGCACAGCAACACTCAAGCATCCCGACTGCTTTTTTTGATATTTTGAATGAACTTTTTCTTTTTTTTTTTTTTTTTATTTCTGCTTACGGCGGCCAGTTCGATTTTCGAACAAACCTCTTTAAAATGCCATCATCATCTTCCTGCCCTTATCCCATGTTACTTGGGGTCGGCGCAACACGTTTTCTTCTTCCATACCATCCTGTCCGCCGTCACTCCATCACTGACGCCCTTTTCTTTCATATCACTCCTCACACAGTCCATCCATCTTTTCTTTGGCCGTCCCCTCCCTCTCCATCCATTCACATCTATATTCATAACTCTTTTAGTAACGTGCGTTTCATCCTTCCTCATCACATGACCATACCACGACAAACGGTTTCCTTTTAACTTTTCTGTTACTGGCGCCACTTTCAAACTACCTCTAATATATTCATTTCTCACTTTATCCATTCTCGTCACTCCGCACATCCATCTCAACATTCTCATTTCTGCTACATGCAATCACTTTACTCCCTTGGTAGTTTCATACAACTCTACTTCCGTTGGGTGGTACCAAATGCTTTATTTTGCGTCGAGATTGCATGATATATATGCAATTGGACATTCTCGAGTAGGTGGTGTGCAAAATAAATTTAAATGTCAAACTGGCAATCAATCGTCTCATAGATTAGATACTTAAAGGTAGTCTAGCCAATCTCTATTCTTAGTAGCTAGTGATAATAATTTTTGGTGTTTGACCCGGCTTATACGTGAGGACAAGGTTTAATTTCTGCATATAATCTTATGTTTTCTTTTTGCTCCTGTGCGAGCCACAAATTAAATATTGTTCTTTCATAATATGTAGAGTGCCGTCAGACTACCGCAATGCAAAACGAAATCACTTACACTGATGATCTTACTTGGATAGCTAAGTTGGATATTTAAATCGTTGAGGCATATTGTGCCCAAAAAAGTACCCACCATCAGAAGTTCTCCCAGACACCTACTTAACGAAATTTATGTAGCTTTAGTACAGTCTGTCTTAGCGTACTGCATCCCTATTTGGGGGGGTGCGGCTAAGACTAAATTTATGGACCTTGAGCGGGCTCAACGAGCTCTGATAAAAATAATGTATTTCAAAAACCTTAGATATCCTACTCAAAATCTTTACCAAATCAGTAATTTACTCTCGGTGCGGAAACTATACATTGTTAAAACGGTTCTAAAAAAACACAAAACCCTACTTTATGATCCCAGATTAACGTTAAAAAGAAGAAAAGACATAATAGCGGAGGTTCCTAAAACTAAAACTAAGTTCGCTAAGATACAGTTCAAAAAACGCTCAGCTCAATTATACAATCGAATGAACAAAGAGATTTACGTGTATAATATGAAACATAAAGAGTGTAAAACAATCATAACAAACTGGATTAAACCATTAACTTATGAGGACACCGAAGCCCTATTGTAGCATACATCGTAATTCTGGCACCCACACTCACAGTCGTACACATACACTTCACACGCACTCGCACACATACACTCCACACGCACTCTTACACATACTCGCCACACGGACTCGCACACTTACATTCCACACGTAGCCAACATGACACAAACACAAAGCACAATCTATTAGCTTCCAGCCTACCATTATGTTATTTTTAAGATAGATATTTAAAATTGATAATTTGTAGATAACCCTGTAACTTTCATTTATTTTAAATTAATTTTCTTGAAATTGTGAGTACCACCTAGTTAATTGTAAAAACAAACTTCGGAAGAGCGAAGTGTCCTAACACAGACAATCATTTGCCTAAAGGGACACTTCAAACACTAATGTATCTATTTCTCACTGTTAAAGCAAATAAATTATTATTCCATTTACTTAATATTTATAAATGTGAAAGTTTGGATGGATTTGTGTGTGGGTGTATGTTTGTTACTCAATCACGCCTGAACGGCTGAACGGATCTGGATAAAATTTGGCACAGATATAGATTATAGTCTGGAATAGCACATAGGCTACTTTTTAACCCGATATAATGTTCCCTTGGGATGATAAAACACTTTTCACGCGGTCGAAGCCGCTGGCAGAAGTTATTACTTCTGCCAATCAAATTAACATGTATTTAGTACTAAATAAATACATGTTAATTTGAGGTTATCATACGCTACTGACAACATATCAGAAATAAGTGAGCGAGGATTATTACACTACTATTGTCGTTTTTTTTTTCGTATATAACATGTGCGGTGCAGCTTTTTCGCCTTGACCTGCCCTGCACATCACCTGCCAACCACAGCCCCCTGCATTGAGGTCCTTTTCCAACCATAGAGTTCCAACAATTTTTAGTCTAGTAAGGCTAGCGAGTAAGGCCAGTGTTACAAGGTCCCACAGTTGCCCAACGCTGAGCAACAGTAGACTGTAATTACGGATATTGCAGCGCGTTTGAAATATTATGACTTAGCTGTATGCGTTGTGGCTTTTGTGGGTAGTATTTCACATCTTCGGTCCCATATTTTTGTGGATTTGTGGTTACTTAAAGGTGAGGTGGTTACTTCCTTTCTTTCGTAGGTAAAATTTTTTTGCGATATGGACACCGACTTCCAAAAATTAAGTTATTTTTCACTTTGTAGTTTTTCATTTGGAAGTCGGTAGTATTTTTTTGAAAAAAAGATTTTTATTTTTCCCTTTTTAGTTTTACTTATCTAATAGGCAAGTTGTTTAGTAAGTTCCTTATAACGCCAGAATAAATTACCCGAATAACATGAAACTTGAACATAACCGGTGAAATGAGAGATCTGCGTACCCCTTTAGAGCGTACTGGCGTGATGATATGTTATGAAATGGTATAAACAATAAACAGACATGCGATTGCAGCATTCCCGTGAGTTTTGCCGTTATTTATTGAAGAGTTCTGTTGTATAACTACGAAGTTCTTCATCAGACCTTCGCCAAATTAAAATGGAACCAAATTCGAAACAGTATTTCAAACAAAAAAAGAATTTTCAAAATCGGTCCACAATTGACGGAGATATCGGTGAACATACACAAAAAAAAAAAAGAAAACAAACAGAAAGTCGAACATAGAACCTCCTCCTTTTTGGTAAGTCGGTTAAAAAGCATAAAGCAAAACTAACTGTTACATACCAGTGACCAGGACCTTTTGTCCTAGGTTCAATGGCGAACCGAGGTCGTATGGAACTTTGCAGAATATAAATATTGTTTTGTTACGGTAGGTGGCGTACGACCACGTGACGGTTGTCCTCTACGGAATAGTTTGTAACTTTGTACATAACAATTTCAGATGAGAATATTTTATTGTTACATTCTTTTTAGAGCGTGATTGTTCAGCAGTCGGGTTTAGTTTTGTAAACTTATTTTTTTAATTACAATTATTTGGTGACGTCATTCTTGTTGGAAAAATACATATATGTGAGAACGACAATTCAAAAATACAATAAGTACGTAATTAAAAGCAGGTCGAAGCAGTTAAGTTATGACCATAATATTTATATTCTGCAAAGTTCCATACGACCTCGGTTCGCCATTGAACCTAGGACAAAAGGTCCTGGTCACTGGTATGTAACAGTTAGTTTTGCTTTATGCTTTTTAACCGACTTACCAAAAAGGAGGAGGTTCTATGTTCGACTTTATGATTGTTTTTTTTTTTTTTGTGTATGTTCACCGATATCTCCGTCAATTGTGGACCGATTTTGAAAATTCTTTTTTTGTTTGAAAGACTGTTTCGAATTTGGTTCCATTTTAATTTGGCGAAAGTCTGATGAAGAACTTCGTAGTTATACAACAGAACTCCCAACTTATGGCGCCCGTTCACGAACATGACGCACGGATTGGCACCACTCAGCTCAACCTTCATGAAGGGTATTGAACTTGTACTTACCTAACGCTATATTAAAGGATATATTCGCAACACTACTATACTATATGTTGAAACATTGCTAGCGCAGTGAAAGTTCAGCATACGAGACAAGTCCTTGGGAGTTAAATATTACGAGTTGTATAAGGTGTTACTAAGCGTTTTATGTTGTTAGCTAATATGTCGATATTGCTCTTAATAGTGCATAAATAAATAATTAGGACTTGGCATTCGATAATTATCTAAATATAATAATCCATACTAATATTATAAATGCGGCAGTAACTGGGTTGGTTTGTTACCTTTTGACGACTAAACCACTGTACCAATTTAGATAAAGTTTAGTATGAAGATAGATTACGACCCTGGGAAGGACATTGGATAGATTTTATCCCGGTAGTGTGTTCCCTTGGTATGATAAAATACTTTAACGCGGATGAAGATGCGAGCAAAAGCAAGTAGTGCATAAATAAATAATTAAGTAATTAATGCTAACTAAGAATTAGATAAGTATCTAAACTTATTTTCGTAAAGAGGTGTTTTTTTGTTGTTTATTTATTCAATTTAGACTGAGAATCAGCAGACTTATTGCGTAATGAATTCGGCAAGGCAAAGAGTATGAAAAATCGACCAATCACATAGACGAAATCCACATGCATGGATTGACCATAGCAAGTGCAGGCAGGCCAAGGTGGCACTGTCCTCCATCGACGGCCGTTTCACGACAAAACGCCCTACGACTAACTAAGCCACAGTTGCGTGCAGTCACAGCCGTAACGACTGGACACGGGACCTTTAACAAGCACCTTTTAGTCATAGGAATCACGGACAGCCCACTATGCGAAGCATGCATGGTAGAAGATGAGACAGCATTCGTGCTCCTAAGCTGCCCTGTAATCGCCAGGTGCAGGCCAAATACTTCGGTGACCCAGGTACCCTACAGAAGATAGTCGGCAACACCAAGGCGCTGCTGGCCTTCCTCGAGAAGCTGCGGTGGATCGAATGAAGAAATTGAGTCCCAACCTAACACAAAGCACTTGGTCGTGCAGTTGCGGCAACCAGCCCGCCGAAACTACACTAAAACACATACCTTTTCCCAAGGGGGTAGCTAGAAACTACAGAACGCCTCCTGCTACGATTCTAACATAGATCTTTTGCTACATTTACGCTCATACATCTAGACATACACGCATCCTAGTAATACATCAATATAAAAAAATATCACATTGGTATTTGAACCCACGATCTCAAGTACGATCGCCAACCACTGGGCCATCACGACATTCCTCTTGATAATTCGCAATCAACAAACTAGTGTACTGTTTTCTATTTGCCAACGTAACTAAACAAGCTTGGTCAACTAGGCATACATGTTATGTTCACAGGTTTCCCTCGCAAGGCTTCTCTAGTTACACATTTGCAGTTCTGATTAGCTCGAGAGAAATTGTGTGGCGAGGTTATGTAAGAAGTTAACGCACGTATGTGAAAGATTAGGACATATCCTTGCGTGTCGACAGAACATATAAGGGTTAGCTAAAGCGAGCGCGGGCTTCGACTCGCGCTCGCATGACGTTAGCTCCAGTGGACACCATAAGGACGGGCCCACCGTAATGAGCCCGGCAAGCTTATTATGTATCTTTTGCAAGAGCAAAACGATAGCGATCAAACGCTTTATGTCATAAAAGTCGGCATTACCTGCAGTGTAGGTGTGGTAGGTCCTGCACAATCGTTTGCTAATCGCTCGCTATTTGTCAAATGCACTTAAAAAGAAACAAGTAAAATTTCAAAATTTAAAAAACCCCCGACACATTTATCTTGCGAAAACACCCCGATTCAAATAGTAAAACGCCCATAACTTTTGAACAGCTGAACCGATTTTATTCAAACATAGCTAAGAACTCTCTCGACAAAATCACCTTTCATACAAAAAAAACTAAATCGGTTCATCCGTTCAGGCGCTATGATGCCACAGACAGACACACAGATACACAGCAACACACGTGAAACTTATAACACCCCTCTTTTTCCGGCGGGGTTTAAAAACCGCCAAAAACTCTAACCCTCTTACAAATAAACGCAGAATAAAGTTATACCAGGTATAAACCTATGAAAATTTATGGTTATTCCTTTGTTATACCTGGTATAACTTTATTCCGCGTTTATTAGTAAGAGGGTAAAACTTTTGTATTGAAGAACAATTATTGCGCAAAAATAGCTATCGTTATGCTCTTGCAAAAGATACGTTATAAGCCTGCCGGTGTTGCACTCACGGCTAGGGAGCATAGCTCCGTAACGGCTCGACATCTAAGAGAGTAACTAAAGTGTGATTCTATCACCGATGGCGATGGTTAAAATGCCAAAATGTAAGACGTCACGTCACGGTCACGTGGAACTACAAATCAGTCAACGATATCGAGGACAATGTAACGAGTCCCTACCAAAACAGTAGCGGCAACTTTTTTCAGGCAGAATTATTACAACTTTTCACGGTTTGTAGATATAATCATACTTTAATTTCTATACAACATATTGAACCAGTTGTGGATAATTTAACTTCTTCTACAACAACTAGCCATTTCAATTTTGGGAGGGTGAGACTGCACTTTGGATCCTTGACTTGGGAGAGTGAGACTGCACTTTGGACTGTGACTACCAACATTCATAAACTCACGCCTTTTTCCTATGGGGGTAGGCAGAAACTACAGAACGCCACCTGCTACGATCCTTACACTCTTTTGCTTCACTCACGTTCGTACATCTAGTCATACAAGCACGCCGGTTACAAAAAATATCACCATAGACCCGTGTGTCTTTCGAGAGCTTTGATATAAAAAGAAAGAAAAAGAAAGAAAAATATTTATTTGTGACCCGCACAGGAGACACGAGAAAATAAGCATACACTTAAACAATAATAAAATAAAAAACCCTGTGCGAGACCAAAAAGGCTCCTATCTCAGCATGTGCAGCGATATCCAAAAAGGTAATAACGCTGCGCTGATATTCTGATAGGGATATGTATATGGTGTGACAGTTAGACCTTGAAAACTTCTTCATTAAGAGTACTTTCGTAATCCAGGTGTGGTTGAAAACAATTTTTGGTTGACTCTTCTGCTAATGAAGTGAGTGCGACATTTACAAGAAACACACCATACATTGTTGTGTAAAACAACCACAGATTAGGTAATAGCAAGTATTGCCACTCAAAGGTGTGTCGGTACAAGTCGGTTGTTTGTTTTGTGTCGCGGTTTCTTGCCGAGTACCCTTGACCTAACAGGCCTCCATTGACGTTCAACATACTGAGATAATAAGCAACTTTTGCGTGTTGAATTTGACGGCAATAAACTCGCCCACTATTATAAGTGAGTTAAACATAACTGGAGATATATAATATGTGTGAGTCTAATTGTGCTTAAATGTACCTACTTATAATAAAATTATTAATAAAAAAACTTTTTTTTAAAACAAGTTTTTTTCGTAGTCTTCTCAGCAAACCCTTTCATATACCCTTATCATGACAATGCACAAAAAATAAATAGTCTGCCATCTTGGGCCATCCGCCATATTGGATTTAGAATGACGTCACTTACCCTCAGTTTCCCAGCTCAAAATTATCGGAGAATTAATGTGACAAATTGTCAAGCACGCGTTATCTGCTGTGATTGGCTGTTGAAAATTCATTTAACCAATCACAGCAGATAACGCGTGCTTGACAATTTGTCACATTAATTCTCCGATAATTTTGAGCTGGGAAACTGGCGGTTAGCTAACCATGCATTGTCCTAAACGTGTATGCAAAATTTCATCTTAATCGGTGGAGGATAACTGCTTTAAAATTCAGTTGCAAGATTTGACCCGAACACACATACATACATAGGTGCATTGCAAGTTAAATAAAAGCTTAAGGCGTATGTTGGTAATATTCTTTATTTCCTCATGTCTTTCAAACCGCTAGACGTATTTATATACTTAGGAGATTGTGAGGTACGTCTTGACCGTCCAAGTGTTCTTCGAAGTTAAAAAGTTCTTGAAAGTTCTTGAAGTTAAAAAGAAACAAACATGGCGAATTTTGGGTGCCATATTGTGCGGGTCCACATAACACAGGCGTGGTATTTATATTGTGATCATATGCCCTGACGCATATTTGGCTTACCCCACACTGATGTCGTGACCTCCTACATCGAGAGATAAACTCGGTACGGAACGCCAAACACGCAGCCCTACCATCTTGAGCACAAGTAATAATATAATATTATACTAGGAACGTCTTGAGTGAGAGTTGCGTGCGCCTGCAGCCTCTGACCGCGAATTCGTGTGACGAGACCACATTAATAAACAAGATTGTACGTTTCGAAAGGTTTTTATAAATAAACTGCCTATTAATACCTTCATGTTACATCATTCTTTGTGCATGAACAAGTTCCTAAGCTTTGGCCATTTTATTATATGTACCTGGGCGACCGAGCTCCGCTCGGGTGAAAATATAGAAAACGACGTTTTCTAAAAATTAAACCTAGCTATATCGATTTATCGCCCCCGAAACCAACTGCATACTAAATTTCATGAAATCATTGGATCCGTTTCCGAGATTCAGATAATATATAAATACGTACAAGAATTGCCCGTTTAAAGGTATTAGATTCGTTATTTGTCTAGTGATCTACAGCTTTATTAATAACTAGCGGACGCCTCGCGGTTTCACCCGCGTACTTCCCGTTCCCGTGGGAATACAGGGATAAAAAGCCTTTGTCACCCGGGGGTAGTGTAGCTTCCCAACGGTGAAAGAATTTTTGAAATAGGTCCAGTAGTTTATAAGTTTATTCGTTACATACAAAAATACAAATCTTCCCTCTTTATAATATTAGTACAGATAAAGACTAGCTTTGTGGCTTTGTTCCCGTAGCCCACCCCACGTATGTGTATTTGTTTATCTGTCTATGGCATCATAGCTCCTTAAAGGATGAACCGATTTTGATAATGTTATTTTTTTGACGTAATCAAGAGTATTCTTAGCTATGTTTGATGCAAATCCTTTCAGCCGTTCTAAAGTTATGAGAAAAACTCTTTGAACCTGGGTGTTTTCGCAAAATATCGTGTCATAATTACGTGTTCAATAGATTGTCGAACGAAGCGCATCTACTAGTAAACATTAAGTAGCATGGAATAAAATGGGTCAGGGGTTTTTAAAATGTTTAAAACCCCTGACCCATTGGAGAGAGGAGCTCGTGGTTAAATAATAACAGCCGCACGGGTCATCAAGGTTAAGCAACGCTTGACGAGGTCGGTCCGTGGATGGGTGACCATTTTTAACATACCGAGTTTCCTCCGTGCCTCGGAAAGCACGTTAAGCCGTTGGTCCCGGCTGTCATTTGAAGATCTTTGACAGTCGTTACGAGAAGTCAGAAGCTTGAGATCTGACACCAATCTTGCCAAGAGGTACCGTGTTACCCAGTTACTGGGTTGTGGAGGTCAGATAGGCAGTCGCTCCATGTAAAACACTGGTACTCAGCTGAATCCGGTTAGACTGGAAGCTGACCCCAACATAGTTGGGAAAAGGCTAGGCAGATTTAGGGGTTTATAAATGTTAAAATTTTACTTTTTAACCCGGAAAGAATCGCGGTTCCTTTGAGATAAGGAAGCAAAGCCGCGGAAAATAAACAGGTTTGTTACTTAATAGGATTACACTATCATTAGGGTTCCGTACCCAAAGGGTAAAAACGGGACCCTATTACTGAGACTCCGCGGTCCGTCTGTCTTTCTGTCTGTCACCAAGCTGTATCTCATGAACCGTGATAGCTAGAGAGTTGAAATTTTCACAGAAGATGTATTTCTGTTGCCGCTATAACAACAAATACTAAAAGCAGAATAAAATAAATATTTAAATGGGGCTCCCTTACAACAAACGTGATTGTTTTGCCGTTTTTGCGATAATGGTACGGAACCCTTCGTGCGCGAGTCCGACTCGCACTTGGCCAGTTTTTTTTGCACTAGCAAAGTTCATAAACATTAGCAATTGTATTCATTAGGTATTGAAATATTTAAATTCGTAATATTATTAAACTAGATCATATTGTGAAATGCTAGACATTTCAATATGAATTGCTTAACATACAAGCTTAAGAAAGTAAGATAACCTAGATTCTAATAGTTCTAGACATGACACAAGTACAATTTAAAATACCCTGAAATATTTTTATTTCATGCTACATATTCGTACTGTATCTAGTAGTAGACACGCTTCGATCGACAATCTAATGAACACGTAATTATGACACGATGTCTTGCGAAAACACCTCGATACAAACAGTAAAAGGCCCATAACTTTAGAACGGCCGAACCGATTTTCATCAAACGTAGCTAAGAACACTCTCGTAAGAGACATCTTTCAAACAGAAAAAAAAACAGAATCAAAGTTCGGTTCATCCGTTTAGGAACTATGATGCCACAGACAGATACACAAACACAGGTACACACGTCAAACGTATAACACCCCTCTTTTTCCGTCAGGGGTTAAAAACGGGTCGACTTTTTGCTCCTGTATTCCCTAAAAGGTTTGACAGAAGTCCATAGTACCTACACACATATAGACTGTTTAAGTCCCATGTTACAGAGCCTATGCCATCAACCGGGCACAAATCTAGACTTTGGGGTTTTCTTTTTACTCTTTTTCTCTCTCTTTATTCAAGAGGCTAGGCACCTCAGGCCCTGTATAAGTCTCTATGATCTAATCATCTGAACTTCCGAAAGTGAGTCAAAAAACATTTTTACAAAAAAATACTACCGACTTCCAACTAAAAACACTACAAAGTGAAAAATAACTTTCTTTTTCGAAGACTGTGTCCTTATCGAAAAAAATTGTTACCTACCAAAGACACCGAAAAAAGTTATTTTCACTTTGTAGTGTTACTACCGAATACCATGTGTAGATCTTTTCTTTCTTTCTTTCTTTATGAAATGGTATAAACAATAAACAGACATGCGATTGCAGAAATCCCGAGAGATTTGCCGTTCCTCATCTCATCATCATCAGATCTTCACCAAATTAAAATTGGACCAATTTCGGAACATACTCTATTAAAAAAAAAGAATTTTCAAAATCGGTCCACAATTGAAGAAGATATCGGTGAAAACACACAAAAAAAAACAAACATGAAGTCGAACATAGAACCACTATTATACAATTAACATGGACAAAGCCAAGGCGATGTTGAATGCCCATGTTGCACCCGCTCCTATCAGGATCGGAGACTCTACACTTGAAGTTGTAGATGATAATGTCTACCTGGGTCAAACGGTCTAGTTAGGTAGGTGCAACTTCGAGAAGATCAACTGTCGAATCCGACTCGGCCAGGCAGCGTTGGCAACTTACCACGGTGTCTCAAGACGAAAGTCTATGACCAGTGTGTGTTGCCTGTGATAACTTACGGGACAGAGACGTGGTCGCTCACAATGGGCCTCATCATAAGGCTTATAATCACTTAAGGGCAATGGCTCTCCATTGCCCTTTAAGTGATTATAAGCAAGGATTAGGAAACGCCGAGCGCAGCTCTCTAACTGTGCTCGGAGTTACCTTGCATGATCAAATCGTTACCGATGTAACCTAATGAATTGCCGAACTCAACTGGCAGTGGGCAGGGCACATTGCTCGCAGAACGGATGGCCGTTGGGGCCGAAAAGTTCTGGATTGGCGACCGCGTACGTAACGACCTGGTCAAAGCTGCAGGAGTCCAGTGGATGCTAACGTGGCAACGCTTGGGGAAGGCCTATGTCCAGCAGTGGACTTCTTTCGGCTAAAGTGATGATGATCTTAATCATCATCTGCCTAGCCTGTTCTCAACATGTTGGCAATCCCAACATGTTGAGAACATGCTAACCAGATTCAGTTGAAAAACGGAGCATCTGCCTATCTGACCTTCAGATAGATTAGGGATAGGAGGTACCCATTATAGGTGTGACAGATTACGACGGATAGAGTTCGGATGTAGTGCGTAACCGCCCTAAAGTCCCTTGATAGATAGGGGGCGAGACTAATGTAAAAATTCAAATATGTAACCCAAAACTAAAATTTAAAATATTTGTATATTGGCATACCATTGTATCTAATTCTAACAAATCAAGTTACGAAAATATAAATCTTTCAAAACAGAATTAAGTAAGCTACCAGTTTATAATTTGAAATCAAATTCCCAATTCTATATTTTTTTTGCACGCACAATGTTTTGCAAAATTCTAATTCAAGTTGTTAACCAATGTTGTTTCCACACCACATAAATATAAATGTTGCCATACGAGTGGTTTGTTGCCAGACCATAGAACTTGTGTTATTTTTAAACTTACTAATATTAATCACCTTACTTTTTGTATATAAACGTTCGGAATTTGTTTGAATAAAATATGGCCTATTTTCGGAATGGTTTTCAACTTTTTATATGTTGAAGTGTAAGGCCGTGTAGGGTTTTGTACCGAAAGGATGTCAATGTGACCCGATTATTATGATTCCGTTTATGTTTTTGGTAAAAATGTGTCAAGTGGACCATAGTAAGGAGTTAAGGAGTAACGCCAATATAGTCCAGTCGTTATATCACGTCAGCCTTTTAATGTTCCCACTACTGGGCACAGGACTCCTCTCTGAGTGGCCTCTAGATGATGATGATGTTCTTTCCACGGCTTCATTTCTGTGCTCTTCTCACGATAACTAGTGCATTTTTCCGGGATATTATATGACACTCAGCGATGTTGATCAGTTAGATAATTTTCGTAACAGAATCAGCGCTTCCGGAGATTACTATCATCTCATCATTAGCCTTTCCCACTGCTGGGGCACAGGCCTCCTCTCTGTAAGAGGAATTGGGCCGTAATCTACCACGCGGGCCCAGTGCAGGTTGGTGAAAGTCACATGTCTTCGAATGTTTTATTCTAGGTCATGCCGGTTTCCTCTCGATGTTTTCCTTCACCGTCTATACAGTCCAGTAATATTGAAGAATCCTCCATTCCACCCTGACTCGGAATATTTTATTTTTTCAATAAATCTATTTGGTTAAAGAGACGCTGAGGCTTGATTGAATCGAGAGGGTGTGTCACAAGACTATCTTTGGAAAGTAAATAACTGAGCGGAACATAAATGCTAGTTTATAACTAAAGTCACAATAAATGACATAATAATGTAGTAATACTAAAAACCTACGCTTCTTTTTAATATTGCTAAATGCAAGAACAACCCATGTAAGCATATTAGGTAATCAATTAATTCATATAATTAACACCAAACGATAGCCTTGAACACAATCCGGAAGATATTGCAATTTGCGTTACAAAAAATGTTGTTATATTCATTAAATATAATTATATGAAACTGACATTGAAGATCTTGAAAACCCCAGCTATGATGACACAACATATCATTAATTTATTGCATGGACTTTATATCTATCGTGTTACCCGGTAACTGTTGTGATGGGCAGATAGGCCCCAGATAGACTGGAAGCTGGACCACAATATAGTTGAAAAACCGGCCAAGTGCGAGTCGGACTCGCACACGAATGGTTTCGTACCGTTAACGCAAAAACGGAAAAAAAATACGTTTGTTATATGGGAGCTCCACTTAAATATTTATTTTATTCAGTTTCTAGTATTTTTTGTTATAACTGCAACAGGAATACATAATAATGTGAAAATTTCAACTGTCTAGCTATCACGGTTCATGAGATACAGCCTGGTGACAGACATACAGACAGACAAACAGTGGAGTCTTAGTAGAAAACGGGACCCCATTTTTACCCTTTGGGTACGGAACCCTAACTAGGCCGGGTTTATGAGTGGTGTTGCGTCAACAAAATGAAGCTTAATGCGTCAAAATGCCAACATATTCGCTTTATACGGAAAATAAAGGTAATTGAGACGGGCTTTCGCATAAATAACGAGGAAATCGCTGTCGTACCAGAAGTTAGGGACTTAGGCGTGATTCTGGACTCTAAATTAAGTTTTATTCCTCATTACAGCAGCATGGTAAAGAAGGATGCAAAAATTATGGGTTTCATAAAACGCAACACCAAAGACTTCAAGCATACTGCCTCTAGGATAACATTATTTAATGCTTTGGTGCGTAGTGTGCTTGAATTCGGCAGTTTTGTCTGAAACCCACACTATGCTCTACACTCTGATCGTATCGAGTCGCTCCAAAGGTCTTTCACAAGGCATCTTGCATTTGTTACCCCTGGTCTCAGCATGCGATGTTCATACGAAGAGAGACTGTCTCGTTTCGGACTACGCACCCTACAGAATCGCAGACGCATGTTGGACTTGCTGTTCCTCCAGAAAATTGTGCGGAGTCCCACATCGTGTGATGGACTTTTGGAACGTACCGGGATATGCGTTCCTAAATTAAATACCCGGCGAAAATGTAGGAACTTGTTTGGTATCCCCCAACATAAATCGTATCTTGGTATGAATTCCCCTATGACAAGGCTTCTTTCAACATACAATGCTTGGTGTGAGCTACTTGACCTAGACATCTTTTATGACCGCCCCATTCAGCTCAGACGGAAGATCTTGAGAAAGGAAAGGAAAGATAGTTGTGATCTGTGTGACATGATGTAATTTGATTTTAATACAATTATTTTTATTCTCATTGTTTTAATATAATTGATTTTTAATTATTAACTCACGATTCTTATTTTCTATTTATAATTTGTATTGTAATTTTGCTTATTTTTTTTTCTTTGTTATATTAGTTTATTGACATGTGATTTTATTTATGAAAGTGCTATGCACATCTGTAATTGACATAGACACTAGAATCAGAACCCAGAAAATGTATTATGTCCATGTTTATGTTGTTGATGTGCCTTGAATAAATAAATAAATAAAATAAAAGGCAGGCAGAAGATTGATAGATTTATCTATCTTTAACAAAATATGTAATTAAAAAGTATTTTTTTAAACAAGCGTTTTCGTATTTTTCTCAGCAAACCTTTTCACTTGATGCCCATACCCATATCATGGCAGTGCACAAAAAATAACTAGTCCGCCATCTTGGGCCGTCCGCTATATTGGATTTAGAATGACGTCACTTAGCTAACTATACACTGTCATCCAAACCAAACGTGATGCAAAATTTCTTCCTTATCGGGTGAGGATAACTGCTTTAAAATTCAGTTGCAAGATTTGACCCGAACATACATATACAACTATTTTCTTAATGTCCCTCGGCAATCATCGCATTTCCGAATACAAAAGAAAGCTAATTTCCATGTCCATCAATTATCAGATTTAATTGTATAATAATTTGAATTCAGAACTAAGTACTTATTGTTGTTTTGTTTTGATTTCCGTGTGAAATATATAGAGCTGTAAAAGTGCTAGTTTTACAGCATTTCCCCCATTTTTTAATAAATTATTATTATTATTATATACTTTATTGTACACCACATAATAAAAAAACATACAGAACAGAGAAAAGAGAAAACAGAAAAGAGTATTAACAACTCTATATACTTCCAAGTTGATTGAGAGCGTCCGGTCTGCACCAAGTGCAAAGGGCAACTGACGAAACACGAAGTTTGCCGAGGGACATTAAGAATATACATAGTTGTACCCATGGTATAATAACATACTCCGTATACTTCGCCTGGTATGTTCTTCCCAGGAAGGCCTAAGCCTACGTCACGATAAGTGATACCATTGATTGTCCGTTTTAGAAAATTTAGGTACTTTCTCATGTAGTTAATGTAAATAAAATAAATTACTAACTAGCTTAACTATTTAGTAACTCATGTGATTCATCTATGTTCATCTATGTCATGTATATTTAGTGTTAAATTAATTTATATTTTGAATTATTAGTTGATAATTGCTTTGTTAAGATAAAAAATGCATTTTGCTCGGGTATTTCAATAACACACAGTGGCAATACATCGAGTTGACAAGTGTCATACTGACAACTAGCCATTTCATCGCTATTGTCGTGTCACTCACGCCTATAGCGTTGTTTCGCTCGGTGAGAAAAATACTGTGGCTCCCAAACATTTGTGATGGACCCGTGCACTTTGAAAGATACACAAGAAAAATTGTTAATTGTTTCGTAAACTGTAAAAACAGCAGTATAAAAGGCGGTGTAATATATTTTTTTCTTTTCCCAATGAAGAGACGCTATCATATGCGTGGCTTCAATATTGTAACTAACTTCACCTAAAATAACTGGTATGTTCCTTTCATTAAATTATTATTTAATTTATATACGATTTCCATAATTTAAGGCATAGTTGTGTCAATACGTCTTTACGCCCGAACTTAACCTAACCTTATTATTTTTGACTTATTTTAGTTTTTTTTTTTTCTTTTTGTTCGCCCTTCTCGGGCAGGCTAAGGTCTTGGACCATACCGCCTCGTCTTCAGTGTAACATTCTTTAGTATGCATTAGAATACGGGTGTAACAGATTCTAATGGTTTTTGGAGTATTTGGCAGCAAATCGTATCGAGTCAGCCTTCCCAGTAAGCTTTGCGGAGGTAGTCCATACTACAATAAAATTCTCCGCTCCACTATCCTGAGATCGCTTCTGTCAATGATTTCACATATTGTGCAGTTGCGTAGACAGTTGAGACACAAAACTACACCAATTTTATATCACAATATCCACTAGGAATCAATTTGCAAATAATATTAACAGCCGCTGAACTTCACTCGAAAAAATCCCGCCAAAAACTCCTGACTTATTTTAGTCAAGTCAAGTTTTGTGAGTTTTCGTTCCGAAATAAATAAAAATACTAAAATGCAATCAATTAAAAGAAAGCAAAGTAAATAAATAAAAAAAGTATCAAATATGACGATTTATTAAGAATTATAAAACATTTGTACTTATTGTATTATTTTTATCTTTTTCCCCACTAAAAAAGTTTGAGAACCGCAACGCAATTGATGACGTAGTCTTAGGCCAATCACGTGACCCAGCTGTCACGGGAAGAGACTACCATGTCTTGTTCTACCATGGTTGTACCATTGCAAGTAAATAATGTAAAAAAAACTGTTTAAAAAGTCGGATACAATGACAGCGTGACATTGACAGAAAAATAACTTTGTCTGTCTGTCATATTAAATATGGATATTATCTAAGCTGTTTTACTACCTAGTTCTTTATATGTGACTAGCTGTTCCCCGCCGCTCCGCTCCCGTGGGCCACCCCACAGGACCCGTTTTCGGGATTATAAAAAAGCCTATGTCACTCAGGCATAATGTAGCTTTCTATTGGTGAAAGAATTTTTAAAATGGGTCCAGTAGTTTCGGAGCCTATTTGGTACAAACAAACAAACAAAAAAATCTTTCCTCTTTATAATATTGGTATAGATTAAATTGCAATAAAATAAAAAACTGTAAAAACCAAAGTATTTAAGCGGAAAAACCGGATTATGTTTACAACTCGTTTTTGTACACAATACCATGATTAGATACATTTGTATCTGTTTTTTTTTGCGTGAACCAATGACGTACAGTAAGTCATGTCGTCCATTATGCACGTGATATTTATTTGCAACGTTTTTATTCATAGGTTGGCGTTTAACCACTATCTCACCTGATGGTAAGCGATGATGTCTCTTTGATGGTGGCACATGTGTTTGAGTATTTGGTTCCCATCATGATGGTTGAGCTGGGTGGCGTCATGTTCGTGAACGGGGTTGGTCATAACTTAACTGCCTCGGACTGTTTTAATTACTTTTTGTTTTTTTTTGTTTTAGTCTAGACGCTTTTACGTGCACGTCTTATTACATCGTTCTCATGTATAATTATACGAGTAATTTTCAACAAGAATGATGTAAGCAAATACTTTGTAATAAAATTTTACTGATTGCCAGTGGCGAATGTCATCATCTTTTGCCTAACAATGCAAAAGTATATCTAAATTATTATATAAATGATTTTTGATTTGAACTGAATTGAACTCCAAACAAAACCTAGTAGGTAACAGGGTAACACGTACGGTACCTCTTCACAAAACTGCTGGCAGATTTTTGATTCTGACTATTCGTACCGTCGAAGATATATTTTAGTACAATTTATTTTAATGTCCTCCTCTTGCAAAAGAGGAGGACATTGAAATAAATTTTACAGGCAAATTGAAGAAATATGAAGTACAAATGAATTTGATGGTTGAATTTTACAGTTAAATTCAAGAAATAAGTTTCAAAAAGTTTGTTTTGCGTTCCTCGTACACCTAATTTAATTTCTTAAGCTTCTGCATTAGAATGAGCATAGAGATCTTGTCAAATGCCTTGGCTACATCAAGGAAAATGGACAGACTTTTTCTGCGAATGTTAAGGTTAGTAGTCAGGTAATTTATCAGTATTTGTACCGAAACCGAATTGATTTTCGGAGAGCTAATTCTGTGATTCCAAATAATTCAAAAGCCTGGTAGTTATTATTTACACAACACTCGGCAGAATTGTTTTTTCGTTAAATCATTGCATATGATACGATGTTAATACAACTTAAATGTTATTTTCACGGAATAATATAGTATTTGAGACACATAAATAGGTAAATAGTACAAAGTTTTTTTTACCACTTTAGCTTAAATGCCTTATTTTCGTAATGGGGTGTTGCCGCCTAAAGTCTAACAAACCACCAATATAAATCTTTCATGTCATACATTATCTACTTACCCCATTTCTTCTTCTTTTATATTTACAGAAATTTTCTAACTTTCTACTCGTTACCGGTTTTATTTTGGGTCAATTTACAGGCTCGTACACGCACTAAATGATCACACTTCATCACATCTACCCCGGTGGTTCCGGCTAAACTGATGGTTTAGATGCTCATCGCATTTATAATCATCGTATGCATAAGGATTTTCAAGCTTATTTACTACTAGTTATCTTTTGTTTTTAACCAATACAAAAAAAACGGCCAAGTACGAATCGGACTCGCGTACCGAGGGTTCCGTAAAAACAGCCACATTAAACGAAATAACTAGGTAACATTAATGACCTTCATAAATAATGAAAGAACCGAACATTGGGCCAAAATTAACTTTGCTGTTCATAAACTTCTTCATGATTCTAGGTCAACGGGAAGTATCCTTTAGGTTTTGATTCCCTTACGATTCCTCAATTGAATGACATAAACGGTTATATCTTTTGATGGCGAGGGAAGGATTGCAGACCTGAGTATATCATATTTATTTCAATTTGATTCCTCCAGGTCTTCCAGAGAAAAAGGTATTGACACATGTACAGACAGAAAGACAATGACATTATCCTATGGCTTCCTTTTTTTCCTATTGAGGAATGGAACTCTAAAAACTGTAAATAAACAAAGTAGGTAACATATATCTACATATTCTACGTGTTAACAACTTTTCATTCAAAGTTACAGAAGTGAAATCCTTTATATCGATTACTATTTGTCCATTAAGCAGTACTCTTGAATGTCATCTTTTTAGTTCGCAGTCGGGTTTTTTGATTTTATAACTTTTTTTATTTACACATTTTTAGTTTATTTTCCTTTTTAACAGACTTACCAAAAAGGAGGAGGTTCTATGTTCGACTAAGTTTTTTTGTATGTATGTTCACCGATTTCTCCGTCAATTGTGGACCGATTTAAAATATTATTATTTTTGTTGGATAGATTATGTTCCCAAATTTGTCCCATTATAATTTAGTGAAGATCTGATGAAGAACTTCAGAGATATACAACAGAACTCTTCAATAATTTACGGCAGATCTCTTGGGATTGCTGCAATCGCATGTCTGTTTATTGTTTATACCTTTTCTTAACATAACATCACGCCAGTACGCTCTAAAGGGGTACGCAGATGTGTACAGTTCACCTTGGTGTACTCTCATTAATTTCATCGGTTATGTTTAAGTTTCATGGTATTCGGTTAATCTATTCTAGCATTACAGGTACTATATGGGTCAAAAGTGCAGTCACACTCTACCAAAACAGAAAAGGCAATTTCTTTGTAGTCTGCAGAAATTCAACTTTTCGCAGTTAGTAGGACTAATCTATACTTAAATTTCTAAACAAAATATTAAATCAGTTGTGGATAATTTAACTTCTTCTACAAAAACTAGCCATTTCACGTTTGGGAGAGCATGACTGCACTGTTGACCCTTGACTTTAGCTTACTTATATACGAGTACTAGCCTATTAGGTAGGTACAACAAAAAATAGAAAAATTAAAAATCAACTTATTTACATAAAAAAACTACTGACTTTCAAATAAGAAACTACTAACTAAGTGAAAAATAACATTATTTTTGAAAGTCGGTGTCATAGAAATATAAAATACAGGAGAAGTGGCAAGGGGGCGTGACGGTGTCCGCGCGACGTGCACAACGTGAGCATGTCACAGGCAAATGGCCGTCTACGCGAAACATTGCGCTTTCGACCGTCATCGTGATAAGTAACAAAAATACCGTGTTGTTCAGTGGTTTCTTGTAAAAACCGAAGACTAAAACAAAACTTTGTAAATCATGGCATCACTTACCATATGTAATTACAAGTATTTAACTATATTTGTCTTTAAAATCATGAAAAATAACAAATCGTAAAATATTTCTTGCTTCTACTATGTTTTTTTTTTTCAAAGTGCACAGCGACTGTACTATTTTTGCATGAAATACATTGCTTCTTTACCACTACCTAAGTTTTTCGCTGAGTGACTGAACAAGCAATGTAAAAATCGCAAAACGATACTTTATTAAGCGGATGCATCGCGTAGTACGGCCGCTGCTTCTTGCGACGAGTTAGTGATGTGCTTGTGCAGATCCACTAACGTAGGCTATAGACAGCAATGTCGATTGACGAATGAAATATTGCTTTTATACTTTATTTTTCGATTTTTCGACAGTTTTAACCCGGTTGTAATGTCGATGTGAAATAATGTTTATTACATACAGTGTAAACTCTTTATAACGAAACTCGAGGGACTGAGCATTTTTTGTCGTTATAGAGAGTTATCGTTATATGGAGTGAACAAAAAAAAACCAAATTAATAAGAATTTTTAATACAAGAATTTTTAATTGTATGTATGTCTTAGATAAGGCCATGTTAACAGTTTCAAAGTAGGTTTACGACTGATAATACGATAGGTACCCAGTATGCTTGGTCGAAGACCATCACTTCCGAGAAAACAATGCGTCATACTGCACGTGTACAAGGCAATTAAGGATAACAAAAGCTAGACCGACCTCGGATGTTTCGGAGCTTCAAAGTCTTTTGTTACCTGATAACATAACATAAACAATAATACCGATAATAAATATTTACTGTCTACAAATATGAACACATTTCTTCGTAATAGAGAATGGCGTATCGCTATAAAGAGTGTTTCAATATGTGAGTTTTAACGCAAACCAACCAACTTGGGCTCACTCCAACGTTATAGGGAGTTTATCGTTATAAAGGATAACGTTATAAAGAGTTTACACTGTATTTTGATTATTTAACAGCGTAGTAGGGAAATGCGTAACCAACATTTTGACAAAAAATGCCACCCCAGTAATACCAAAGTGTCAAGTGCTGCACAAATACCTCCACTTTACAGGTCATTGAGTAAACACCATAGCAAGGTTCAACAATATCTACTGTTTCAATACGCTATGACAGCCTAAACCAACGTAACCGGATTTTTGATTGCTTGAAATTGTTGATTTACTTAATAGTATATATTTTTATGAACATATTGTTTATTTTTATTATTATATTTTCTGGGCATGCTGTTTTTTATGGATTTTATTTTCAGAACCTCAAAAAAAAATGTATACTATAATAAACGGGAGACTCGATAATTTTCCGATTTTGTCAATCACTAGCGTATATGTAAAATAAATTGCTTTTGCACAGCACAACGATAACAACCGATGTTTTTGTGTGGGTAAGTTGTACGGTGCATGGTAAATACACGCTTTGCTTGATGAGATAAGGTTTATAATTGATTGTGTAGTACGTTCTGATTTAAGAAATGCGAGTGTTTGCGCGACTGCGTATCTATTGCCTTTACTGAACTGCATATGTAGTAGTTGCCGTGTGGTAGGGGCAAACTGGAGACACAGGTTTCCGATATATTTTCGTGCACCGGGCATATCTCCTTGTTTATTATATCTATGGTCGGTGTAATATATAACGCAAAGTCGGGAATACTAATTACAAATTAATTTTATTTAAAAAAAATATTATTTTTTGAAATTTAGTATTTTTTTATTGATTAGCTTTATGTCACGAAGTACGTAAGCAGCGGAGCGTCGGTTTTGATTTCATCTCATTTGAATATTTTCGTCATCATGGATACGTTAAAAAATTGAGTAATTACGGAATATGAGTACCGACGTGGCGGCCCCTTGCAACATATGGCTCACTTTTTTTTTTTTCTTTACTGTAATCCCCACCAACGAAATTGGCGCCTATTGAGTGCAAACACTACCATTCCAGTCAATCTTTTATGCCTCTCGTACATTCATTCCTCATACTAATTCTTTCTTGCATTCTTCATCTTGCATTCTGTGGGTAGGACTACTCCCACTTTTATTAGTCTAGTCTACGGCCATAATTTATTTCTTATAAAAAAAGGTAAAATACAATATTATACAAAGGTGTTGTTAACACATATTGAGCAAAAGGTGCTATTATGACAAATTGAGCAAAAGGTGCCATATATCACAAGTTGAGCAAACAGTGCTATCAATACAGTTTGAGCAAAAGGTGCCATATATCACAAGTTGAGCAAACAGTGCTATCAATACAGTTTGAGCAAAAGGTGCCAGATATCACAAGTTGAGCAAACAGTGCTGTTTATCACAGAATAGGTACACCATGAAATTAAAGTTAGGGATAAAAACACAAAAGTATAGTTATTAAAATATCACAGACAAATTTACACAGTTTATAACTTAGGTACTAACATGGAATACTGCCTGGCTACTGGCTATATACATGTCCTGGCTGCATTCTGTGCTTGCATTTAAATATCATACAGACATATTAATGAAGCACAGTGCGCCTCAGGTTTTGTTTCGATGTATAACCGCAGTGGCTACTCTAATGCAATACTCCAAGAATCTTTGTCTCTGTTTCTTGTCCATGAGCCCATGCAGGCTCTCCCTCGTTATTTTCCTGTCCAGCTCACATTCAAGTTGGTAGCGCTCCCTGATAAATAACGGGCATTCTACAAGTATGTACTGGACAGTCTCTGTCACGCCTGGATCGCAGACGCACGATGAGCTCTCCTTACACTTGAAGCGATTCAAGTATTCAGAGAACCCACCGTGCCCCGTCAAAACTTGCGTGAGGACGCCTTCGGGCCGCACTTGTTGTACAATACGGAGAGCCGCTATTGCATCCGTAAGAAACATCTTCGTCACGGAAGTGGTCTCGCCCGACACATATCTTCGAGTCCATTCATCAAGCGATTCCAAAAGGGCCTGTCGCTTGATAATTGAAACCGGACATTGGTCGTAGTCCGGCCTCCTCCGTAACGACAATTCTGCCTCCTTAGCCAACTCGTCCGCACGCTCATTCCCCGGCAGGCCCGCGTGGGCCTTGATCCAGAACAAAGACACAGCTACGTTCAAATTCGGTTCATTCAGGTGCCACCTGCACCTTACGGAATTTGAACGTAGCTAATGACAGCTGTCCGAGTACTAGTAGATATACTGGTCGGGCAAAATCTGAATGGTTGAGACAATAGTTTCGAGTTAACCGACACGAAAGAAGAAGAAGAAGCAACGCGGCACAAGCGGCACGCAACATCAACGACGTTTACGGAGCGAACGTTAAAAACGAACGCACCACCTGTTATTGGTTTGCCCGCTTTCGATCTGGAAGTTTCGACCTGAAAAATGAACCCCGTGGTCCTCCGAAAACAGTGTTGATCAACAGTGAAGAATTAAAGGCGATTGTGGAAGCTGATGATACTCAATCTACGGCTGCCTTAGCATCAAAACAATATTGGTCCATTTGTGTGAAATTGGCAAATGGGTGCCCCACCAGCTCAATGATCGCCAGCGCGAAATACGCGTCAAGTCCTGTGCCTTGCACTGCTCAACAGGCACACAAACGAAGGGAATTTGTTTGACATTCGCAAACGCTTAGCAAGTTGGTTGGATCCTGCAGCCTAATTGCGCAAGTAATTCCGCCAAAACAAATGGTTTGACCGTCATCAATCGACCAATCACATGCGAGATTAAAGACGCGATGTGGATTTCCGTGTATGTGATTGGTCGATTGACGGGGCGGCAGGTTAGAAGAGTATAGTAGAGCATCTCAAGAAGATGTGGTAGGCTGGTTCGAAAATGTGGTGCTTCGACGGCATGGTTGGCGCAGTGGCTGAGCCATCGACTGCTGCGCTGCGTGTCACGGATTCGATCCCCGCACGGAACAATAAACATTATTCTACACCATAAAACTACACATTCCTCTTAAAAAAACTTTACACTATGGTCACAATGGCGGTTTTATCGCTGATATTTACCAGACAACCTTTGGATGGACTGAAAGAACTTAGAAATATAAAGCGGATCAAATATATGTATACTCAATTGTTCTGGGTTTGGTTTTTCCTAGTGTAGGGCAACGTTTTTTTTTTTTAAACAAAGACAAAAAGAAGACCAAGGATGGCCTAAGGGTAAATACGCTACTGGTACACGTATCAGGCACAGAGTACTACCAGGTATTCCGGTCAGACTGGTCATACAAAATTAATCAGTTTATCTCTCATATCTTTAGTATCATTATGGTTATCATAAAAACAACGGACATCACCTTTGTACTTGACGCCACGTCATCAGGAAGGTACTGTTATAATATTTTTTTATGAAATTATTGTTGTTATATAGGATTATTTACAACTTTTAGTGAAAAAAATAAGTACGTCGTTTATTGAAACATTCATAATATTTTAAAGGTACCTATGTGAACATTGACCTCTGGACCTGTGCCTCAAAAATTAAACACAAAGTAAAAAATTGCATTGTGTATTGCGTACCTAGACGTAACTATACTTAAACAACTAATAAACCTTGCGAAAACAACTGCAAACGGAATCTATCCAGGAAACGTAATTTTATACTAAGGTTGGTAAATGCAAAGAAGAAGGGTAAAATCCTGAAAAATAATTTCCTTCGGTAAATAAACTGATGAATGGCAGGCTATATCGACGTAGGTATGGTCGCAGTTTTAATTGATTAAATCATATTTTGATATCAAAGCACCAGGAGGTCAAAGGACCACGGCATTGGAAACTAAAAATGATTTATGTTGGTTAATCATTTGTCAGGATTAATACTTATGCATGTTTTACTTCCCAAGATATCCAAAAAAACAGTATGTCTCTGATTTTTTATTTCGTAGAATAAACTGACATTTGGGTGGTTGCTTTATCGTTACATAAATAAATAAAATAATTTAAAAATCAAAAACCCGCCTGCTTTAGAAGCGAACTAAAAAGCTGTAAACAAGAAACAATCATGCTGTGCAGTCGGAGGATACATATTCGCGAGCTGTCTGACCAAAACTATAAATATCCTCTGACTACACAGCATGGTTTTTCTTGTGAGGTGCAGGCGGGTTTTTGATTTTAAATTAACTTTTTTTAAGTTTTTACAAATTTATAGTTATAATTATTTTTTTCGAACGACTTTTAACATATAAAAGTAGTTTATATTTTTATAATCTCCTCTAAAAACCTTCATTTTGATACCCCACTCGATGGGTATGGAAGAAAAAAATTGCAGCCCCACGATATGGCGCCCAAAATCCGCCATGTTCCTTTTTTTTTACGGCACCAAATAGCTTCGAACACTTGGGCGGTCAAGACCTATCTAACGATTAGTAACGATGTCTTAATTATAAAATTTCGCCAAGTAGTTTGAAAGTTAAGAGGTAATAAAGAATATTACATACATACAAACATACAAGATACGCGCGAAAAACATAAACCTTTCCTCGCAGCCAGGTAAAAAATAGTGTCGTATCCTGAGTAATTGAAAGTTAATAGAAAATCGAAGTAGATCGAAAATGGCCCAAAAAATATATTTGTTAAGAAACTAGCGGCCCCTACCATTTATGTCAGGCTTAATTCTACCGATGGCATTAATTTTATTGTGGATTTCTTATTTATTACAATAAAAGTTTATGTACTATGTGTAAAAATATTGTTATATTAAAATATATTACGTTTATATTCATAAAATATTTATTTACACCAATTATTAAAATTAAATCGAGGAGTTATGTCACATCGATTCGATGAATCACTTATGATGCCTTATCTACAACACTATGCTTCGCGCTTGCAACATTTAAAAAAATAAGGTCACTGGCAGCTGTCAGTTTAGTCTACGAAATTAAAAATCACAATTTAGAGGTGATTTAAGTATTTAGATGAACCGGTTCTTTCGCACCTATTTGCATAATTATATAGTAACGTAACAAAAAGAGCCTTTTTTTTAAATCTCTGAGCTATTTCACTACCGATTACCAGATTCTTTATTTTAATTCGATTAGTTAATAATATAGAATGTCTTAAGCAATCGCTAAAATGTGTCGAGATTTTTATAAATACGAGTTTCTGAATATTAGTTTTAATTTTCAATGAATTGTCTGCAAACGCAACGAGTTATAATAGGTGACTTCTAGAGTATTGATAGGTTACCAATCCGTACATTAACCATAAAAATAATACCAGTCTGTAATTAAACCACTCCCACTGCCAGGCAAATGCTTCTTCTCATACAGAGAAGGTACAAGCATTAATCAACACATTGTTTGCTCAAGACGGGGCAACAATAAACTACCTAATTATAATCACACTTTGGTATCAAAACAAAAAAATAAATCTAACAAAATTTACCCAAAAATAAAAATTATTATTTAAAAGTCGACCAAATATTTACTCACCTTAACACCGACCTTTTTATCCGAAATAAAATCCTTTAATTTTTCAAATTCTAAAGTCAACTGGATGTCTTGTTCACAACACGTTAGTCAAGTAACTGTCTACTGTCTAGCTGATCCTTCACTGCGCCTGCGACGACGGTTGCACGCTCATTTCTAAAGCTATTGCGCACTGGCCAGAGTCTGTCGCAATGCACGGCACTTGGTCGGAGTTTAGACGGTTGTACGGTCGGACTAGTGTTTTGGTGTGTGGTTTGGTTCAGTTTTTGCGAGAGCATCTTTTTACCCTACTACGGCGAAGCCAATATAGTAGTTTTTAGTGATACCATATGGTAATTGGCAACCTCCTTAAACAATGTTGCGGGTGTCGAAAAAAAAGGGGTGTAATAAGGCCGTTTGTTCACAACGCGACACACGACACGACAAAATGTGGTCACGATTCAGAACTCCATATTTGTATGGACCGTTTGTTCATTACACGACACCGCACCACACGCGACACGATTTACACACGGTTTATCGGCTATGACGTCGAGTCCGCTATGTCGTCGCGACATTTTTGCAGCGACGATTTAGCGGCTGTACAAAACAAGTATGAGCTTGTTGATCTTGATGACACGATACACCGCACCGCACGGCTCGCGCGTCGTTCCTCACTCACGCGCTTATAGAACAATACAAGTGCACTGCAGTGTCGTTGCAGAATCGTTTCTAGTGAACAAACGAACGGACGACAGACCTGTTGCACTATGTTCTGTTAAAATCGTGTCATGCGCTGCATCGCGAACTAAGGCGGCAACATACTTACGTGTCGTGTCGTGCGTGGCGTGGCACCTTATAACGCATTTGATTGGCTTCAAGACTTGTTGTGATATGACGTAAGCTTGTCCAGATTCATATGATGGGTTATCCCGCTCCACGCCACGACACAACACAGTAATGTGTAGGCAGCTTGACGTATACGTCTGAATTTAACTTCGTATTAGTAACTAAGTCCCAATTAAGTTTTTGGCGCATCTTGGGCAAGTATGAAGTTAAAATGCACACAAAAAAAAAATTGGTAGAACTGCAAGGTCGGACCAGGAATATATTTACCTGTACAGCAAATAGTTTGTTCGACTATACGTACAAGTTATTTGTACTGCAATACCTACTGGGAATATGACGAACGAAAAACACACACAAGAACTGTGTTGTATTGAGTTAGTTGCTTATTTCCTGTATAGCAGATTTTAGAAGTAAAATAAAAACTTCGTAGATGAAGCAAAAAGAATACGTAAGGATCATAGCAGGTGGTGTTCTGAAGTTTCTGTATTACCCAGCGACCACACAGCCCCGGCTATGTGGTCGATGGTACTACCCCATGGAAAAAGGCGTGAGTTTATATCTATCTAATATCTTTAAACGAGCAACTCTTGTATAGAATTATATGAAACTATATATAAAAATAATCTGAATCTCGGAAACGGCTCCAACGATTTTCATGAATGGGGGTTTTTCGGGGGCGATAAATCGATCTAGTTAGGTTTCATTTTTAGAAAACGTCGTTTTCTCTATTTTCTCAGAGCAGAGCTCGGTCGCCCAGGTACTATGTAATAAAAGCACACACGGGGTGAAGTTAAATTAGCCACATCATATCTTTGATAGGTACCTATTTATTAGGTAGTAGGTATTTTTTTTTTTTTTTGTGGTTTTTATTAGGGTTCCGTACCCAAAGGGTAAAAACGGGACCCTATTACTAAGACTCCGCGGTCCGTCTGTCTGTCTGTCACCAGGCTGTATCTCATGAAACGTGATAGCTAGACATTTGAAATTTTCACAGATGATGTATTTCTGTTGCCGCTATAACAGCAAATACTAAAAACATAATAAAGTAAATATTTAAGTGGGGCTCCCATACAAGAAATGTGTTTTTTTTTGCCGTTTTTGCGATAATGGTACGGAACCCTTCGTGCGCGAGTCCGACTCGCACTTGGCCGGTTTTTTCTATTGGGGAGCTCATGACTTTTATAATCAGCCTATGAATGTTCCCAATGCTGGGAAACAGGCCTCCTCTGTGTGAGAGGGAATGGGCCATAATCTATGACGCAGACCCAGTGCGGATTGGTGGATGTCACATGATTTCGAAGTATTGGTTCTAGGACATGCCGGTTTCCTCATGATGTTTTCCTTCACCGTTTTGAGAGCAGTGGTGATGAAATAATTTGCACAAAAAATAAAGTGCCTGCCTGGGTTCGAAACCTCGACCTACGACACGTAAATAGCGGCTGTTAGCACTGGGCCACCACTGCTCTTTAATTAATAACAGCCACACGGGTCGACCCGTCTGTAAGGTTAAGCAACGCTTGCCAAAGTCGGTCAGTGGATGGGTGACCGAGTTATACCGGTCATGCAAATAACGTAAAGTTCTAAAATCTGACAACCACCAGTCTTCCGTCGAGATATTGTGTGACCAAGTTATTGGGTTGCCGAGGTCAGTTACCCAGTTACTGGGTTGTGAAGGTCAGAGAGGCAGTGCTCAGCCGATTCCGGTTAGACTGGAAGCTGACATCAAACAGTTGGGAAAAGGCGGGCAGATTGATATTTTGTCATTAGATATCGATAGAGACTCTCTTTTGAGTAGCGAACTATTTTAATTTGACGATGTGTTATCATATCCGTCATTAAGTTTGAATCGAACTGTACTTCCACCATACCACAAAGGACGTGAGCGGCGGCGCGCCCACCATACTTATGTAATACCAACTAAGATATTATTAATAGGCAGTTTATTTAAAAAAACCTTTCGAAACGTAAGATCATGTTTATAAATGCCGTTTGGCGGATTCGCGGTCAAAGTCGGAGTCAAGAGGGTCACTTGGTTAGGCTAAGCTAGGCTTGGCTTGGCTAGGTTACTTCATCAAGTGTAATCACATTCTTCGTTTCTGTCGCCCTTTTTTAGGGTTCCGTTCGCAAAGGGTAAAAACGGGACCCTATTACTAAGACTCCGCGGTCCATCTGTCACCAGGCTGTATCTCATGACACGTGATATCTAGGCAGTTAAAACTTTCACAGATGATGTATTTCTGTTGCCGCTATAGCAAATACAAATAAAACTAAAAACAAAATAAAATAAATATTTAAGCCCCACTTAAATATTTATTTTATTTTGTTTTTTTCCATACAACAATCAGATTTTTTTTTGCCGTTTTTTTGCGATAATGGTACCGAACCCTTCGTGCGCGAGTCCGACTCGCACTTGGCCAGTTTTTGTATTATTGATAGGCTCGCGTTTGACCACTACTATCTCACCTGATGGTAAGCGATGACGTGGTCAAGCACGCTTGCCTAGAAGTAACCTATTCACTCTTGACTCCCAGATTATAGCTATCAGGAAACAGACTCCGGCGGGGAATTCCACTCCTTAGCTGTACACACAATGAAAGTATTGCCGAAACTTATGTATGGGTGGGATGTCCACTAAGTACCGATGGCGCATCGAAACACCCTACTTAAATCTGCAGAAGTAATCAGTACTTACCTGATTCAGTATTGGTGTATTCCGACAGTGCCGGTTTGAAGGATATATGTGCTGGTGTAGTTACAGATACTTGACACATTTCAGCTTTGTCTCTGTAATGGCAAAGCATCTGCGATGTCTCTGGTATTGCAGAGGTCCTAGACGGCGATCACTTACCATCGTCAGCTGTCTGCTTGCTTGCTATTCAATATCAATCTGCTCAGGTAGACTTTTCTTTTTGTTAGGGCTCTCAATCTAACAGGATGCGACTAGCTAGCTGGATAGTGTATTTAACATGGAGTGACTGCTTAGCTGAGCTCCACAACCCAGTAACTGGGTATCGGATATCCCTATTTTTTTTTAAATCCGCCGCACTATTTCCAAACCACTGCAACTCCTGAAAGCCAGAATCTACAGTAGAGTCACCAAGATTCTGGCTTTCAAGGAGACCAGAAAAGCGCCGAGGCAATGAAGCTCGATGAAGTCCCGGCGAATGAATTTAACTGTCTTGGATCTCGCAACGAAATTAATAAATTAATCAGAAAATAATAACGGAGGAGTAGGAGAAAATACAAATTTCCAAATAACTTCCCTCCATATCAATCACGAGACAGAACCAAACAAGACCAATACGCACAAAGGGTCGTTTACAACTGGGATAAGTCCAGTTGCCTCACACCACGGATAAAAAAATGCATTAATATTAATGGGTCCTAACATTTTGAGCTAATGGGTCCTAACATTTTATTCCAATAAAAGGTATGGCAAAAACGCTTGAACGCACGGAGTTTCCACAAGGTCACGGATATCCTTTGGCTTGATTGCCATTCAGGCAGAGTTGAAGGTACACCCACATTTCTCTAGTTATGTTTTAATCCCATGAATTAGGGCGCGCCTGTTGCCGTCAAAGGGGCACAAGTCCAGACGCCTGCTACTGAGAAATTAATCAGACTGCTTCGTTAGTCGATTCAGAGCAGAAAGAGAGAGCAGTGGTGGTCCAGTGGTAACGGCCATGACTTACGTACGCTTTACTTTGTGTAAATTGTTTCATCTAGAGCAGTGCGCTCTTAAAAACGATGAAGGAAAACATCGTGAGGCAACCGGCATGTCCTAGAACCAATAATTCGAAGACATGTGACATCCACCACCCCATAGTGAGCCCGCGTACTCGATTAAGGGTCATTACCTCTCTCTCAGAGGGTATGCCTGTGTCCCAACAGTGGGAACATTATATTATAAGGCTGATGACGTTTCGTTAGTGTCGTGGTTGCAAGCACGACTGCTAAGTAACTATAGGGTATTGAGTTTGGTTGCGAAGTCAGTGCAATCGATCTCAGTCGACAGTATATGGGTATTTCCATGACGGCATTACTCCATCCAACCATATCAACATCATTATTATCATATTGAAAATGTATTTTCCAAGCTATGGTAACGTTTCTTACGTCATAACGGTCCAAGGTCGTGAACTTCGACTTATTTCTTGGTATTGTTTGTTCGTCTTGTAAAAGTTTTTTTTATGTTGGAAGTAGGTTCTTTTTACCGACTTCTAAAAAAGAAGGTCATCAATTCGACACGTAGGTATGTATGTAATATTATTGGAATTGCACAATATTCACATAATTATGTTATGTGTGTTTCGTTATTACCAAATCTCATAAGTGTATGTATGTTTGTCCACGCATATCACCGAAACTAGTCATTGGATCGTGTTCATTTATTTTGTATTGGATTAGGTACCTATCTCTCAACTTAGGGAACAATACAAATTTCATCAAAATCGGTTCAGCATTTTTCAAGATATGGAACATGTAACCGAATTCCTTAAGAGCGGACTCTAGTCGGTAATATAGTATAGTAATATAGTCTATTGCCGTCGCGTCACCTCCAACCTCACCCCATAAAGTGCGAAAGGGACAACTGCAGCTCAGGCTGATTTTACCTACAAAAACTTTGACTAAAAGACGTTTCGTATTCTGCTGTTTTCTTCATGAAAACTGGTCTGATCTAAAAAATTCTTATATCAAAATTGAGAGGAAAAGTATATCTATGCTCCTATCATTTCCTTTTTTGTTAAAAACTTATAAATTTTGTCTGAAAGTCTTCTGAACATGGCGGTAAAAACGGGCATTTTTTTCGGTTTTTTGGATTGTCATGAAATATTTGTGATTATGTTTTGGAAAAAGGAAATGATAGGGGCACGTATTAATTAGACCCAGATTTTATGGGGAAAAATGATTGCTCTAGAGGCATTATCCACGAAGAAAACAGCAGAATGTTTTTGTATGGAGAAAGTTTCACTAGAGTCCCCTCTTAACGATAAACAGCACGAATGTATAAATTATTACAGGTATGAATATTACACACATACGTGTCGAATTGATTACCTACCTCCTTTTTTTGAAGTCAGTAAAGGTTCCAAAGACACTGACTTCCGAAACAAAAGTTATTTTTGCTATTTTTAACCGACTTACCAAAAAGGAGAAGGTTCTATGTTCGACTTTTTGTTTTTTACCCGACTGCCGAAGGAGGGTAATGTGTTTAACAGTCTATGTACGTGGGACACTCAGAAAGTTTTGCGAAACTAAAAAAAATTGTTCTATACGTACATATATTTTTATTAAATCTTTTCAAAGTACTTTCCACCAGCCTCTATACAAAGATTCATGCGCCTAAACCAGTTTTCAAAACACTTTTTCCAGTCCGCCGCAGACACCTCGTTTACAGCCTGCTCGAACGCAGCTAGCGCATCTTCCGGCGACGAAAATTGTATCCCTTTGAGCTGATTTTTTATTTTTGGGAATAAAAAGAAGTCACACGGTGCTAGATCAGGGCTGTAAGGAGGGTGACCCAGGAGTTTGACTGGCGTGCTGTCCAGGAAGTCCCTCGTTTTGAGTGCGGTGTGCGCAGGTGCATTGTCGTGGTGGAGCAGTAGCCCGCGGAGCCCTGTGTTTGGTCGCTTGTTGCTTATAACAGAGAAAACTTCTGGCAAACATTTGGTAGTATACCATTCGGCATTAATGCTTCTTTGATCCCGTAAGGGAATTGATACCAAGTGGCCAGTCAAATTAAAAAAGCTAGCGATCAAAATCTTACCCCCGCTTCTAGATCGCTTCACTTTGGTAGGCGTTGGCTCATTTTGAAACACCCAAACAGTCGACTGGCGCTTGGTTTCTGGGTCGTATTGATAAATCCAGGACTCATCACCTGTAACGATGTCGTAAACACGCCGAGACGAGCCTGCTTCAAATTTGTTAAGCATATCACGGCACCATTCCACCCGGGCCTGCTTCTGAGCATCGGTGAGGTTGTGCGGCACCCAGCGTGATACTATCCTCCTCACGCGAAGATGGCTGTGTAGAATCTCGTGAACGCTTCCCGATCCAATCTTCAATATGTGTTGAATCTCCTGATATGTAATTCGCCTATTGTCTTGGATTAAATTTTTCACTGCTAGCACGTTTTCTTCGGTAACAGCCGTCAAAGGGCGACCGCTTCTTTCGTCATCCCCCAAAGTTGGTCGACCGCGCTTGAATTCGTTATACCAACGATACACGGTTGCCTTGGAAGGGCCTTCATCCATGAATGCCATTTGAAGTCTATCGTACGATTCATCCGGTTTCAGGCGACACTTGAAATCGTATAAAATCATAGCTCTAAAATGTTCCCGGCGCAGATCCATATTTCAGTGAGACACAATACTTTGAATTAACTCGCAAAAAATGTGGAGGGAAATTTTGAAATTGGAACTTACTTATTTTTACTTATAAATAATCATATTTTCGAAAAACATTATAACTGGCCAGTCTCCCATATATAAAAACTTTTTTTCGCAATACTTTCTGAGGGGCCTGGTATGTATGTAAGTATGTTTGTTCCTATATGGCGTTCCAGAGACCAAACGCGTTGGCCGATTTTGATGATTCATACGTCAATCGATTCGTCTTAACCCTGCGAGTGTCATAGGCTACATTAAAACTGGACAACAGAAAAATGGCGGCTTTTGGGTGCCAAATTGTAGGGCCCAAATTTTTTTTTTCTTCCAAACCCATCGTGTGGGGAATCAAAATAAAGGGTTTAGAGAGGTGATTTCAAAAATATATAACACTTATATGTTTAAATGTATCTAATTCGAAAAAAAACTAACTAAAAAGTTATAGATAAAAAACTTAATTCAAAAAGTCAAAAAACCCGACTGCTTTAAAAGCGAACTAAAAAGTCGTAAACAAGGCAAAAATCATGCTGTGCAGGCGGAGGATACACCAGATTTTGGTCGGCCAGCCCGCGAATATGTATCCTCCGACTGCACAGCATGATTTTTGCCTTGTCTACGACTTTTTAGTTCGCTTTTGAACCAGTCGGGTTTTTTGATTTTTTGAATTAAGTTTTTTTTAATGTATTTTCACCGATATCTCCGTCAATTGTGGGCAGATTTAAAAAAAAAAATTGAAAGAGTATGTTCCGAAATTTGGTCCCATTTTAATTTGGTGAAGATCTGATGAAGAACTTCGAATATATAAAGCAGAACTCTTCAATAAATAACGGGAAATCTCTCGGGATTGCTGCAATCGCATGTCTGTTTATTGTTTATTTATACAATTTCATAACAGAACATCACGCCAGTACGCTCTTAAGGGGTACGCAGATCTCTCATTTCACCGGTTATGTTCAAGTTTCATAATATTCGGGTAGGTAATCTATTCTGGCGTGGCGTGGTATAGATACCTTACTAAAAAACTTGCCTATTAGGTAAGTAGGTACAACTAAAAAGTGAAAAATAAAAACATTTTTGCAAGAAAATACTACCGACTTCCAAATAAAAAACCACAAAATGAAAAATAACATTATCTTTGGAAGTCGGTGTCCATAAAGCAAAAAAATTGTACCTACGAAAGACATCGACTACAAAAATAATGTTATTTTTACTTTGTAGTTTTTTATTTGGAAGTCGCTAGTATTTTTTTGCAAAAACCGTTTTTTTTTGTATTTTGCTTTGGAAGTCGGTTAATTTTTTGTGAAAGTTTTTAGTCTTATTTTTTTTGTCGGACACTCCCGTCACACTATTCTTAACCACTGCAACTCCTGACAGCCATCTTCATCAGGGATGACCACCAAAAAAACACAGAGATAATGAAGGTCGACGAGTCCCGCAGTCTAATTGTGTAAGTGAATTCGGCAAAGGAAACAATCTGTTTCTTTCCACACAAACAGATTGTTTCCTTTGGCGAATTTACTTACACAATTAGGCTGCCGGAGAGACGATTCAACTATCTTGGGTCCCGAAACCGCCTTATATATACTTTCTGTGCCTGAAACGAAGTAGGTAAATCAAAAAGGAATACCGAAGGAGTACGAAAAACAACAAAGGTACAGAGGTCATGTGTTGTATTATTAAATCAGAACTAATGACGGCCAAACTCGATACGGCCCGCTATATAAAGGTCAAAATTAAAATTAAAAACCATTTAAGTGGGTGGTGGTTTGTCTACCTGCACAGGAAAAGACTGTTGTAATAAAACAAATTATCATAAAAACAAAAAACCCCGACTGATAAAAAATTAACTGAAAAGAAAAAAAAACAAGTTAGTACTAGGTATAATATCATTATATATTTAATATTATGAGTTGCTGCCTGGCGGTGACTAACGAATTAATATTTTTTTCGGGATATTTACCATGTATATTTTGATTTCAACAAAAATCTAAATATACATGGTAAATATCCCGAAACAAATATTAATTCTAATGATTGTGACCATGTCAGCTTAAAAACTTATATTGGTGACTAACGAAGTTTTTTTTTTTTTATTAATAAATTATTTCTAACTTCACTTTTCCTTCTTCAGTTACCATCGTCCTATGTGGGCCCGTTTTTAGAGGTTGTGAGCCGCTGAAACAGTTTTAATGTTCATGTAACAACACGGAACCCTATTACTGCGCGTGGCCCGACACGCACTTGGACGGTTTTTTTTTAATCGTTTGTACAAATAAATTTGTCGCATCAAGGGTGGCCGTTGGATGCAAAACATCGGGATTGCAGGCGTGTGTTGCCCATGGTCCACCCGCCTAGTCCACCCAGGTGGACTGTGGGAAATTATTTTTGCCCATAGTTCACCTGGGTGTACCACGGGTAATTATTTTTGCCCATGGTTCACCTGGGTGGACCATGGGAAATATTTTTTTCCGTAGTACACTGATTATTTATGCAACATTCATTAATTAATTTTTTGGCTGCTTTCTGGTCAAAACTTATATAATTCGATATGACGAAGAAGACGAAAACTTAAAAAAGGAGCTACTGGAGATAATCATCCTTTATTTTTATTTTTTCTTATATTTTGTTATGTTTATATAAGTAGATTTTCATTTTTTTATTTTTTTATAAAACACACAAAATAATTTTAAAATATAGTGTGTCAGTGCTCCTCCTGGTCAGGGCTCCTAAGAGAGGAACCTCCTAACGATACGCGCCGTATCCAGGAGTAAAGCTTTCTGGATCAAGCCCTTGATCCAGCTGCCCAACGAGAGCCTCCTCAGATGTTCGTCGAGGCTCTTGGCTATTATGCCATTGGCCGTCACGACTATCGGCACAATGACTGCTGTATTCACATCCCACATGTCGACAACCTCGCGAGCTAGATCAAGATACTTACTTATCTTTTCACGCAGCCTTCACGAAGTTCTTGTCATGGGTGACGCTCTAGTTGGTCTATCACCACTATATCAGGCTTATTGGCAACAATAGTACTGTCAGTGATGATAGAAAGATCCCAATACAATGTGACATTGCCATTTTCGAGAACTGGGTCGGGCTCATACTTATAAGGCACTTCCAATTCCACAAGATTGTATTTAAGAGCAAGTTGCTGCTGGATAATTCTGGCTACAAGGTTGTGTCTATGCAAGTAGTCTCCATTAGCTAGACTAGAACAACCGGAGATAATTTTTGACCGATGGTTTCTCCCAGCCGGTGACATGCCCGAAAGATGTCAACCGTGCCGTCCTTCACAATGTATTTCCGGTAGTTGTTCATCATCCTAACTTCGTCCATAATCGCAAAGACAAAACCTTCAGTTTCCCCGAAAAGGTCACGAAATCGCAGCCAGGCCACGGACGCTAAAAGATCTACATCCGGACCATGTAGGACCCGGTAGAAGCGTCCGTGAAGCTCCATACTCTGGTCTACCTCCCTGCGGTCATTAGTATCTAATACGATAGGTTTGCGCCAGTTCTCGTTAGCCAAGGAGACTAGGGTAAGGTCATCCGTGAATCGTCCGTAAAAAAATTGGGCTCCCACAATATGGCGCCCAAAAGCCGCCGTTTTCTAATTTTAATGTAGCCAGTGACTTTCGCAAGGTTAAGACAAATCGATTGACGTAAAAATCATCAAAATTGGCCAACGCGTTTGGTCTCTATAACGCCACATAGGAACACATACATACATACATACTTAGACTGATAAACACATTACCCTCCTTCGGCAGTCCGGTAAAAAAACAATGTTTGACGGCGGTGGTTCTTTAGTTTAGAAGTGTTTATGTTGTTGGCTTGCTGTACGCTTTGGTGCAAACTGTTAGTAAAGCAAGCAATTGTTATTAAATAAATAAATGGCAAGCCTATTTATTTAAGTTATTTTATTTATGTCTAACGTATAATGCGGTACAGCTTTATAGATACATTCTGGTGAACTATGGGCAAAAATAATTTCCCTTAGTCCACCTAGGTGAACTAAGCGGGTGGACCATGGGCAATACACGATTGCAGGATGTATTATTCCCTTAAGACATTGTGTGTGGGCGTTAGGTGGGTTTATATAATCGTGAAAAATTAAATTACATTATTCGTTACAGTGGGTTTATTCAAAAATAGTTTCAGTTACAAGCTTTGCTCACTAATATTACGGATCGACAGTGGTTCTACAACAGACATAAAACTAACTAGATAACGCAAGTCCCTCCATCTGTATAAAAACCAAGCGTGCCACTTATTCACACACAATTTATAAAAAATAATACTTACCAATGGAAGAAAACATTTCCAATATTTGTGCCACATGTTAGATTTAGTCTTTTTTTTTTATTTTACTTTTGTATAGATTCCTTTACCGATTATTTTGTAAATGTGTGAACATTGTAGGCCTTCTAGACGCTTGTTAACTTTTTAACTCGTTTTATTTTCTTTTGTTTAAATAATAAGTAATCGTTTATTTTTTGTTTTCTTACGACTTATTGTCGGGCCTACGTTGTCCCCACATATCTAAGTACTAATGCTGTAACAAGGAAATATTGTAAAACCAAACCATTTTTTTAAAAGAGTAACCATGGAGTTTCTTGCCGGTTCTTCTCCATAGGAAACGACCAACCTGAACCGTGCACATTGTCGACGTTTTATAAGTGCCCATGTAGGCCTATATGAAATAAAAAAAATGATTTTGTTTTTTGATTTTGAATGCCTCGGACAACTTTTTCTATACAGTATTTACAGCTCGATATGGAATAAAAATATTTTTTGTACCACTTGCTCAAACAAGTGACATTCTATGCCACAAAAAGCGAACATAACAATAGTCATTTTTAATCTGTTAAAAACAGGGAAAGAAAATTGTACTGAATTTCATTCATTCTCTAGGGGGAGAATGTGATTTAAATTTGAAATACTTACCGAAATTTATACTGAACTGCATCTGTGTTTACACCATTGAGTTTGTATATAAAGCATTATACATCTTTTTTAAAAAGGAATACGCATTTATTATGCAGTTATGATTATTAAATAAAATTACGAAAACCGACGAGGCCGTATGAGCTTGATGCCTTTGCTTTTCCGACAAAAAAATATTAGTCTAGGAATTTGCCGCGTTTTTGTTTTCTTCAAATACATAAACGTTAAGTTTATTTTAATTTATTTTACTTTTATGTGTCATTATTTTTAATAAATGCTTATCTCATATTATTATTGTGTTATTTTTTTCGCAAATGGTACGAAAAGTAGAGTATTTTCCTCGGTGACAAAGCTGTCTTAGTCTTGGGTGAACTTAAATCCCTCGCTACACTCGGGACTCGTCTTAAATCCCTCGCGTCGCTCGTGATTTAAGTTTTTAACACCCTCGCTACGCTCGGGAGTAAACCTCGAGTCCTTCGTTACGCTCGCGATTTAAATCGTCACCCGCGACAGAAGACACTGCTTTATCCCCTTGGTTAATAATCTACTATTACATCTCTCATGTTCGGTAAGTAGGTTCTTATTACCTCCAAATGAGGCTTGTAGGTGACTAATTAGCGCTCTAGGGTAATAATGTAGCTAGAAAAGCCCTAGGGCGTTAAGAAATTTAAAAAAAAACACTTCTTTCTTTCAAAAAGTTCGCGTACCTACATATAACCATCATACTGGCAATAGACATCATGCATTCAGCCCAATGACCAAAGAGGTCGCTTTGCTATTCAGTCTTGTCTTCGTGTGAGTATAATAGTCATCAAGGAGTTTTTGGCGGGATTTTTTCGACTGGAGTTCAGCGGTTGTTAATATTATTTGCAAATTGATTCCTAGTGGATATTGTGATATAAAATTGGTGCAGTTTTGTGTCTCAACTGTCTACGCAACTGGACAATAGGTGAAATCATTGGCAGAAGCGATTTCAGGATAGTGGAGCGGAGAATTTTATTGTAGTATTGACTACCTCCGCAAAGCTTACTGGGAAGGCTGATTCGATACAATTTGCTGCCAAATACTCCAAAAACTATTAGAATCTGTTACACCCGTATTCTAATGCATACTAAAGAATGTTAAAATTGCACTGAAGATTAGGCGGTATGGTCCAAGACCTTAGCCTGCCCGAGAAGGGCGAACAAAAAAAAAAAAAAAATTGTCATCAATTTTAAATATCGAACGGCGAAGCTCAATTTCGTTCTTGAAAAATAAATATTTTTTTAAATGTTTTATTCTTGTAATGCCGGTTTTTTTCTACTTACCTCACAATCGAGATGTAAAGCAGAATAGTTAGCTCGGGTGTAATCATCAATTGCACCCTCGAACTATAGGCGGGCGCCTAAATATCTCGGGCTGCAATTGATGCCTTACAGCCCTTGGCTACTAATCTACTATTTTTCTAGATTTCGGTGAATTTCTAGATTTTGGTGCCTATAATGCTAAATGAAAAGCTCAGATTACGGTCATTGAACGTAATTTTGCTCCGTGATTGCGATTGTCTTTGACGTCCATGCTATTGAATTGCTGTTTTTAATTTTGATGTAGCTAGGTAGGTATATTTTAAAGCATAGAATGGATGGAAGACTTGATGGTGTGAGTGAAAATAAAACTGCAGATTCATTGCATTATGATTTATTAAAACTTATCTTCTATACTTATAGGTAGGTATCATAATTATAATAGGTATCTATAGCTAGATACAAAATGCTGAGATCTAAGCCTTGGTACAGTCACCGCACATCCGTTAGTAAAATTTGAACTACGATAACCACCCTAACGCCGAATAAAGGCGCCGTCAATGTCGAACTGTTCCAAAGGACATGCGGTTGACAGTACATTTTATAAAGCATGTACCTATTCTGCAAACTATAGGGGTCTGACACCGACGCGAATAAAAATATCATGGGTTCAGTACATGATGCGGACGCAACGCAAAATCGTGTTGTGGCTTTCAAAATATTCGACCACAACACGTTCTGGCAAGGCTGATAAGCCAGAACACAATTGTAATGATGTGAAACAACACTTGCCAAGGCCGGTTTTTGGATGGGTTAGTGTTTTTCCCTTAACCGGCTGGGGTTGCACCAGGTAAAGCGACAGTCACTAAGATCAAATCCAAGACGGCGCCGCCGATTTGTCAACTTTTCGTCATGGGTGTTGTTTTCGTGGTTTTCGCAGTCGCTAATGATGATTATGGGGTCAAAACCAAAATCTAAGATGGCGCCGACGAAATTTTTTTTTTAAACTTCGCGTTTGACCATTATCTTTTATTAACGCTTAATTTTAAGAGAACTAATAACTGAATCGAAAAATGTTTTCCAAAGACCCGTAATATTCTTGAATGGCCTATCCAACGATACCACACCATGGGACAGACGAGAAAAACCCTAATTCCTTAGTTTTATTTTAACACTTAAATGTATATTCATGACAAATAATAGGTTTTCAGTACTACAAGTCTCTGAGCTAATAGACATGCCGAAACTATAAGGGTTCCTTGTTGACTCCCGAACCCTAAAATACTAATTTGTTTTCAAAACCAAGGAAAATACCGACGTAAAATTACAACACTGAGGTCCAGAATCATGTTCTGCATCCATGGTATTTTTTTCGCGTCGGTGTCAAACATATTATACTTACAAGCAATACTATTGAACGAATTTCACTAAAACTGAGACACACCTTAGTTAATTCCTAAATAAAAACGCACTGTTGGATTGTCACCTGTATATAGCTGAAGCGAGGGTCGGACATCCTATAGCAAGCCTTTAAATTATTCATTCGTTAAGGTGTCTCTTAGTGAAATCAGGTAGGTTACACGTAAGCCGTTTCTCGACATTTCAAATGGAGTAAGTATCTTATATACTACACAAAGGATTCTTCTATTTATATATAAGTCATAGCTTCTGCCAGCGGCATCGCCCGCGTGATTGTTGAAAATGATCCAAAGGGAAATATTTCATTAATTTTTATTCCAGACTATGATCTATCTCTGTGCCAAATTTCATCCAGGTGCGTCCAGCCGTTTGAGCGTGAAGAAGTAAAAAACATACAAACACACACTTACATACTTTCGCCTTTATAATAATATTAGTGTGATGTGATACATAAAAGAGGTACTCGTGGTTAAATACCTAATTACAGCCGCACGGGTCGATGTTCAGGGTTAAGCAACGCTTGCTGAGGTCGGTCTGTAGATGGGTGAGCACCTTAACATACTGAGGTTCCTGCATCCGTTGGAAAGCACGTTAAGCTGTCCCGACTGCCATTTGTAGAACATTGATAATTGATTTGGTTAATCAGAAGCCAGTCTTGCAAAGTATCGGCATACCCAGTTACTGGGTTGTGGAAGCCGACCTTTATATAGTTGGGAAAAGGCAGGCAGATGTAGATTATTTTGAAGAAGTTTTCCCCAGCAGTGGGATAGTTACTGCCTTTTATCTTATCATTCTGACCAAACGAATGGTTCCAAGCGTTTGTCTTCTGGTAATAAAGCATTCAATTCTTCTATGTCTTGTAGAGTCTGAAAAGAAGATATTATTCATTAAAAATCTTTTTTTAAACAAGCTTTGTTCTTATACTTCTCAGCAAACCCTTTCATTTGATATCCTTATCAAGGCAGTCCACAAAAAAAAAACTAGTCCGCCATCTTGGGCCGTCAGCCATATTGGATTTAGAAAGACATCACTTAGCTAACCATGTATTGTCAATTAAACTAAACTTATATGCAAAATGTCATCTTAATCGGTTGAGAACAACTGCTTTAAAATTTGCAAGATTTGACCCGAACACACTTACATATTACATACATAAATTCCAAGTAAAAAAAAATCCGGCCAAGTGCGAGTCAGACTCGCGCACGAAGGGTTCCGTACCATTATCGCAAAAAAACGGCAAATAAAATCATGTTTGTTGTATGAGAGCCCCCCTTAAATATTAATTTTATTCTGTTTTTAGTATTTGTTGTTATAGCGGCAACAGAAATACATCATCTGTGAAAATTTCAACTGTCTAGCTATCACGGTTCATGAGATACAGCCTGGTGACAGACAGACAGACAGACAGACGGACCACGGAGTCTTAGTTATAGGGTCTCGTTTTTACCCTTTGGGTACGGAACCCTATAAAAATAAAAGCTTGTAAAACGGATTTTAGTCAGTTTTACCCGACTTAGGCGTAGCAAAAGGGCGGGTTATGATTTTGTCCGTTTTATTATTATTTATTTATTATTCATTAATTATTATTGTTCGTTTTCGTCCGTTTTTTGTCCTTTTTAGTCAGTTTTTACCCAACTACGGCGAAGCAAAAGACAGGATTACGTTTATGATCGGTATGTGTGTATGTATGTTCATCTTATCCCTCCTAACTTCTAAACTACTTATCATAAGCACGGGGTCTCATTGCTAAGAAATAATATTTCGTTCCAATAAATCTCACTAGATGACGCGACATGTACACACAATTCAATAGAATTGTGTTTAAAATTAACATTATCTGGAATTGAACATAAACATTGTATGTTCTTGTTTAATTAACTCTCCTAAGTACAAAATTCTGGAATATTGGGCTCTTAATTCACATTTCAAAGATTATTTGAACGGATCATTTAAAATTGATGCCAAATTGATGGCGCATTTTTAAATTTCTGAGGCATTCAACTCGATTGTTAAAATTTGCATTTTAACACATATTGGTGCAAAAAAACTGTAACAACGTGCAAAAAAATACTATAAAAAAATATTCACGAACCTCGTAAACCCTTTTACTTGCAAGGCGCTGCTAACACCATCTATTGCCGTGAAACGGGATCGAACGCCGAACTCCCGAACAAGCCGGATTCCGAAAAGGCTTTAGCACCGTAGACCACATACATACGCTGCGGCAGGTTATACAGAAGACCGAAGAGTATAACCTGCCTCTCTGTTTAGCGTTTGTGGACTACGAGAAAGCCTTCGATTCGATCGAGACTTGGGCTGTACTGCAGTCTCTCCAACGGTGCCAGATCGACTACTGGTACATTGAGGTGTTGAAGTGTCTGTACAAAAACGCCACCATGTCAGTCCGTCTTCAGGATCAGACCTCGAAACCAATCCTTCTCCAGCGCGGCGTAAGACAGGGAGACGTCATTTCTCCGAAACTGTTCACTGTTGCGCTGGAGGACGTCTTCAAGGTTCTGGACTGGAAGGGGCTTGGCATCAACGTTAATGGCGAGTACATCACTCACCTTAAAATGCTCGACGACCTTAGTAGAGCTTCCGAAAGAGTGGGTCTTAAAATGAACATGGACAAAACCAAGGTCATGGTGAACGCCCATGTAACACCCACTCCTATCAAGATCGGAGACTCTACACTCGAAGTTGTAGACGATTATGTTTACCTGGGACAAACGGTCCAGTTGGGTAGGTCCAACTTCGAGAAAGAGGTCAACCGTCGAATCCGACTCGGCTGGGCGGCGTTCGGGCAGTTGCGTGGTATCTTCTCGTCCAATTTACCGCAGTGTCTCAAGACAAAAGTCTATGACCAGTGTGTGTTGCCAGTGATCACCTATGGGACCGAGACGTGGTCGCTCACAATGGGCCTTATCAGAAAGCTTAAAGTCACCCAAAGGGCAATGGAGAGGGCTATGCTCGGCATTCCCTTGCGTGATCACGTCAGAAATGATGATATCCGCAGGAGAACCAAAGTTACCGACATAGCCCGAAGAATTGCCAAACTTAAGTGGCAGTGGGCAGGGCACATTGCTCGCAGAACGGATGGCCGATGGGGCCGAAAAGTTCTGGAGTGGCGACCGCGAACTGGAAGACGATACGTTGGAAGGCCTCCCACTAGGTGGACCGATGACCTGGTTAAGGTTGCGGGAAGGCGCTGGATGCGAGACGCACGGGATCGGTCAATGTGGTGACGCCTGGGGGAGGCCTATGTCCAGCAGTGGACGTCTTTCGGCTGAAATGATGATGATGATGATGATGGGATCGAACGCGATTGATGTACTCACAAAAATAACAAGATTAAGCAGATGAAAAAGGCTAGTTACGTCGGCACGGTTTTTTTGTATGGGATGAGGCATCTGTATGCTAGTATTATATTATCTGTGTCATAAGTTTAGAAATTAAGTTAAGGATACCTGTGGTCGTTGGATCTATTACCTGATTGAGTAGAGAGTTGCCGCGCGTTGGATCTATTACCTGATTGAGTAGAGAGTTGCCGCGCGTTGGATCTATTACCTGATTGAGTAGAGAGTTGCCGCGCGTTGGATCTATTACCTGATTGAGTAGAGAGTTGCCGCGCGTTGGATCTATTACCTGATTGAGTAGAGAGTTGCCGCGCGTTGGATCTATTACCTGATTGAGTAGAGAGTTGCCGCGCGTTGGATCTATTACCTGATTGAGTAGAGAGTTGCACCGTGTGAGCTGATGCGACACTTCGTGTACTCTGGCGAGTCTCTCCGCGTGCCGCGCGTTGGATCTATTACCTGATTGAGTAGAGAGTTGCCGCGCGTTGGATCTATTACCTGATTGAGTAGAGAGTTGCCGCGCGTTGGATCTATTACCTGATTGAGTAGAGAGTTGCCGCGCGTTGGATCTATTACCTGATTGAGTAGAGAGTTGCCGCGCGTTGGATCTATTACCTGATTGAGTAGAGAGTTGCCGCGCGTTGGATCTATTACCTGATTGAGTAGAGAGTTGCCGCGCGTTGGATCTATTACCTGATTGAGTAGAGAGTTGCACCGTGTGAGCTGATGCGACACTTCGTGTACTCTGGCGAGTCTCTCCGCGTGCCGCGCGTTGGATCTATTACCTGATTGAGTAGAGAGTTGCCGCGCGTTGGATCTATTACCTGATTGAGTAGAGAGTTGCCGCGCGTTGGATCTATTACCTGATTGAGTAGAGAGTTGCCGCGCGTTGGATCTATTACCTGATTGAGTAGAGAGTTGCACCGTGTGAGCTGATGCGACACTTCGTGTACTCTGGCGAGTCTCTCCGCGTGCCGCGCGTTGGATCTATTACCTGATTGAGTAGAGAGTTGCCGCGCGTTGGATCTATTACCTGATTGAGTAGAGAGTTGCCGCGCGTTGGATCTATTACCTGATTGAGTAGAGAGTTGCACCGTGTGAGCTGATGCGACACTTCGTGTACTCTGGCGAGTCTCTCCGCGTGCCGCGCGTTGGATCTATTACCTGATTGAGTAGAGAGTTGCCGCGCGTTGGATCTATTACCTGATTGAGTAGAGAGTTGCCGCGCGTTGGATCTATTACCTGATTGAGTAGAGAGTTGCCGCGCGTTGGATCTATTACCTGATTGAGTAGAGAGTTGCCGCGCGTTGGATCTATTACCTGATTGAGTAGAGAGTTGCCGCGCGTTGGATCTATTACCTGATTGAGTAGAGAGTTGCCGCGCGTTGGATCTATTACCTGATTGAGTAGAGAGTTGCCGCGCGTTGGATCTATTACCTGATTGAGTAGAGAGTTGCACCGTGTGAGCTGATGCGACACTTCGTGTACTCTGGCGAGTCTCTCCGCGTGCCGCGCGTTGGATCTATTACCTGATTGAGTAGAGAGTTGCCGCGCGTTGGATCTATTACCTGATTGAGTAGAGAGTTGCCGCGCGTTGGATCTATTACCTGATTGAGTAGAGAGTTGCCGCGCGTTGGATCCATTACCTGATTGAGTAGAGAGTTGCCGCGCGTTGGATCTATTACCTGATTGAGTAGAGAGTTGCCGCGCGTTGGATCTATTACCTGATTGAGTAGAGAGTTGCACCGTGTGAGCTGATGCGACACTTCGTGTACTCTGGCGAGTCTCTCCGCGTGCCGCGCGTTGGATCTATTACCTGATTGAGTAGAGAGTTGCCGCGCGTTGGATCTATTACCTGATTGAGTAGAGAGGAGAGTTGCCGCGCGTTGGATCTATTACCTGATTGAGTAGAGAGTTGCACCGTGTGAGCTGATGCGACACTTCGTGTACTCTGGCGAGTCTCTCCGCGTGCCGCGCGTTGGATCTATTACCTGACTGAGTAGAGAGTTGCCGCGCGTTGGATCTATTACCTGATTGAGTAGAGAGTTGCCGCGCGTTGGATCTATTACCTGATTGAGTAGAGAGTTGCCGCGCGTTGGATCTATTACCTGATTGAGTAGAGAGTTGCCGCGCGTTGGATCTATTACCTGATTGAGTAGAGAGTTGCCGCGCGTTGGATCTATTACCTGATTGAGTAGAGAGTTGCCGCGCGTTGGATCTATTACCTGATTGAGTAGAGAGTTGCCGCGCGTTGGATCTATTACCTGATTGAGTAGAGAGTTGCACCGTGTGAGCTGATGCGACACTTCGTGTACTCTGGCGAGTCTCTCCGCGTGCCGCGCGTTGGATCTATTACCTGATTGAGTAGAGAGTTGCCGCGCGTTGGATCTATTACCTGATTGAGTAGAGAGTTGCCGCGCGTTGGATCTATTACCTGATTGAGTAGAGAGTTGCACCGTGTGAGCTGATGCGACACTTCGTGTACTCTGGCGAGTCTCTCCGCGTGCCGCGCGTTGGATCTATTACCTGATTGAGTAGAGAGTTGCCGCGCGTTGGATCTATTACCTGATTGAGTAGAGAGTTGCCGCGCGTTGGATCTATTACCTGATTGAGTAGAGAGTTGCCGCGCGTTGGATCTATTACCTGATTGCGTAGAGAGTTGCCGCGCGTTGGATCTATTACCTGATTGAGTAGAGAGTTGCCGCGCGTTGAATCTATTACCTGATTGAGTAGAGAGTTGCCGCGCGTTGGATCTATTACCTGATTGAGTAGAGAGTTGCCGCGCGTTGGATCTATTACCTGATTGAGTAGAGAGTTGCACCGTGTGAGCTGATGCGACACTTCGTGTACTCTGGCGAGTCTCTCCGCGTGCCGCGCGTTGGATCTATTACCTGATTGAGTAGAGAGTTGCCGCGCGTTGGATCTATTACCTGATTGAGTAGAGAGTTGCCGCGCGTTGGATCTATTACCTGATTGAGCAGAGAGTTGCCGCGCGTTGGATCTATTACCTGATTGAGTAGAGAGTTGCCGCGCGTTGGATCTATTACCTGATTGAGTAGAGAGTTGCACCGTGTGAGCTGATGCGACACTTCGTGTACTCTGGCGAGTCTCTCCGCGTGCCGCGCGTTGGATCTATTACCTGATTGAGTAGAGAGTTGCCGCGCGTTGGATCTATTACCTGATTGAGTAGAGAGTTGCCGCGCGTTGGATCTATTACCTGATTGAGTAGAGAGTTGCACCGTGTGAGCTGATGCGACACTTCGTGTACTCTGGCGAGTCTCTCCGCGTGCCGCGCGTTGGATCTATTACCTGATTGAGTAGAGAGTTGCCGCGCGTTGGATCTATTACCTGATTGAGTAGAGAGTTGCCGCGCGTTGGATCTATTACCTGATTGAGTAGAGAGTTGCCGCGCGTTGGATCTATTACCTGATTGAGTAGAGAGTTGCCGCGCGTTGGATCTATTACCTGATTGAGTAGAGAGTTGCACCGTGTGAGCTGATGCGACACTTCGTGTACTCTGGCGAGTCTCTCCGCGTGCCGCGCGTTGGATCTATTACCTGATTGAGTAGAGAGTTGCCGCGCGTTGGATCTATTACCTGATTGAGTAGAGAGTTGCCGCGCGTTGGATCTATTACCTGATTGAGTAGAGAGTTGCCGCGCGTTGGATCTATTACCTGATTGAGTAGAGAGTTGCCGCGCGTTGGATCTATTACCTGATTGAGTAGAGAGTTGCCGCGCGTTGGATCTATTACCTGATTGAGTAGAGAGTTGCCGCGCGTTGGATCTATTACCTGATTGAGTAGAGAGTTGCACCGTGTGAGCTGATGCGACACTTCGTGTACTCTGGCGAGTCTCTCCGCGTGCCGCGCGTTGGATCTATTACCTGATTGAGTAGAGAGTTGCCGCGCGTTGGATCTATTACCTGATTGAGTAGAGAGTTGCCGCGCGTTGGATCTATTACCTGATTGAGTAGAGAGTTGCCGCGCGTTGGATCTATTACCTGATTGAGTAGAGAGTTGCCGCGCGTTGGATCTATTACCTGATTGAGTAGAGAGTTGCCGCGCGTTGGATCTATTACCTGATTGAGTAGAGAGTTGCCGCGCGTTGGATCTATTACCTGATTGAGTAGAGAGTTGCACCGTGTGAGCTGATGCGACACTTCGTGTACTCTGGCGAGTCTCTCCGCGTGCCGCGCGTTGGATCTATTACCTGATTGAGTAGAGAGTTGCCGCGCGTTGGATCTATTACCTGATTGAGTAGAGAGTTGCACCGTGTGAGCTGATGCGACACTTCGTGTACTCTGGCGAGTCTCTCCGCGTGCCGCGCGTTGGATCTATTACCTGATTGAGTAGAGAGTTGCCGCGCGTTGGATCTATTACCTGATTGAGTAGAGAGTTGCCGCGCGTTGGATCTATTACCTGATTGAGTAGAGAGTTGCCGCGCGTTGGATCTATTACCTGATTGAGTAGAGAGTTGCCGCGCGTTGGATCTATTACCTGATTGAGTAGAGAGTTGCACCGTGTGAGCTGATGCGACACTTCGTGTACTCTGGCGAGTCTCTCCGCGTGCCGCGCGTTGGATCTATTACCTGATTGAGTAGAGAGTTGCCGCGCGTTGGATCTATTACCTGATTGAGTAGAGAGGAGAGTTGCCGCGCGTTGGATCTATTACCTGATTGAGTAGAGAGTTGCACCGTGTGAGCTGATGCGACACTTCGTGTACTCTGGCGAGTCTCTCCGCGTGCCGCGCGTTGGATCTATTACCTGATTGAGTAGAGAGTTGCCGCGCGTTGGATCTATTACCTGATTGAGTAGAGAGTTGCCGCGCGTTGGATCTATTACCTGATTGAGTAGAGAGTTGCCGCGCGTTGGATCCATTACCTGATTGAGTAGAGAGTTGCCGCGCGTTGGATCTATTACCTGATTGAGTAGAGAGTTGCCGCGCGTTGGATCTATTACCTGATTGAGTAGAGAGTTGCACCGTGTGAGCTGATGCGACACTTCGTGTACTCTGGCGAGTCTCTCCGCGTGCCGCGCGTGGATCTATTACCTGATTGAGTAGAGAGTTGCCGCGCGTTGGATCTATTACCTGATTGAGTAGAGAGTTGCCGCGCGTTGGATCTATTACCTGATTGAGTAGAGAGTTGCACCGTGTGAGCTGATGCGACACTTCGTGTACTCTGGCGAGTCTCTCCGCGTGCCGCGCGTTGGATCTATTACCTGACTGAGTAGAGAGTTGCCGCGCGTTGGATCTATTACCTGATTGAGTAGAGAGTTGCCGCGCGTTGGATCTATTACCTGATTGAGTAGAGAGTTGCCGCGCGTTGGATCTATTACCTGATTGAGTAGAGAGTTGCCGCGCGTTGGATCTATTACCTGATTGAGTAGAGAGTTGCCGCGCGTTGGATCTATTACCTGATTGAGTAGAGAGTTGCCGCGCGTTGGATCTATTACCTGATTGAGTAGAGAGTTGCCGCGCGTTGGATCTATTACCTGATTGAGTAGAGAGTTGCACCGTGTGAGCTGATGCGACACTTCGTGTACTCTGGCGAGTCTCTCCGCGTGCCGCGCGTTGGATCTATTACCTGATTGAGTAGAGAGTTGCCGCGCGTTGGATCTATTACCTGATTGAGTAGAGAGTTGCCGCGCGTTGGATCTATTACCTGATTGAGTAGAGAGTTGCACCGTGTGAGCTGATGCGACACTTCGTGTACTCTGGCGAGTCTCTCCGCGTGCCGCGCGTTGGATCTATTACCTGATTGAGTAGAGAGTTGCCGCGCGTTGGATCTATTACCTGATTGAGTAGAGAGTTGCCGCGCGTTGGATCTATTACCTGATTGAGTAGAGAGTTGCCGCGCGTTGGATCTATTACCTGATTGCGTAGAGAGTTGCCGCGCGTTGGATCTATTACCTGATTGAGTAGAGAGTTGCCGCGCGTTGAATCTATTACCTGATTGAGTAGAGAGTTGCCGCGCGTTGGATCTATTACCTGATTGAGTAGAGAGTTGCCGCGCGTTGGATCTATTACCTGATTGAGTAGAGAGTTGCACCGTGTGAGCTGATGCGACACTTCGTGTACTCTGGCGAGTCTCTCCGCGTGCCGCGCGTTGGATCTATTACCTGATTGAGTAGAGAGTTGCCGCGCGTTGGATCTATTACCTGATTGAGTAGAGAGTTGCCGCGCGTTGGATCTATTACCTGATTGAGCAGAGAGTTGCCGCGCGTTGGATCTATTACCTGATTGAGTAGAGAGTTGCCGCGCGTTGGATCTATTACCTGATTGAGTAGAGAGTTGCACCGTGTGAGCTGATGCGACACTTCGTGTACTCTGGCGAGTCTCTCCGCGTGCCGCGCGTTGGATCTATTACCTGATTGAGTAGAGAGTTGCCGCGCGTTGGATCTATTACCTGATTGAGTAGAGAGTTGCCGCGCGTTGGATCTATTACCTGATTGAGTAGAGAGTTGCACCGTGTGAGCTGATGCGACACTTCGTGTACTCTGGCGAGTCTCTCCGCGTGCCGCGCGTTGGATCTATTACCTGATTGAGTAGAGAGTTGCCGCGCGTTGGATCTATTACCTGATTGAGTAGAGAGTTGCCGCGCGTTGGATCTATTACCTGATTGAGTAGAGAGTTGCCGCGCGTTGGATCTATTACCTGATTGAGTAGAGAGTTGCCGCGCGTTGGATCTATTACCTGATTGAGTAGAGAGTTGCCGCGCGTTGGATCTATTACCTGATTGAGTAGAGAGTTGCCGCGCGTTGGATCTATTACCTGATTGAGTAGAGAGTTGCACCGTGTGAGCTGATGCGACACTTCGTGTACTCTGGCGAGTCTCTCCGCGTGCCGCGCGTTGGATCTATTACCTGATTGAGTAGAGAGTTGCCGCGCGTTGGATCTATTACCTGATTGAGTAGAGAGTTGCCGCGCGTTGGATCTATTACCTGATTGAGTAGAGAGTTGCCGCGCGTTGGATCTATTACCTGATTGAGTAGAGAGTTGCCGCGCGTTGGATCTATTACCTGATTGAGTAGAGAGTTGCCGCGCGTTGGATCTATTACCTGATTGAGTAGAGAGTTGCCGCGCGTTGGATCTATTACCTGATTGAGTAGAGAGTTGCACCGTGTGAGCTGATGCGACACTTCGTGTACTCTGGCGAGTCTCTCCGCGTGCCGCGCGTTGGATCTATTACCTGATTGAGTAGAGAGTTGCCGCGCGTTGGATCTATTACCTGATTGAGTAGAGAGTTGCCGCGCGTTGGATCTATTACCTGATTGAGTAGAGAGTTGCACCGTGTGAGCTGATGCGACACTTCGTGTACTCTGGCGAGTCTCTCCGCGTGCCGCGCGTTGGATCTATTACCTGACTGAGTAGAGAGTTGCCGCGCGTTGGATCTATTACCTGATTGAGTAGAGAGTTGCCGCGCGTTGGATCTATTACCTGATTGAGTAGAGAGTTGCCGCGCGTTGGATCTATTACCTGATTGAGTAGAGAGTTGCCGCGCGTTGGATCTATTACCTGATTGAGTAGAGAGTTGCCGCGCGTTGGATCTATTACCTGATTGAGTAGAGAGTTGCCGCGCGTTGGATCTATTACCTGATTGAGTAGAGAGTTGCCGCGCGTTGGATCTATTACCTGATTGAGTAGAGAGTTGCACCGTGTGAGCTGATGCGACACTTCGTGTACTCTGGCGAGTCTCTCCGCGTGCCGCGCGTTGGATCTATTACCTGATTGAGTAGAGAGTTGCCGCGCGTTGGATCTATTACCTGATTGAGTAGAGAGTTGCCGCGCGTTGGATCTATTACCTGATTGAGTAGAGAGTTGCACCGTGTGAGCTGATGCGACACTTCGTGTACTCTGGCGAGTCTCTCCGCGTGCCGCGCGTTGGATCTATTACCTGATTGAGTAGAGAGTTGCCGCGCGTTGGATCTATTACCTGATTGAGTAGAGAGTTGCCGCGCGTTGGATCTATTACCTGATTGAGTAGAGAGTTGCCGCGCGTTGGATCTATTACCTGATTGAGTAGAGAGTTGCACCGTGTGAGCTGATGCGACACTTCGTGTACTCTGGCGAGTCTCTCCGCGTGCCGCGCGTTGGATCTATTACCTGATTGAGTAGAGAGTTGCCGCGCGTTGGATCTATTACCTGATTGAGTAGAGAGTTGCCGCGCGTTGGATCTATTACCTGATTGAGCAGAGAGTTGCCGCGCGTTGGATCTATTACCTGATTGAGTAGAGAGTTGCCGCGCGTTGGATCTATTACCTGATTGAGTAGAGAGTTGCACCGTGTGAGCTGATGCGACACTTCGTGTACTCTGGCGAGTCTCTCCGCGTGCCGCGCGTTGGATCTATTACCTGATTGAGTAGAGAGTTGCCGCGCGTTGGATCTATTACCTGATTGAGTAGAGAGTTGCCGCGCGTTGGATCTATTACCTGATTGAGTAGAGAGTTGCACCGTGTGAGCTGATGCGACACTTCGTGTACTCTGGCGAGTCTCTCCGCGTGCCGCGCGTTGGATCTATTACCTGATTGAGTAGAGAGTTGCCGCGCGTTGGATCTATTACCTGATTGAGTAGAGAGTTGCCGCGCGTTGGATCTATTACCTGATTGAGTAGAGAGTTGCCGCGCGTTGGATCTATTACCTGATTGAGTAGAGAGTTGCCGCGCGTTGGATCTATTACCTGATTGAGTAGAGAGTTGCACCGTGTGAGCTGATGCGACACTTCGTGTACTCTGGCGAGTCTCTCCGCGTGCCGCGCGTTGGATCTATTACCTGATTGAGTAGAGAGTTGCCGCGCGTTGGATCTATTACCTGATTGAGTAGAGAGTTGCCGCGCGTTGGATCTATTACCTGATTGAGTAGAGAGTTGCCGCGCGTTGGATCTATTACCTGATTGAGTAGAGAGTTGCCGCGCGTTGGATCTATTACCTGATTGAGTAGAGAGTTGCCGCGCGTTGGATCTATTACCTGATTGAGTAGAGAGTTGCCGCGCGTTGGATCTATTACCTGATTGAGTAGAGAGTTGCACCGTGTGAGCTGATGCGACACTTGTGTACTCTGGCGAGTCTCTCCGCGTGCCGCGCGTTGGATCTATTACCTGATTGAGTAGAGAGTTGCCGCGCGTTGGATCTATTACCTGATTGAGTAGAGAGTTGCCGCGCGTTGGATCTATTACCTGATTGAGTAGAGAGTTGCCGCGCGTTGGATCTATTACCTGATTGAGTAGAGAGTTGCCGCGCGTTGGATCTATTACCTGATTGAGTAGAGAGTTGCCGCGCGTTGGATCTATTACCTGATTGAGTAGAGAGTTGCCGCGCGTTGGATCTATTACCTGATTGAGTAGAGAGTTGCACCGTGTGAGCTGATGCGACACTTCGTGTACTCTGGCGAGTCTCTCCGCGTGCCGCGCGTTGGATCTATTACCTGATTGAGTAGAGAGTTGCCGCGCGTTGGATCTATTACCTGATTGAGTAGAGAGTTGCACCGTGTGAGCTGATGCGACACTTCGTGTACTCTGGCGAGTCTCTCCGCGTGCCGCGCGTTGGATCTATTACCTGATTGAGTAGAGAGTTGCCGCGCGTTGGATCTATTACCTGATTGAGTAGAGAGTTGCCGCGCGTTGGATCTATTACCTGATTGAGTAGAGAGTTGCACCGTGTGAGCTGATGCGACACTTCGTGTACTCTGGCGAGTCTCTCCGCGTGCCGCGCGTTGGATCTATTACCTGATTGAGTAGAGAGTTGCCGCGCGTTGGATCTATTACCTGATTGAGTAGAGAGTTGCCGCGCGTTGGATCTATTACCTGATTGAGTAGAGAGTTGCACCGTGTGAGCTGATGCGACACTTCGTGTACTCTGGCGAGTCTCTCCGCGTGCCGCGCGTTGGATCTATTACCTGATTGAGTAGAGAGTTGCCGCGCGTTGGATCTATTACCTGATTGAGTAGAGAGTTGCCGCGCGTTGGATCTATTACCTGATTGAGTAGAGAGTTGCCGCGCGTTGGATCTATTACCTGATTGAGTAGAGAGTTGCCGCGCGTTGGATCTATTACCTGATTGAGTAGAGAGTTGCCGCGCGTTGGATCTATTACCTGATTGAGTAGAGAGTTGCCGCGCGTTGGATCTATTACCTGATTGAGTAGAGAGTTGCCGCGCGTTGGATCTATTACCTGATTGAGTAGAGAGTTGCACCGTGTGAGCTGATGCGACACTTCGTGTACTCTGGCGAGTCTCTCCGCGTGCCGCGCGTTGGATCTATTACCTGATTGAGTAGAGAGTTGCCGCGCGTTGGATCTATTACCTGATTGAGTAGAGAGTTGCCGCGCGTTGGATCTATTACCTGATTGAGTAGAGAGTTGCCGCGCGTTGGATCTATTACCTGATTGAGTAGAGAGTTGCCGCGCGTTGGATCTATTACCTGATTGAGTAGAGAGTTGCCGCGCGTTGGATCTATTACCTGATTGAGTAGAGAGTTGCCGCGCGTTGGATCTATTACCTGATTGAGTAGAGAGTTGCACCGTGTGAGCTGATGCGACACTTCGTGTACTCTGGCGAGTCTCTCCGCGTGCCGCGCGTTGGATCTATTACCTGATTGAGTAGAGAGTTGCCGCGCGTTGGATCTATTACCTGATTGAGTAGAGAGTTGCACCGTGTGAGCTGATGCGACACTTCGTGTACTCTGGCGAGTCTCTCCGCGTGCCGCGCGTTGGATCTATTACCTGATTGAGTAGAGAGTTGCCGCGCGTTGGATCTATTACCTGATTGAGTAGAGAGTTGCCGCGCGTTGGATCTATTACCTGATTGAGTAGAGAGTTGCACCGTGTGAGCTGATGCGACACTTCGTGTACTCTGGCGAGTCTCTCCGCGTGCCGCGCGTTGGATCTATTACCTGATTGAGTAGAGAGTTGCCGCGCGTTGGATCTATTACCTGATTGAGTAGAGAGTTGCCGCGCGTTGGATCTATTACCTGATTGAGTAGAGAGTTGCACCGTGTGAGCTGATGCGACACTTCGTGTACTCTGGAGAGTCTCTCCGCGTGCCGCGCGTTGGATCTATTACCTGATTGAGTAGAGAGTTGCCGCGCGTTGGATCTATTACCTGATTGAGTAGAGAGTTGCCGCGCGTTGGATCTATTACCTGATTGAGTAGAGAGTTGCCGCGCGTTGGATCTATTACCTGATTGAGTAGAGAGTTGCCGCGCGTTGGATCTATTACCTGATTGAGTAGAGAGTTGCCGCGCGTTGGATCTATTACCTGATTGAGTAGAGAGTTGCCGCGCGTTGGATCTATTACCTGATTGAGTAGAGAGTTGCCGCGCGTTGGATCTATTACCTGATTGAGTAGAGAGTTGCCGCGCGTTGGATCTATTACCTGATTGAGTAGAGAGTTGCCGCGCGTTGGATCTATTACCTGATTGAGTAGAGAGTTGCCGCGCGTTGGATCTATTACCTGATTGAGTAGAGAGTTGCCGCGCGTTGGATCTATTACCTGATTGAGTAGAGAGTTGCCGCGCGTTGGATCTATTACCTGATTGAGTAGAGAGTTGCACCGTGTGAGCTGATGCGACACTTCGTGTACTCTGGCGAGTCTCTCCGCGTGCCGCGCGTTGGATCTCTGCTTGTCCACCATGGAGGCGTACAGGCGGGATATCTCTGTGTCAGCCTGAATACAAAAAATACCATTGTTATTTCAGACTTTTAAACTTTTACTTTTACTTTGACTTTTTAACTTTTACTAACAGCGAATAAGGACATCAACGAAAGATGGAAGGAGTACTACAAAGAGTTGATGAATGAAGAATTCCCTAGAGAGACAATGCCCCATATGCCACCTGCTGAAGGACCCTTAAATTGTATAACCGTGGAGGAGGTGAGGAAAGCCTTATCAAAAATTAAATACCATAAGGCCACCGGCCCCGACCAGATTCCGGCAGATATCTGGAAGAATCTGAAAGATACCGCACTACCATGGCTCACCAAGTTATACAATCGCATCATTAAGGACGGTAAGATCCCCGAATCCTGGCGAAATAGCACCCTATGTCCTATATATAAACAAAAAGGGGACATAGCCGACTGCGGAAACTACAGGGGGGTAAAGCTCACATCACACACACTAAAGGTCTTTGAAAGAATTATCGCTTCACGCATAAATGACTTTTCCCGTATTACTGAAAATCAATACGGATTCACACCAGGGAGATCGACAATTGATGCCATACAGACAATTAGAGTGGTGATGGAAAAACATCGGTCGAATAAAGAAAATTTGTACCTCCTGTTCATCGACTTAGAGAAGGCTTTCGATAGAGTACCCAGAAACCTTGTTTGGCAGGCATTGAGAGCCCAAAATATACCGGAGTACTACGTGGCACTCACTAGTCCAGGATATGTACACAGGCACTAAAACGCGCGTCAAGAGTCCAGCGGGCCTCAGTGAGCCTTTCGGCGTGGAGGTGGGAGTCCACCAGGGTTCAGTCCTGAGCCCACTGATATTTAACTTGTGCATGGACTATATCACACGGGACATACAAAAGCCGGCACCGGAGTGTATGCTTTATGCGGACGATATAGTCCTAGTATCTAAAAATGCACCAGATCTGCAGGAAACACTTAGTCAGTGGGTGAAACAGTTAGAAAAACATGGGCTACGCATAAATCGAAATAAAACTGAGTTTTTGGAATGTGACTACGGAGGGACAGCAGAAACGGGTTGCGATATTTTTATAGACAACCAGGCACTACCCAAAGTGAACCACTTCAAGTACTTGGGTTCGGTGCTTACCTCTGACGCAAATGTGGATAAGGATGTAGACCATCGCATCAAAACCGCCTGGCTCAAGTGGAGATCGTTATCAGGTGTTCTTTGTGACCGAAAGATGCCCATCCGTGTTAAAGGCAAAGTATACAAAACGGTAGTACGACCAGCTATGACTTACGGAGCGGAGTGCTGGACCTTCAAGAAAGCACATGAACAACAACTGCATACAAGTGAAATGAAAATGCTCTGATGGGCGGGAGGAGTAACCCGTCTAGACAAAGTGCGAAACGAGTATGTCAGGGGTTCGTTCAAAGTAGCACCGATTAGCGAAAAGGTCAAAGAAAGCAGATTGCGTTGGTACGGCCACATCCTGAGACGTGGAGATGACAACCCTATCAAAAAGGCCCTAAATATCCCCGATCGACCGCGAGGAAGGGGAAGACCGCCCGCCACCTGGTGGTTAAACATGCAGAAAGAGGTCCGGAAGGAGAACCTGAGCACTCAGACAACCCAGAATAGAGCTCTCTGGCGCAGACGTACAAGGAGACCCGACCCCAGCTGAACTGGGAAGAGGGTTGGACAAAGAAGAAGATTTCAGACTTTTAAAATTAGTACTTGGGCGACCGAGCTCTGCTCGGGTGAAAATAGAGTAAACGACGTTTTATATAAAGCTAGCTAAATTTATTTATTTTTACAACCTTGGGGTCTTTAAGTCAAGAGTGAATAGGTTTCTTCTAGGCAAGCGTGCTTCACCGTAGGCCACATCATCGCTTACCATCAGGCGAGGTAGTGTGTTCGAGTTTAAACCGAACACGCAGCGAAAGTGCATAATTGCATCAAACGCAAATATGCACCTTCGCTCGGTTACCAAAATGTGGGCCAGTTCGCGTTTAGATCTCGTCAGAGACACCACGTACTCGTAACCAAACCATAACCATTTTACCATACCTTTTACCATTAATTTAGTCATATAGTTTACCATAATTTACCATTTCGTGTATCTAAGTGTTATATAGTGTTTCAATATAGTTGTTTCCCTTATAATCCAAGACTTTAACTTTTACCATATCCTATCATTACAAGAAAGGTGTGTTAGGTCACCATAGCACCAAGCATTACTTTCTACATGGTCCTTCGAGCATTTAATTACCAGTGACTACCAAGTGATACAGTGCCACGCAAACCAGGAGATCGCTGCAATTGGGAGAACCTCGGATTGCAGAGACGGTCGGTTGGAGCATAAAGGTCATATCAAACCATTATATAAACTAACCATTACCATTTTTTTTAAACAACTCTAAGTAAGATGGACTCCGCACAGCGAGAGAGTTTTCTCCAGACAGAGAGAGGGTCCAGCAAGCTGAACGGGTTATTAAAGAAGCAGAGCATCAATTTCAAGGCGTTCATGAGAACCGTGAGTAATATAGAAGTAGATAAGTTCGAGAATCAGTGGCAATTCGAGAACGCTCTAAAATCACTGGATAGCCGATGGGGTGAGATTGACAGACTTCATTGGGAAATTGAAGGTGAGGATGGAGGCGACGATATTACGTACCAAATGGAATTCTGCAAGCACGAGGAAAAGTACAGTGAGTTGACAAACGACATCAACAAAAAGATGTGGGCAGTGAAGCACCGAGAGAAGTCAGCTCCGAAGATGGACATCCCCGTGTTCAATGGAACTTACAACCAGTGGGTTCCGTTCAAAGACTTGTTTATCGAAGCGATCGACAAAAACCCGTCGATGTCTAATGCGCAAAAAATGCAGTTCTTGAAGAGTAAGGTGACTGGAGAAGCAGAGCGTCTGATTCACCATTTACAGATTAGCTCTAACAATTATCAGGTATGTTGGGAAATTTTAAGCCACAGATATGGTAACAAGAAATTGATTTTCACGTCCCATATCAATATCTTGCTTGGGCTGCCCAATATACAACAGCAATCGCTGGCTACGATTAAGAAGCTGCATGACGTAACCAAGGAGACGTTACACGCTATACAGAATCTGGGAGTGGATATAGCTACTTGGGATCCACTTCTAGTACACCTACTAGCGCTAAAGCTGGATAATGATACCTTCACCGAATACATAGAATCGGTCAAGAATCCTAGAGAGCTACCCGATTTGCAGGAGTTCCTGGAATTCTTGGAGAAAAAATTCACAGCGCTAGAAGCGTCTCGTCGCAAGCAAGAACCAGCCAACCAAAAAACCACGCCGCATCAATCATTCCCATACAGCAACCACAACCAAAACCAGAAGAAGAATTTTCAACGAAATAACCTTCAATCAGGCAACAAGGAAACCACAAAATCAAATGCTTTACACGTGTCGCGGTCGATAACCTGTGCATTGTGCAATTCTGACCACGGATTGTGGCGTTGCCCTGATTTTTTGCAAATGACGCACGAGCAAAAATTTAATAAGATTGAGCAATTAAATTACTGCAAAAACTGCCTATGCAGTCATAACAATAAACCATGTCAATCGAACAAACGATGTCGTAAATGCTTAGCTACACACAACACGCTACTTCACGAAGCATTGGAAAAAAAAAGTCCAACTGTGTCAGCAGAAGTAACCACCAACAATGTTGCAACCAAAAAGAGTTCATCTAGGTCATCTCACGCGTCATGGGATGACATATCTGAAATAATTTTAGCCACCGCTATTATAAAAGTCAAGGGAGCTAATGGAATACAGCACAAGATGAGAGCTTTAGTTGACCAGGGTTCTCAACTATCGTTAATCACTGAAAACGCAGCCCAGATCTTGGGATTAAAGAGGGCGCATTTCAAAGGTCAAATATTTGGCGTCGGTGAAAAAGAAAATAACGCGAAAGGAATGTTACAGGTAACACTACAGTCTGCAAATAGTGAATTTACCTGCGACACGAACGTTATTATTATGAATAACTTGATCAAGCGATTGCCAAATAACACGTTTACCAAACCAACAATGTGGAACCATATCCAAGGGATACAATTGGCTGATCCAGAGTTTTACGTAAGCAGACCCGTAGATATACTTCTAGGCGCAGATGTTTACAGCAAAATAATGTTAGGAGGTATCTTGAGAGGAGACAACGATAAGCAACCAATCGCCCAACAGACGCAAATAGGATGGCTACTCTGTGGATCCATGGTACCACACTACCAGTGCAACGTGGTTCTCAACAACACAGAAGACCTTCTGAAATATTGGGAGAACGAAGACATACACCAGAAGATAGAGATGTCCAACGATGATCATGAGTGCTTACAATATTTTATTAAAACCACTAAGAGGCTTGAGGACGGAAGGTACGAAGTCCGACTGCCACTCAAGCCGGAACACAAAGACAAGTTGGGCGCAACCAAACCACAAGCATTAGCTCAATTTAGAAACTTGGAGAAGAAATTTGAGAAGAACAGCGAATTGAAGACAGATTACAAAAAATTCATGGATGAATATTTTGCATTAAACCACATGATACTATGCAACATTAACCAGGCACCCGAATGCTACTTACCACACCATGCAGTCATTCGGGCTGAATCTACCACTACCAAGTTGAGAGTAGTTTTTAACGCCTCAGCAAAGTCTTCATCAGGGTACAGTCTAAATGACGTCATGTACAGGGGCCCTAATATACAGAAGGATCTTCAAGAGCTTATCCTGAAATGGAGACAATTTGAATTTGTATATACTTCCGACATCGAGAAGATGTACAGAATGATCCGAGTGCACCAAGAAGATCAAGCTTACCAAAAGGTACTATGGCGAGAATCAAATAACCAACCAATACAATCATTTCAACTTGTCACGCTTACATACGGAACCAAACCAGCAGGATTCTTAGCGATAATGTGCTTGAAACAATTAGCGTCCGATGAAAGACAGAAATTTCCAGATGCAGCAAAAGAATTAGAAGACAGCTTCTATATGGACGATTTTTGCGGAGGGCGTCATTCAATGGAAGCAGCGAATAAACTGAAATCCGATCTCATAAAAATATGCCGATTGGGAGGATTTAATCTTAGAAAATGGACCTCGAACAAACCAGAGCTATTAACCGATTTAGAGAGAGAGCAATGTGACCAGTCAACATACGAGTTCAAGCAAAACGATTCTACCAAAACATTGGGGCTCTGTTGGAAACCACAGAAAGATAATTTCACTTTCAACTCGAAAATAGAACCCGAATCACCTGCAATTATTACCAAAAGAGCTCTACTTTCGGATATTTCGAAGCTGTTCGATCCATTAGGGTGGTTAACCCCCCTGAGTACTACCATGAAACTACTGTTTCAAAATGTCTGGTTGTCTGACATAAAATGGGATGACAATCTACCCGAGGCAATGAATTCGGAATGGAAAAAACTAAAACAAGAATTGCCGGAAATAAACAGTATAGAAGTCAACAGATGGCTGGGAATGGGAGAGAACCAACATATTGAATTGTACGGATTCTGCGACGCCTCAAACAATGCATACGCGTGTGTAATCTACTGCAAGGTAGTAAGGAAGGAAGGGACAACCATTACATTAGTTGCGGGCAAGGCTAGGTTAGCACCCATAAGCAAAGTCATATCAATACCAAGACTAGAGCTAATGGGCGCTCATCTTTTAGCTCAGCTAATGCAAAAAGTACAAAATTCCTTGTCAGAATACCCGACGGATGTCTACTGCTGGACTGATTCAACGGCAGTACTAGGATGGATACAAGGAGATCCAGCCCGATGGAAACCATTTGTAGCAAATCGGGTAAAAACCATCACCAAAACCATACCATCAAAACATTGGCAATATGTGAAGACGACAGATAATCCAGCCGACTGTGCAAGTCGTGGTTTGACTGTCAGGCAACTCAAAGACCACAAGATATGGTGGCAAGGGCCGTCATGGCTGCCATCATACACCAATCAAGAAAACCACCAAACCATTTACGAGACGAATTTAGAAGTAAAGTCGTCTATTTTAAACCAAACCAACGCGGTAGTAATTGGACAACCAAGAGAATCGCTGACTACCGAAATTATTAAACATTTGATAAACAAATATAGCTCCATAACAAAAATCATACGCATTTTTGCTTGGACACTGCGATTACCTTCCTTGAACAAACCAGTTCGCCGACCCTACCTCGAATTACATGAGCTTCGTCGGGCTAAACAGCTGATAATCAAAAACGTTCAGCAGGCTGAATTTGCAAACGACCTAGATTCAATAAACAAACATGGAAGAGTGCACTCCAAAAGCAAGATTTTGAGTTTGAATCCAACCATAGATGAACGTGGCATTTTACGTGTGGGTGGGAGATTAGAAAACGCCCACATGAATCTTGAGATGAAACATCCTATCATCTTACCTCATGACCACCCGTTAACCACATTACTTATCGATCAATCTCATAAATTGACCTTCCATGGCGGAGCGCGTCTAACGTTAGCAAACCTTCGACAACAGTTTTGGATTATCGGCGGATACATGGCAACTAAAAAGTTTATAAGAAAATGTGTCGTATGCAGAAAACAAAATCCCGTGCGGCAGCACCAGCTCATGGGAGATTTACCAGAACCAAGAGTGAATCCCGAACATGCGTTTTATCATTGCGGCGTAGACTACACAGGCTTCGTAGAGGTCAAGGCTAATAAAGGACGGGGAATTAAAACTACGAAGGGGTACATAGCAGTTTTTATATGTATGGTCACGAAAGCGGTTCACTTAGAACTCGTGTCAGACCTGAGGGTTTATTCCCATCGGCCACCCCCCATTTGCCACCCCGGTGGCCGATGGGAATGATTTAGTGAAATTTCCTACCTTCCTTTATTCCCATCTGCCACCGGGGTGGCGGATGGCACTAACTAGTGGCGTTTGCCACCCCGGTGGTCGATGGGACTTATTTAGTGAAATCTGCCACCTTCCTTTATTCCCATCTGCCACCGGGGTGGTGGGCGATTCTCATGACATTTGTCACATAAAAGTGAATGTTGATACTGTGACCGGTTTACTTTGTTACTTGGATCCAACTGGTGCTGGCCCTGTTAACTTAATAATATTATCTAAATTTCTAACTAAATGCGCGCCATGCATTGCCCTATTTCAATTTTGGTTTTTGGAAGTCTGACTCAAGGTGTTGTCCCCATATTATATAATTCTGTTTTCATTTCACCCGCACATAAGACAATAAAATAATTGACGATTTAAAAAAAAAAAAAAAAAAAAATTGCAGACTCAAAGGTCCATAGTTTTGTTAGTATTACAAATTACTTAAAAATTATGTTAGTATTACACTTAGACACGTCATTTTATTTATATTGTTGGTACAAAATACTTACAAACTATGTTAGTAACAAAACAATCAATTCATGTATCTGTTGCGCTCACCTGACGCACCGGGCACATGCACGTGTACATGTACCCAGTGCGCCATGATGGCGCAACACGGCTTATCACGGAAAAATAGTCAAATATGAACCTTGAAAACTTTCTTGATATTTTTCTATTCACCCCGGTTTACGGTCATGAGAATCAACCACCCGACTAAACTTATGAAGGTGGCAGATGGGAACAAATCGGCAAACGCCACTAGTTAGTGCCAGCCGCCACCCCGGTGGCAGATGGGAATAAAGAAAGGTAGGAAATTTCACAAAATCATTCCCATCGGCCACCGGGGTGGCAACTTGGGGGTGGCCGATGGGAATAAACCGACCTGAGCAGCACCGCCTTTTTGGCAGCTCTCACCAGAATGGCTGCCAGAAAAGGGGCCCCACGACATATGTACAGTGACAACGGCACTAACTTCGTGGGAGCAAACAGGATGATACAGGAAGAATTTAACCAGCTTCGCGAAGTATTCAGTGAAAGTTTTATTACCGAGATAGCAGAGATGGGCATAGAATGGCACTTTAACGTGCCTAGCTGGCCTAATGCCGGCGGTCTATGGGAGCGAGCAGTACGCAGTCTAAAACATCATCTCAAGAGGGTCATCGGTCAACAAAGACTAACCTTCGAGGAGTACACCACATTGTTAGCTAGACTAGAAGCGTGCCTCAACTCTAGACCTCTTTGCGCGATATCAGAGGATCCTGAGGATATAAACTTCCTTACACCAGCTCATTTCTTATCAGGAAGACCAGGAACAACGGTAATAGAAACCGAGCAGGACGCTAGAACCAAGTGGCATCTAACCAACAAGCTTTTCCAAGATCTTTGGAAACGATGGAAGACTGAATACTTAGTACAACTATCATCAAGAAGTAAATGGATGGAACCACAGAAAAACATCGAAATTGGAGATCTTGTAGTGATTCATGATGAGAATCTGCCTCCAGGAAAATGGGCTCTTGGACGTGTGGTCGACACACATCCAGGAAATGATGGTCTAACCAGAGCAGTTTCATTAAAAACCAAAAATGGGGTCATGAAACGCCCTATTGTGAAACTCTCAATTTTGCCTGTTAACCAGAATAACCACAGTACCCGAATACCAGAATAATGGAAATATACCAGAACCAGATACAAAACCAACAACCAGTTACCAGAAAGTAAAAGAAAACCGAGGTCAAAAATCGCAACTGTAGCAACGGTTTTACTGAGTTTTTTTACGCTGATCTTACCATCTTACGGTTTAGACGCCGTGAAACCATTTCCGAACAACCAAACGCTTTATTTTGACCCTATTTCAAAAGTACAAGTAATCAGGGATAAATGGACAGGCATAAACACTTATAACAAAATACCGAATTACCAAGAAAAAATGTACACAACCATAGAAACACAAAACCATTGTAATACGATCATACAGCAAGTCCGGCACGATTACCAGGAACTCGAATACTACAATGAACTTTTGCTAACACAGCATTTTGATATCCACGCTAGACGGCGACGCGCCACGGGGAAGATGGGTCGGCGCCGACGAGGCCTAATCAACGGTATCGGGTATCTAGCGAATGACTTACTCGGAGTGTTGGATTCACGCTTTGCAGACCAGTATGAAAGGGACATTGAAACCATACATCGCAATGGATGTGGCGAACGGGGCGATGTTGCTTGTTCGAGAAGGCTTTCGCTGGACATCGTGGCGAGGGATCCCGCCGGCACCAGACCGCGGTGACTCCACCGCCTCCAGGACCTCGACGCCGCAGCGAGAGTCGCTGCCAACAGGAGTTAGCAGCGACTCCGCTGACTCCGAAACCAACCAGAAGACGCGAATCATATAGTGAGTGCTCAGTGCCAGTGATCTAAAGAATAAAAGTGAAATGAGTTTTCCCTTACATGATTATGCCAAACGCTGGCCTAGCGCGGACTATAGTTCGATAAAACGGGACAAAAATATTTGGACACAGGCGTTCAAAACTTTAACAGTGAAAGACAATCTATAGTGTAATTTTAAACCATAATTAACTGACTTTTTAATGTTTTTAATAACGATAGTATTTAAGTAGACCAATATACTTTTAATTTTTGCTTTTAATATGCCTTATCAATGCTGTTAAGCTTACCAGATAATATCACTAGTTTAAGCAATTTAATGTTATATACACACCATATCATCATCCCGCATTTCTTCTCGCTCTTGGGAATATGTTCGAGTTTAAACCGAACACGCAGCGAAAGTGCATAATTGCATCAAACGCAAATATGCACCTTCGCTCGGTTACCAAAATGTGGGCCAGTTCGCGTTTAGATCTCGTCAGAGACACCGTAACCAAACCATAACCATTTTACCATACCTTTTACCATTAATTTAGTCATATAGTTTACCATAATTTACCATTTCGTGTATCTAAGTGTTATATAGTGTTTCAATATAGTTGTTTCCCTTATAATCCAAGACTTTAACTTTTACCATATCCTATCATTACAAGAAAGGTGTGTTAGGTCACCATAGCACCAAGCATTACTTTCTACATAGTGGTCAAACGCGAGCCTATCGATAATAAAAATAAAAAAGTACAAAGGCGTTAATGCGTTAGGCTAGATCGATTTATCGCATATGAAAATAAGATAAGTTTGAAAAATCGCCGACAACATGTCTTTGTAACAAAAACAATTGAAAACACTAGTAATAATTGCACAGCATGTTGCCCGAAGAGGATGCGGCGCTTAGGGCTCCGTACACACTTATTTGGGTAGTTTAGCGAAAGAGAGTGAAAGAGAAGAATTGCCAAACTTAAATGGCAGTGGGCAGGCACATTACTCGCAGGACGGATGGCCGATGGGGCAGAACAGTTCTGGAAGACGCAGCGTTGGAAGGTGTCCCGCTAGGTGGAGCGGTGACCTGGTCAGGGCTGCGGGCGGCCGGTGGATACTAAACGCATAGGACCAATCTGTGTGACGACGCTTGGGGGAGGCCTATGTCCAGCAGTGGTGGGTCTTTCGTCTGAAATGATGATGATGAAGTGAAAGAGAAAATGGTGAATGCGAAAGTAATTAAATTATTAATATCTTTTATTTAATGTATTTTATTACTGTCTACATTTGTATTGTGTAATCCAGACCTGTTGCATGATATAGTAGTGTGTTGTGTTACCTCTTTGATCTTGGCAGCCAGCCCGACCTCTATAGTCGCTAGTGGGTGTGCGCAGGCCGCCAGGTGCGCTTGTAGGCGTGTGGTCACACGCACCCACGGACGGTAGTCCAGACCTAATGTATTAACAAACTGATTTATTGTCACAAATAGATACAGCTAATAAACGAAGATGCACAACACTGTTTATACAAAATTGCGCTTGCAGTATCGTACCCGTGATAATAATGTTGTTGTGTAGAGATATTATTTTCTTGTAATCGGCAGGAGTCAAAAGTCTTACCTTCCAGCACTTCAGGGTCCCTCGCACCAGGTAGACCGAGGGTTCCTCTCATAATCGGCAGGAAAGTCGATATCTCCTGCAAAAATTCTTCTATTTTAAAGATCTTCATATTAAACCAACAGAAGATCTTTGGGGATTATCTGTAAAAGTTTGTAAATCAATAATTGAAGCTATTGCACCCTATTTAGCTTTCATATTTAACACTAGTGTCGTTCAAGGATTTTTCCGGACCTCATGAAACACAGTAAAGTAGTTCCATTGTTTAAAGCCGGGGATAGCAAAGAAGCCAATAATTATAGGCCAGTTTCAATTCTGCCGGTTCTCAGTAAAGTCTTCGAAAAGTTAAAGCTCAACCAATTGTTGCGTCATTTTAACAAACATTAAATTTTTCATGATCAACAGTACGGTTTCACCTAAGAGCGTTGCACAACTGACGCTGGCGTCACCCTAATAAAGAACATCTTTAACGCCAGGGAAGAAGCACAAGACGCCATTGGAATCTTTTGCGACCTCTCGAAAGCGTTCGTTTGCGTTAACCATGAGTCACTATTGTGAAACTCTAGCACTATGGGATTAGACATACGGCACTTGAGTTACTTAGATCATATTTGAAAGCCAGACAACTTAAAGTTCAGGTAAACGGCGTAAACTCACTAGGGTCTGAAATGACAATAGGCGTTCCTCAAGGCTCTATATTGGGTCCATTCCTCTTTATAGTTTACATTAAAGATTTGCCCCAATTATTACATAATCAACCGAAAATCGTGTTATTTGCTGATGGTGTCATCAGCAAATAACAACGATTTCGTCCAACGCTGTTGGTAGTGACTGTGTTAGCCGTAAAATGATTATCCTCATCCTTAATGACATTCTTTCTGTTATCCTTAACTGTTTTTAACATGTAATATTATGTATGTATGTTTATTTGTAAGTTTGTGTATAGTATTTTATATAGCTATATAATTTTTATGTATTAATATTTTTTTAATATAACAGTACACCCTACCCCCTGTTTTTATCTTAAGTTCTTTAGTCCATCCAGGTTGTCTGGTAGATATCGCTGTCAGCGATAAGACCGCGTTTGTACCCATAGTATTTAGTTGCTGTAAAATATATGTGTTATTTCTTTTTTTTGTTTACAATAAAGTATATTCTATTCTATTCCTCAATTTCTCGGTTTCCAGTGGTGTCTTCCCAAGCCTGGAAAGATGCCCATGTTATTCCCCTACCCAAAAAATCTCATCCTGCATCTTTCTCTGACTATCGTCCCATTTAAATTTTTCCTTTCCTATCCAAAGTCCTTGAAAAACTTGTCCACCATCAACTCAGCTCGTTTCTTTCCAAACACAAGCTGCTAAATCCCTTCCAATCTGGGTTTCGTCCGGGACACAGCACTACCTCAGCACTTGTGCATATTACGGACGACATAAGGTCAGGCATGGAAATGGGGAAGTTAACTGTACTTGCTCTACTTGACTTCAGCAATGCCTCCAATACGGTTGACTTCGACATTTTGTTGGGCGTCCTATGCTCTTTTGGCATATCTCCTTCAGTAATTGACTGGTTTCATAGTTACCTGTTTGGCCGCCGGCAGCGTATTTGCATTGCGGAATCTTTCTCTTCTTGGTGTCACACCTCTGCCGGTGTGCCGCACGGTGGCGTTTTATCTCCTCTACTTTTCGCACTTTTTATTAATGCTATCACTCAACGGCTATCTTCTTTCTACCAGCTTTATGCTGATGATCTCCAAATGTTTACTCAAGCCCCTCTCGGCGAGTTATCTGACGCTATTGAGACTATTAATACGACTAAACAACTGCAGGAGGTCAGTCGTAAACTGTTTGCGTCTGCGGGCTCCCTGAGACGCCTTCGTAACTTTCTTCCCATCACCACTAAAATTGCGATAGCACAATCTCTTCTTCTCCCTATCCTGGACTATGCTGATGCCAGCTTACTCGATCTCTCCCAAGACCAATTGGACAAGCTTGAGCGACTTTAAAATCTCTGTATCAGGTTCATATTTGGCTTGCGCAAGTATGACCATGTTTCTGAATTTCGAACCAAGCTCAAATGGCTTCCTGTTCGCCTTCGCCAGAATGCCCACATACTTTCATTGCTATATAATGTGCTCTTTAATCCTTCTCGACCTTTTTACTTTTCTAGTCCTTTTTATCTTAAAGAACGGTTTCAGTTCCTCTGTGACACACATTCTCGGTCCTTGAGATCATCGGAAAACCTAAAATTAAGCATTCGTATGCATTCCACATCCTTCTTCGACAAATCTTTCACGTTTCAAGCAGCTCGTTTGTGGAATGCATTACCTATTGAGGTAAGGCGTGCGCAAACATTACATTCATTTAAAAAAATGGTGAAGGAGCATTTCCTTTCTCTGTAACTATTCTTCTCCTTTCTTTGTTCTTTATTTGATACTTATTAGTATATTATTTTATTTGTATGTATGTATTTTATGTTATATCTAAGTAATATTATTTAATATAGTTTTTGTACACTAACAGCCCTAATGTCTATCTCCTCTCGTTCAGTCCATCCAAAGGTTGTCTGTAAGATATTGCCCTGTGCGATAGGACCGCCCATTATACACTTATCTTTATAAATGTTTTGTTCTGTAATTATTTAAGTGGTGTACAATAAAGTATATAATAATAATAATCTCTTGCGGGTCGGCTCAGCCGCTCATGCTGTTAGAAAGATAAGACAGGTAACGGATGTAGAAACCTAGCTTACAGTATTTTACTGTGGGGTCGGGCAGTTAACATTGAATCAATATTTATATTGCAAAAGAGAGCTGTCAGAGCTATATGTAAGTTAAGTCACTGAGAATCTCTTAGGGAGCTATTTAAAAATATTAATATTATGACAGTTTCTTGACAATTCATTTATGAAAATATTATGTATGTAAGGAAAATTATAAATATCTTTAGTAAAGTTAGTAATGATAGACACAATTATTGTAATACTAGAAATAAAGATAAGTTAGATCAACCATCTTATAGATTAGCTAAAGTACACACATCTTTCATAGGGTACTGTGTTAAATTCTATAACAAAATACCTTGTAAGATATTAAAACTAAATGAAAGAAAATTTAAAACAATAGTCAAAAGCACACTTTGTAAACAAGCATATTACAAATTAGATGATTATATTCCAGATAAGAATGCCTGGAAACATGCTGGTCCTGCTCCATAAGCCTATCTTTAGTGTAGACAAAATCAAACTGTTTAATTTGTACTATATTCATAATTATAGTAACACTTCATTTTTATTTATGTTTTCTTCCCTTTTTTACCCGACTGGGTTATGTGTTTCGCGCGTATCTTGTATGTATGTATGTAATATCCTTTATTACCTCATATCTTTTAAACCGCTTGACAGATTTATATAATTAATACATTGATAGATAAGTGTTGACCGCCCAAGTGTTCTTAGATAGGTGAAGTTCTAAAAAAACAAAAATGACGGATTTTGGGCGCCATATTGTGCGGGTCCCAATTGTTTTTTTCCAAACCCTTCGAGTGGGGTATCAAAATAAAGGGTTTTAAGAGGTAATTACAAAAATATATTTCACAGATATGTTTAAAACAATTCGAAAAAAAAAATTAGCTAAAAAGTTGTAAATAAAAAAAGTTAATTTTAAAATCAAAAACCCGACTGATTAAGAAGCGAACTAAAAACCTATAAACAAGAAAAATCATGCTGTGCAGTCGGAGGATCAAGTGGTCAGCCGGTTCGCGAATATGTTTCCTCCGACTGCACAGCATGATTTTTATTGTTTATAGCTTTTTAGTTCGCTTTTTGCATTCTTTTTTTTTTTGTTTAATAAAAATTACTCACACACTGTTCGGTAGTGGTTGAATTAGGTAATTTACCTATGTTGGCTATATTTGTAACTATGTGAGAACCATGTTCTTATTTATCAAGTGAAGGCATTTACCTGTTAGTTCTTGTAATTCTTTATACCTATATTGTCACGATTTACTTACTTACAGAATTCATAAATAATTTAATCTGTTAAATAACCACTTCAACAAATTATCTATGATGCAAAAAAAATATTAAATTATGAACAAACGGACACCGCAACTTCTTTCGGCGCGCGGTTTTATATATACTCCAAAGTCCCTTCCTTTCACCTGCCACATGAAGCGCGAGCGCATTCATTTCGCGGCCACCGCCGCCAGTGACACTCAATCGGCTATCGAGGAACCACGCGTGCTAGTTTTCTGAACGGAACCTACCTCTGATCCCTCGTACTTCATATAATTCTTATTATAGAAACTAAATACCACCTAGTAACTTCACCTAAATATAAATATACTTGGTTACTGAAGCAATTAGTAAGTGCCTAGTGTTTTTCCCGTACTGGGTAAGTTGTACAATTTCAATCATTGTTTTATTTTATCTATCTGGTTAAATATGTGTATAGCCGCTTCTGCTCTCTGTGCTTTATGTTTAAAAGGACGACTACAAGTATAAACTTCGCTACTATGGCCGTTTATAACGGTTAACTTTTAAATGATGTCTTAAGGATACCTACATCTGTAAAAATAATAACTGATGATGTACACTATCGCTGACACCAATCCTTTGGCCTAAATTCTACTTTCTTTTTATCAGTGCTTCCTATCATTAGTAAATAGTTGCTTAAATACATAGTATTTTCTATTTTCCTCTTACTGCCTACTGAACCTAGACTAGCCTTCTAGTAAATGCCAATCTCTTTCTGTAAGGTGAGGGCTTGCAACTGAAGCTTGGCGAGATCAGGAGCTAATGTCATTTTGCTACGGGGTTCCAGGAACTTTTATGCAGTTGAAGATTGGCTTAGCTGGCTGGCTGGAGGGCACTCTTGGGCCGGCATCCGGCACCATTGGACCACCTGCTGAACTGACTCCGAAGCCATCACCGACTGGCACCAAGCAGGAGAGTGCGGTATTGACGGCCTCCTACGTATTCCGACCTTTGACCGGCCTTACCTCCTACCCTCTTGTTGTTTTTATTTATAATTTTTTTTAAATATATTGCTTTTAATTCTAGACATTATCGTTTCCTTTTAAATCCATCCTTCCAGATAAAAAAAAGGAACGTGACAGTGGCGCCCAAAACGTGGTTTTTTTTTTAAAGGTCAAGGGTCGGTCTAACGTATTTGGCTTGTAGCTATTAGGCATTCTTTGGTGTGGTAGTTAGTGGTTGGTGTTTGTGATTGTCCTAGCTTCTTGTCTGTTTTTTATTGTTATATAATCAAGTAATAGTCCTAGCTTCTTGTCTGTTTTATTGTTTTATGATCAAGTGATTTTGTAAGTCGTCTGTAGTACCTACCTACCTGTCATTTGAGTATAGTAAATTGTAATACCTGTCTTTAAGTTGATTTTGAATGTTATGCTTCATCTAGTAGACATAAGCGTATAATTTTGTGTTATTTTATTGTACAACATACCCAGCATCTAGTAAAATGGCTTTACCGATTAAATTTTTACTATTACAAAAATCAGAACTACAATATGAGGTTACAATTCGAGGTGAGGTACCAAAGGATAATGTTACGGAACTTCGTCGCCAAATCACTAGATTAACTCAAAAATATCCATCCGAAGATATTTATGAATCTTGTTAAGAGTTTGTGGAAGATTATAATGGATTGAATCTGAATCTGAATCTGAATCTTGGTGTCACACCTCTGCCGGTGTGCCGCACGGTGGCGTTTTATCTCCTCTACTTTTCGCACTTTTTATTAATGCTATCACTCAACGGCTATCTTCTTTCTACCAGCTTTATGCTGATGATCTCCAAATGTTTACTCAAGCCCCTCTCGGCGAGTTATCTGACGCTATTGAGACTATTAATACGACTAAACAACTGCAGGAGGTCAGTCGTAAACTGTTTGCGTCTGCGGGCTCCCTGAGACGCCTTCGTAACTTTCTTCCCATCACCACTAAAATTGCGATAGCACAATCTCTTCTTCTCCCTATCCTGGACTATGCTGATGCCAGCTTACTCGATCTCTCCCAAGACCAATTGGACAAGCTTGAGCGACTTTAAAATCTCTGTATCAGGTTCATATTTGGCTTGCGCAAGTATGACCATGTTTCTGAATTTCGAACCAAGCTCAAATGGCTTCCTGTTCGCCTTCGCCAGAATGCCCACATACTTTCATTGCTATATAATGTGCTCTTTAATCCTTCTCGACCTTTTTACTTTTCTAGTCCTTTTTATCTTAAAGAACGGTTTCAGTTCCTCTGTGACACACATTCTCGGTCCTTGAGATCATCGGAAAACCTAAAATTAAGCATTCGTATGCATTCCACATCCTTCTTCGACAAATCTTTCACGTTTCAAGCAGCTCGTTTGTGGAATGCATTACCTATTGAGGTAAGGCGTGCGCAAACATTACATTCATTTAAAAAAATGGTGAAGGAGCATTTCCTTTCTCTGTAACTATTCTTCTCCTTTCTTTGTTCTTTATTTGATACTTATTAGTATATTATTTTATTTGTATGTATGTATTTTATGTTATATCTAAGTAATATTATTTAATATAGTTTTTGTACACTAACAGCCCTAATGTCTATCTCCTCTCGTTCAGTCCATCCAAAGGTTGTCTGTAAGATATTGCCCTGTGCGATAGGACCGCCCATTATACACTTATCTTTATAAATGTTTTGTTCTGTAATTATTTAAGTGGTGTACAATAAAGTATATAATAATAATAATCTCTTGCGGGTCGGCTCAGCCGCTCATGCTGTTAGAAAGATAAGACAGGTAACGGATGTAGAAACCTAGCTTACAGTATTTTACTGTGGGGTCGGGCAGTTAACATTGAATCAATATTTATATTGCAAAAGAGAGCTGTCAGAGCTATATGTAAGTTAAGTCACTGAGAATCTCTTAGGGAGCTATTTAAAAATATTAATATTATGACAGTTTCTTGACAATTCATTTATGAAAATATTATGTATGTAAGGAAAATTATAAATATCTTTAGTAAAGTTAGTAATGATAGACACAATTATTGTAATACTAGAAATAAAGATAAGTTAGATCAACCATCTTATAGATTAGCTAAAGTACACACATCTTTCATAGGGTACTGTGTTAAATTCTATAACAAAATACCTTGTAAGATATTAAAACTAAATGAAAGAAAATTTAAAACAATAGTCAAAAGCACACTTTGTAAACAAGCATATTACAAATTAGATGATTATATTCCAGATAAGAATGCCTGGAAACATGCTGGTCCTGCTCCATAAGCCTATCTTTAGTGTAGACAAAATCAAACTGTTTAATTTGTACTATATTCATAATTATAGTAACACTTCATTTTTATTTATGTTTTCTTCCCTTTTTTACCCGACTGGGTTATGTGTTTCGCGCGTATCTTGTATGTATGTATGTAATATCCTTTATTACCTCATATCTTTTAAACCGCTTGACAGATTTATATAATTAATACATTGATAGATAAGTGTTGACCGCCCAAGTGTTCTTAGATAGGTGAAGTTCTAAAAAAACAAAAATGACGGATTTTGGGCGCCATATTGTGCGGGTCCCAATTGTTTTTTTCCAAAACCTTCGAGTGGGGTATCAAAATAAAGGGTTTTAAGAGGTAATTACAAAAATATATTTCACAGATATGTTTAAAACAATTCGAAAAAAAAAATTAGCTAAAAAGTTGTAAATAAAAAAAGTTAATTTTAAAATCAAAAACCCGACTGATTAAGAAGCGAACTAAAAACCTATAAACAAGAAAAATCATGCTGTGCAGTCGGAGGATCAAGTGGTCAGCCGGTTCGCGAATATGTTTCCTCCGACTGCACAGCATGATTTTTATTGTTTATAGCTTTTTAGTTCGCTTTTTGCATTCTTTTTTTTTTTGTTTAATAAAAATTACTCACACACTGTTCGGTAGTGGTTGAATTAGGTAATTTACCTATGTTGGCTATATTTGTAACTATGTGAGAACCATGTTCTTATTTATCAAGTGAAGGCATTTACCTGTTAGTTCTTGTAATTCTTTATACCTATATTGTCACGATTTACTTACTTACAGAATTCATAAATAATTTAATCTGTTAAATAACCACTTCAACAAATTATCTATGATGCAAAAAAAATATTAAATTATGAACAAACGGACACCGCAACTTCTTTCGGCGCGCGGTTTTATATATACTCCAAAGTCCCTTCCTTTCACCTGCCACATGAAGCGCGAGCGCATTCATTTCGCGGCCACCGCCGCCAGTGACACTCAATCGGCTATCGAGGAACCACGCGTGCTAGTTTTCTGAACGGAACCTACCTCTGATCCCTCGTACTTCATATAATTCTTATTATAGAAACTAAATACCACCTAGTAACTTCACCTAAATATAAATATACTTGGTTACTGAAGCAATTAGTAAGTGCCTAGTGTTTTTCCCGTACTGGGTAAGTTGTACAATTTCAATCATTGTTTTATTTTATCTATCTGGTTAAATATGTGTATAGCCGCTTCTGCTCTCTGTGCTTTATGTTTAAAAGGACGACTACAAGTATAAACTTCGCTACTATGGCCGTTTATAACGGTTAACTTTTAAATGATGTCTTAAGGATACCTACATCTGTAAAAATAATAACTGATGATGTACACTATCGCTGACACCAATCATTTGGCCTAAATTCTACTTTCTTTTTATCAGTGCTTCCTATCATTAGTAAATAGTTGCTTAAATACATAGTATTTTCTATTTTCCTCTTACTGCCTACTGAACCTAGACTAGCCTTCTAGTAAATGCCAATCTCTTTCTGTAAGGTGAGGGCTTGCAACTGAAGCTTGGCGAGATCAGGAGCTAATGTCATTTTGCTACGGGGTTCCAGGAACTTTTATGCAGTTGAAGATTGGCTTAGCTGGCTGGCTGGAGGGCACTCTTGGGCCGGCATCCGGCACCATTGGACCACCTGCTGAACTGACTCCGAAGCCATCACCGACTGGCACCAAGCAGGAGAGTGCGGTATTGACGGCCTCCTACGTATTCCGACCTTTGACCGGCCTTACCTCCTACCCTCTTGTTGTTTTTATTTATATTTTTTTTTAAATATATTGCTTTTAATTCTAGACATTATCGTTTCCTTTTAAATCCATCCTTCCAGATAAAAAAAAGGAACGTGACAGTGGCGCCCAAAACGTGGTTTTTTTTTTAAAGGTCAAGGGTCGGTCTAACGTATTTGGCTTGTAGCTATTAGGCATTCTTTGGTGTGGTAGTTAGTGGTTGGTGTTTGTGATTGTCCTAGCTTCTTGTCTGTTTTTTATTGTTATATAATCAAGTAATAGTCCTAGCTTCTTGTCTGTTTTATTGTTTTATGATCAAGTGATTTTGTAAGTCGTCTGTAGTACCTACCTACCTGTCATTTGAGTATAGTAAATTGTAATACCTGTCTTTAAGTTGATTTTGAATGTTATGCTTCATCTAGTAGACATAAGCGTATAATTTTGTGTTATTTTATTGTACAACATACCCAGCATCTAGTAAAATGGCTTTACCGATTAAATTTTTACTATTACAAAAATCAGAACTACAATATGAGGTTACAATTCGAGGTGAGGTACCAAAGGATAATGTTACGGAACTTCGTCGCCAAATCACTAGATTAACTCAAAAATATCCATCCGAAGATATTTATGAATCTTGTTTAGAGTTTGTGGAAGATTATAATGGATTCTCTGAAACCTTAGAAAAAATAAAAAATAATATTACGTCACTTAAGTCTGATACACAAAAATCATTGGTAGATAGAACACAAAATTTATTGAACCATTTACATTTTAGATTACAGCGAATTGTTACCCCACTAACTCCGGATCAAAATAAATTATTAAATAATTTGCAAACGACATATAATGTTTTATCAACACAATTTGCAGAAATAATAAAATTAACTTGTCCTGCAGTCGAAAGCGATACGCCTACTAAAGTAGACAGTTTGCCTGAGGGACTAACTAAAATCTCCGTCACTTGTGACCGTGGCATATCTTCTGATATTTCCAAATTAAAATATGACGGGAAAACGTGCGTGCGTGCTTTTATTCAGCGTTTGAATGAATTTCGAATGGCTAAAGAAGTCAGTGATACAAAAATTATGAATGCGGCACCAGAGATTTTTACTGGAGACGCACTACATTGGTTTCGTAGTGTCAGATCACATGTTAACTCATGGGATGAATTGTTAGCGTTACTTAAGGACGACTTTGATGTTGTGGATTACGATTACCGCATGCTTTCGGAAATTCGTAATCGATCACAAGGCATTGCCGAAAACATAACTATTTATCTAGCAATTATGGAGGGTATGTTTTCACGCCTAAGCTCATCTGTGAGTGAAACAGATAAACTCGACATAATCTTGCATAACATAAGACCGTGTTACGCAAATATACTAGCAACTTGCCCGGACATTACCTCTGTAAATCATTTACGTACACTTTGTCGAAACTTTGAACGTGTAAAGGTTCGATGCGATTATTTTAAGGAGCCACCAAAAGCTAATTATAGTTCGTTGGCCCCAGAATTTGCATACCAAAATTCAAAGGATGTCAAAATCAATACTAGAAATACAAACTACCCTAGTGCCAAAATCGATAGTACGGCAAATGAAAACTCAAACAAAACTTACGCTATAGGTTCTCAAAACAAACAATATTGTCATCGCTGTCGTGTAGATACTCATTCTATGAAAGAATGTACCGCTGAGCGTACTATATTCTGCTTTAGGTGTGGAATGAAAGACGTCCGCATACCTGAGTGTCCAAAATGTAACCCGAACAAATCAGACAAGTCAAAAAACTAATTAACGAAAATCGAAGTAACCAAACAGTTAAACAATTTGACAACTCAGATTGGAATAAATGGATATTGACAGTAAAAAATTTCTTCAACTCCTATAAGGTTGCTTCGATTTTTAATACTAAGCCGCGTAATGATCCACGTCCTTATGTAAGAATTGGTATAAATGCAAAGAAAGATATACATATGTATGGCTTGCTAGATTCCGGTTCTGTTGTGAGTATCCTTGGTAGTAATTCGCATATACCCTTAATGGAATCGGAACTTGTTCTTAATACCGATAATATAATCACAGTTACTGCCGCAGGCGGCCAAAACATGACCTCGATTGGGTATATTCAGTTACCAATCACTTTTGAGAATGTGCAGGGTTCTATCAGAGCTCATGTAATTCCCGAAATAGATTCTACTTTAATATTAGGAATAGATTTCTGGAGTAACTTTAAAATATGTTCAAAACACTTAACAGACGTGCTAATGTTTACTAATGATGATACATCATTAGTAAGTTCGTCATTATTAACTAATAACTATCTAAATTCATACAACTTACTGTCAGAAAGTCAGAAAATTAAAGCTGATGAATTAGTAAGTCAGTTCACAGATATTTCTTTTGAACATAAAGGACTGGGTAGAACTTCTCTTATTGAGCACAGGATCAATACTGGCGACGCTGTACCTATTAAACAGCGTTGTTACCGACTATCACCAGAAAAACAAAGAATAATCACTGAACAGTTAGAGGAAATGTTATCGCTTGATGTAGTCGAACCATGTGAGAGTCCTTGGTCTTCTCCAGTACTAGTGGTAGGCAAAAAAGACGGCAAAGCTCGGTTCTGTCTTGATAGCCGAAAGCTAAACTCCGTCACGCGAAAGGATGCTTACAGCCTGCCATATGTCACAGAAATCTTAGATAACCTAAGAGACGCTAAGTTTCTGTCTAGCATTGACCTATCTAAAGCATTTTGGCAGATACCTATAAATGAACAGGATAGGGACAAGACAGCCTTTTACGTTCCTGGCAGAGGCACATTTAGGTTCAAGGTAACGGCATTTGGACTGACGAATGCACCTGCAACTCAACAGCGCCTAGTTGATGCATTATTTGGTCCAGAGTTTGAATTAAAAGTCTTTGCTTATCTTGATGACATCATCATCATTAGTGAATCTTTCGCAGAGCATGTGCAGCTCCTTACTAGGGTCCTAAAAAAAATAAAAGATGCAAACTTAACAATTAACTTAGAAAAGAGCAAATTCTTTAGACATGAACTTTGTTACCTTGGTTATGTCGTGGATTCTCATGGTTTGCGCACTGACCCAGCAAAAACTGAGTCAATAGTAAACTATCCCACGCCTACCACTAAGAAGGAAGTCAAAAGATTCCTTGGAACAGCTTCTTGGTATAGGAGGTTTATACAAAATTTTAGTACAATAGCTGGACCTCTAAACAAGCTAACATCCACTAAAAGAAACGCACCACCATTTCTTTGGTCTCCGGAAGCTGACGCTGCCTTCCAGCAGTTGAAGGGTTGTCTTGTCAATGCTCCAGTGTTAGCTTGTCCTAATTTCAGTATACCCTTTGAAGTTCATACAGACGCTAGCAACTATGGCGTAGGTGCTATGCTTGCTCAACAGATAAATGGTGAGGAGCACCCTATAGCATATATGAGCAGGTCACTCACTGGTCCCGAAAGAAACTACAGTGTCACCGAAAGAGAGGCATTGGCAGTGCTCGTAGCTCTAGAGCACTGGCGTTGTTATGTAGAAAATGGTCAAACCATTACAGTATATACAGATCATGCTGCACTGAAATGGTTCCTGTCTCTTTCAAACCCAACGGGTCGTCTCGCTAGATGGGGTGTGAGACTTTCTTCGTTCAACTTTATTATAAAACATAGACGGGGAAAAGATAATATAATACCGGATACATTATCTAGAACTATACCATTGGCGCAAATTACGTCAGAATCATCTCCAACATCTAGCACAAAAGATGAATGGTATTTAAAAATTTATAAGGGTTGTCTTGAAAACCCAAGTAGTTTTCCAAATTATCGCGTAGAGGACAACACATTATACAGATATATGAAAAGTAGTAATGCACTTTTATCTGAATTCGATTGGAAAACGGTAATTCCATGCGAGACCCGTAATGAAGTTATAACTAAAAACCATAACGAGCCGGTATCTGGTCACTTCGGCGTGTTCAAGACGCATAAAAGACTTGCACTTCGTTATTATTGGCCGGGTATGCGTCGAGACGTTATTAACTTCATTGCCAATTGTGAAACTTGTTTGGCGTACAAACTACCGACACATGGCACCTTGGGGAAAATGGGTAGACCCAAGGACTGTTCTAGACCATTCCAAGTACTGTCTATAGATTTAGTGGGACCCTTACCAAACAGTAGGAAACAACATTCTTATATATTTGTTGTAACATGTTGTTTCTCCAAATATTGCCTTTTATTTCCCCTACGTCGGTCTACTGCAGACTTGGTTTCTAAAAATTTAGAAGATAACGTTTTCCTTGTACATGGCATTCCGCAAACAGTCATACTTGACAACGGATGCCAATTCATAAGTCGCGAATTGGACAGGCTTTTTTCTAAATACAAGGTCCCATGCGTTCATTTTACGCCAAAGTACACGCCACAAATTAACACAGTGGAAAGGTATAATAAGACTGTTGTTACAGCAATTTCTGCCTTTGTCGAAGAAGATCACAGAACATGGGACCTCAATTTGCCAAAAATTCAGTTCGCGATGAATAACTCGGTCAACGAAACTACTGGTTTTACACCCGCATTTTTGGTACATGGTAGGGAACTCGTAACTTGTGGCACACATTATTTGGAGAATACCGTACCTAAGGATTTAATTTTTTCACCCCGTGATAAATATGCTGCTAATTTGGGTCACCTCCATAAAATCTTCGATGATGTGCAGACTGCTTTATGGCGAAGTCATTTAAAAAATACGCAGCGTTATAATTTGCGGCGTAAGGATGCTGAGTTTCAAATGGGAGACATCGTTTGGAAAAGGTGTTACTTTCAAAGTGATAAGGATGCGTATTTCAGTAAAAAGCTCGCTCCGAAGTTTCAAAAATGCCGAATAAAGGACAAGCGCTCGCCTTTAGTGTATATATTAGAGGATATGTCTGGTCGCGACTTAGGAGCATGGCATATCAAAGATTTGAAATCGTAATTATGATAAGTAGTAAAGGATTTTATTAAGGTAAAATCCTTGTCTCGGAAGGGGGGTACTGTCACGATTTACTTACTTACAGAATTCATAAATAATTTAATCTGTTAAATAACCACTTCAACAAATTATCTATGATGCAAAAAAAATATTAAATTATGAACAAACGGACACCGCAACTTCTTTCGGCGCGCGGTTTTATATATACTCCAAAGTCCCTTCCTTTCACCTGCCACATGAAGCGCGAGCGCATTCATTTCGCGGCCACCGCCGCCAGTGACACTCAATCGGCTATCGAGGAACCACGCGTGCTAGTTTTCTGAACGGAACCTACCTCTGATCCCTCGTACTTCATATAATTCTTATTATAGAAACTAAATACCACCTAGTAACTTCACCTAAATATAAATATACTTGGTTACTGAAGCAATTAGTAAGTGCCTAGTGTTTTTCCCGTACTGGGTAAGTTGTACAATTTCAATCATTGTTTTATTTTATCTATCTGGTTAAATATGTGTATAGCCGCTTCTGCTCTCTGTGCTTTATGTTTAAAAGGACGACTACAAGTATAAACTTCGCTACTATGGCCGTTTATAACGGTTAACTTTTAAATGATGTCTTAAGGATACCTACATCTGTAAAAATAATAACTGATGATGTACACTATCGCTGACACCAATCCTTTGGCCTAAATTCTACTTTCTTTTTATCAGTGCTTCCTATCATTAGTAAATAGTTGCTTAAATACATAGTATTTTCTATTTTCCTCTTACTGCCTACTGAACCTAGACTAGCCTTCTAGTAAATGCCAATCTCTTTCTGTAAGGTGAGGGCTTGCAACTGAAGCTTGGCGAGATCAGGAGCTAATGTCATTTTGCTACGGGGTTCCAGGAACTTTTATGCAGTTGAAGATTGGCTTAGCTGGCTGGCTGGAGGGCACTCTTGGGCCGGCATCCGGCACCATTGGACCACCTGCTGAACTGACTCCGAAGCCATCACCGACTGGCACCAAGCAGGAGAGTGCGGTATTGACGGCCTCCTACGTATTCCGACCTTTGACCGGCCTTACCTCCTACCCTCTTGTTGTTTTTATTTATAATTTTTTTTAAATATATTGCTTTTAATTCTAGACATTATCGTTTCCTTTTAAATCCATCCTTCCAGATAAAAAAAGGAACGTGACAATATGTAGTATAGTAGTGCTGGATGCATCGTCCTCACGTATATGAATTTATTAATGTATGTACTTTTGTAAATATTGTAAAAAACTCTTTTTTTTTAAAGAGTGGTTATGGAGTTTCTTGTGCATTCTTCTCGATAACAAGCTACTTTTCCGAATGCACGGTAGAATCAATTTTTATTACTTGTAAATTTTAATTTTAATGTTCAAAAGTGCCGCTTACTGGTTTACTTGAAATAAACACATTTGACTTTGACTTTGAAAATACATAACACAGTTGTTAGCTATTAAATGCAAAGCTTATAACGGATTTTGATGAAACTTTGAACATAGATAGACTGATGACCTAGATTAGGACAATAGATATTTTGCATCCCAGTAGTAAGTTCCTTTGGGATGGTAAAAACTTTGCGCGCGGATCAAGTCGAGGGCGGAAGCTAGTCAAAATATTCGTGTTTTGTGACTGAGCAAATGTGCTAGCGACTACAAGTAAAATAACAAGAGACTATACCATTACACTAATATTGTAAAGGCGAAAGTTTGTAAGTGTGTGTGTGTTTGTATGTTTGTTACTCTTTCACGCAAATCTACTAAACGGATTTGTAGTGTTGTATTTTGAAAGACGGTTTATTTATTTACACTTTATTGTACACTAAGAGAAAAATAATTCAAAAAGACTTCTTATAACTAAAACAAACATACAACAGGCGGCCTTATCGCGATTCGCGATCTCTTCCAGGCAACCAAGAATGGAAAGTGACAGCCTGGACACAATATGGGGTTGCACTTGGTGCAAATAAAAAAATAAATAAAAAATATTAAGAAAGTAGGTACCAAATCCAAAAAAAAGAATACATTAATACATACATACAACTAATATACAGTCAAGAAAACAATTCAGCTTACATAAGATTATGATCACAGTAACAAGTAGTGCTCCTTCACAAGTCGCTTAAAAACAGGCAGTGATTGCGCGTGCTTTCTAGTCACAGGCAATGCATTCCATAGACGAATGGCCTGGACAGTAAGATTTGTCTAGGAAGATAGTGGAGTGCATTGGCATTTTAAGTTTCATATTATCCGATGACCTCAGAACTTTCACGTGCGAGTCACACAGAAACTGAAACCGTTTCTTGAGATAAAGAGGGGTAGAAGGAAGAAAGAGAATATTATACAGGAGAGAAAGAATAAGAGCCGGCGATGGCGAATAGGCAACCATTTGAGTTTCACACGAAATTCAGAAACATGGTCATATTTGCGCAAACCAAATATGAAACTAATACAAAGATTTTGAAGCCGCTCAAGTTTATCAAGTTGCACTTCAGTGAGGTCAAGATAGCTGGCATCTGCATAATCAAGGATGGTTAGCAGAAGAGATTGTGCAAGCGCAATCTTGGTTGCAGTCGGCAGAAAATTACGCAGTCTTCTCAAAGATCCAGCAGATGCAAATAGCTTGCGGCTAACTTCCTGTAGCTGGGCAGTCCAGGAGAAGCTTTTGTCAAGGAATATACCCAAGTTTTTAACTTTCTCGCTAAAAGGGATAACAGAGTTGTCAAAGCAAACTTGGGGTAGAGTCGTCCAGTCGATCCTTTAGATCGTTTTTGAACTGCCCAGCACCAAAACTTGCGTCTTTATAGGGTTCACCTTAAGTCCAAACCTCTTGCTCCAGGCGCATATACGGGCCAGATCACTGTTAATGGTCGAGATAGCCTCAGATACCTTTCCAAGAGGAGCTCGTGAGTAAATTTGCAGATCATCTGCATAAAGGCGGTAGGAAGAAATTAATTAGTTGGAGATTGAGTAAATAAAAACGGCGAAAAGTAAGGGAAATAGAACGGCGCCCTGTGGTACCCCAGCACAAGTACTACACCAGGAAGACAAGGTCTCTCCGAGGCAAATACGTTGTTGGCGGCCGAATAGGTAACTACGAAACCATTCAATACCGTAGGAGATATGTTAAGGGAGCCAAGGATGCCAAGCAAAACATCGAAATCTACGGTATTAAAGGGATTACTAAAATCCAGTAGAGCCAAAACCTTTAGATTTCCCAGTTCCATGGCAGACCTTATATTGTCAGTAACATTCAGAAGCGCTGTAGTGGTGATATGACCAGGACGGAAGCCAGACTGCAAGGGGTTAAGGAGATTATTTTTGGAGAGGAAGGTGCTTATTTGGTTGTGGAGTAAGCGTTCAAGGACTTTGGATAGGAATGGCAAGACAGATATTGGGCGATACTCGGCAAAGGATGTGGGATTGGATTTTTTAGGTAAAGGAATTATTTGAGCGTCTTTCCATGAGCTGGAAAGACACTGCTAGACGCGGAAAAATTGAGGATATGGCAAATGACGGGCAGGATAATGTCCAGCACCGGGAGTTGCATTTTGCGGCTGATACAGTCGCTTCCTACTGCGTTTGACAAAATCGATAGTATGCTCTTCTTAACATCACATGTAGTAAATTGACCAAAAACAAATGCAGAATAACTGGGAGTCGGAAGAGATGAAAGATGATTCAATGTATTTAATTTAGTTGTCCCATCAAAAATGGACGAAGCAGTAAAATGATAATTCAATGCATCAATATTAACATCTTTAGGAATAGTCTCCTCCCGTGTTTTATGTCAATTTCTAAGGTCAGTGGGGGTCGCCCCAATGACCTTAGAAATTTCCAAACTTTGGATGCATCCCCATTTTGGACAGAATCATGAATATGTTGGCGATTAGCATTCCTACACACCTTATTGCATTGTTTACGTATTGAGACATATCTCTCCCTATTAGCGTCAGTAAGGTTGCGCTTAAATTTCGACTTTGCCGTAACTTTTTTATTCATGCCATTTTTACTTTCATCCATATTATTTTTTTGTTAAAAAGTTTTAGCTAACAAACTTGTGTAAGCAAGAACGTACTCCAGCAGGGAATGCCCTCCTTAATTACCTGTAACCTCTGTATATGTTCATCCAGCTGTTCATCAGTGGGTTGCTTGACTACCACGATGTCCCGCGTGCGCTTGGTCTTGCGAGCCTGCAGGCTCAGCTGTCTCCGTTGTAAGAGGGACTTTTTGTTGTCCGGACCTCGAGTGGACTTGGCTGAGGCTTTTGGTGAGTCTGTGGGGTTACAGAAGTTATTGTTACAGGGTCCGTTGTTTTGAATGTTGGATTGATTTTAGAATGAGTGGTATTATTAAAAGAAAGTGCAAATGCTCAAATTCCACTCAGGTATAGCCTGTATGGATGAAATCTTTGGGTTTTTAGCACAGGAATTTATACATATTTTCACGTATTTATTGGTTACTTTTTATGTTAGAAATATTTGTAAATTTTGTAATCAAACCATGAAGTACACAAAACATAATTGGGCTCTATCTTTGGGAATATGCCATATTAGTTTTAGAATTTCGATGCATTGGTATCCTAATTATATTCATACTAATTTGTTTTAGCTCTATTGGTTGAGAAAAACAATTTTATAATTCAGTAGCGTGATTTGATTGAACCATACTATCAAGGCAAGTTAATAAAATTATAAAACTGGTCTAGTTTCTTGCAATCTACTTTTTTAGGGTTCCGTACCCAAAGGGTAAAAACGGGACCCTATTACTATGACTCCACTGTCCGTCTGTCACCAGGCTGTATCTCATGAACCGTGATAGCTAGATAGTTGAAATTTTCACAGATGATGTATTTCTGTTGCCGCTATTACAACAAATATTAAAAACACATTAAAATTAAATTTAAGTGGGGCTCTCATACAACAAACGTGATGATGTGAAATCCTTCGTGCGCGAGTCCGACTCGCACTTGGCCGGTTTTATTATATCCATATTAATATAGTTTGATTTTCAATTTTATTGATTGTCAGGTGATGGCCAGTTTTATTCTTGCTTGGGCCATAAATAGACAATAAAAGTACAATTATTTTCATTCAAGATTCAGTAATTAAAGTGAACATACCTCCGATAGGCCGGTCAACAGTATAGGAAATGTAGGGCAGCTCGGAGTCTGAGCATATGCTGGTGCCGGGCGAGTTGTTGCCGCTGGGGAGATCTGTGGACCTCGAAGGCTCTGCAATAATGAAGTTTTCATATTTGTAGTACCTACTGCCTGTTATGTCTAAACTATTCGAGAAAGTCACTGCACATAGGATCAACGGCATACTTAAAGACGGCAATATTATCCCACTACATCAGTTTGGATTCAGAATAGGGCACTCAACTGTAGAGCAGGTGCATAGAGTGGTGAACAAGATACGAGAGGGACTGGCTCGGCTATATTCTTGGACGTGCAACAGGCGTTCGACAAGGTCTGGCACCAGGGCCTGTTGTTTAAAATAAAAAAACAATTACCACATAACCTGTACGCACTATTAAAATCATACTTAGAAGACAGATTCTTCCGGGTAAAAGTAAATGAGTCTTACTCAAAATTTTACAACATACAGGCTGGCGTGCCCCAGGGCTCTTTGCTGGGTTCGATCCTCTACCTTATATACACTGCAGACTTACCAACGTCAGAGGAAGTTCCCTCTGCCACCTTCGCTGATGATACGGCTGCTTTGTGCAATAACAAAGATCCTCAAATGGCCTCGCTCATACTAAAGAATCACCTAGATAAAGTCTCTAAGTGGATGAGAGAATGGAAAATCAAAGCTAGCGCCAACAAGTCGACTCATGTGACATTTGCGCTCAGAAAGGATGACTGCCCACCTGTTAAACTCGGAAATGACACACTTCCACACGGGACAACAGCCAAGTACCTTGGCATACATCTCGATAGGAAACAAACGTGGAGACATCACATAGAGAAAAAACGGGACGAGCTAAACATTCTGCTCCGAAAACTAACCTGGCTCTTAGGAAGAACATCACACGTGTCTCTGGAAAACAAATTACTTATCTACAAAGCAGTGTTAAAGCCTGTCTGGACCTACGGAGTCGAGCTGTGGGGCTCTGCAAGGAATTCAAATGTGGAAATTCTCCAGCGATTTCAAAATAAAGCTCTTAGAATGATATCAAATGCTCCTTGGTTTATGAAGACCTCAGAAATACATGAGCATCTACAAATCAAGACAGTAAAAGAGGAAGTAGAACAAAGGATACAGGCATACAAGCAACAAATAGCTTTACACACCAACACCTTAGCCATAGCCCTAAGTGAACCAGTAACAATGAAAAGGCTCAAACGCCGCCACATATGGGACTTTATTAAGTGAAACGAAGCAATTTTGAGAGGCAGATTCTTCGATGGAAGAATGCACCTCAGCAGTCAATATCCGCAAAGAAAATTTGCTAAAGGTTAAGAAACCGATTGCAAGATAAAGAAAAACAAAAAAAAAAAAAAAAAAAAATCTAGTAGATCCAAAGTAGTCCTGAAAACCCAGAACTCTCAAAGTGAAAAGCTTTTTAAGTTTTTTGTGAGTTTTACAATGTGCCAGGCATTTTTTAGGGTTCATTAGTCAACAAGGAACCTTTATAGTTTCACCATGTCCATGTTGTGGTCATGTTGGTGGATGTCACATGTCTTTGGATTTTTCCTTCACCGTTTTGAGAGCAGTGGTGATAAAATAATTTACATTTGCTCATGTATGCAGATTTTAAGCAATCCTCCATTATCAATGTTCTTAGTCATGCCAGTGTAATTAGCATGTAAAATGTAGAAAGAAAGAAAGAAAAAATATTTATTATATGGGACCTGCACAGGAGACAATAATTACACCAGAAAATTAAACAATAATATTTAAAAAACTAGACCGGAAGCCGACCCCAACATAATTGGGAAAAGGATAGCCAGGTAGGCAGGCATTTTAAAAAAACCTGTGTGAAACCAGAATACTATCTCAGCATGTACAGTGATATTTAAAAAGAATATAATGCTGCTCTGGTATAATTAGACCTCTGATAAGGCCCACTGTTAACGCCACGGAGTCACTCACGGAAACAAAATATATTTAAAAAATCAAATAAATAATAATATAATAAATCTATACAGATAATATTCTGAAGAGATAAAGTTTGTGAGTATGTAGGTGGTAATCTCTGGATCTACAGAACAAATTTAGATAAAATTTGGCATGGAGATAGTTTTGAGACCATGGGAGAGACGGAAGTTTGTATTTCCTTGAGATGATTAAAAACTTTTTATGCTGGTGAAGCCGCGTAGTATAGTATAAACACAGAAGGAGAGTCAAATTATATAATACATATATACATATCTGAGGCCTTTTCTTATGGGGGTAGACAGAAAATACAGAATGCTACCTGCTACAGTCCTTACATATTCCATTTGCTTTGTTTACATTCATACAACTGGCCCTACAGACTGCCTACACACTGGCCATTCTGAAGTACATCACCAATAAGATCCATGTATGTCCTACAAATGATGATGACCTGGTCAAGGCTGCAGGAGTCCGGTGGATGAGAAACGCACAGGACCGATCAGTGTGGTGATGCTTGGGGGAGGCCTATGTCCAGTAGTGGACGTCTTTTGGCAGAAATGATGATTATTTGTTTTGTTAGTCGCCTGTCATTCTGCATTGTTATTCTGGTTAATAAATAATTTACCTGATGAATTAGGAACAGCTATGGTGTGACCTCTTCGGACCGGCGGCGCCCTCTGTGCCTGCTTTTTAGGTGGTAGGGTTGACTGTTCAGAACCCATTGTGATGCTGGAAGGAGAAAATTAATGTTTATTATGAGTGAAATTATAAGTTTAGATAAACAATTACAAACAAAGATACCCATTCGGGAGTTCAAAGTTTTAGAAAAATACCTTAATAATATACCAACACTTTTATTCACGTAGTTAAAATAGTGTGTACAGTTAAGTATATCTATCACACTCAATCCATCTTTAAAACTTTTCTAATAATGTGTGTTGCTGATTAGATTTAATTTTAATTATTTGGCAAAACTGAAAAAAAACACAAATCTACAAGAAAAAAATAATCAATTTATCTGTCACTTCACTTTGACAAGTTGACTTGACACAATTATTGACACTGACATTCTTGTTTTTTTTTGGGCATTTTTGCTACAGAGGCTTTCAAGTCAGTTTTTTAGATTTTTGATATATTACTTTAAGCCAAGGGGATCCTGCCGTTTTGCCGAAAAGATTTTGACAAAATTTCACTACCCAAACAAATTTTAGCAACCTTTTTTTATACCAATGCAACATTTGGAATGATTTTAGTACGCACATTTTCATTTGGTAAATTTTTTACTTGGTACAATATTATAATACCAAGGATAGTGTCATTAAGGCATTTGGTCTTTATCCACTCAACCGTGGCGGCCATTTTTGTCATTTTGACGGAAACGTGACGGGTCAGCCGGGTGCGACAATGAGGTAGGTGCGATGGCGCGAAGTTTTCGCGCGCGTCTAAAACGCCGTTATCTCGAAAGGAAAGAATGTTGGATGTATGCGGTCCATTTTCCCCTTCTTTCAACAAATTTCGCTACTTCGTTCTATTCAAAGACGATTACAGCAAATACCGACAAGTTTATTTCATGCGACAGAAATCGGAAGTTCACCTAAAGCTCCGACAAATGTTACAAGAATGTAAAGTGGCTGGACATACTGTTAAAGAATTTCTTAGCGACAATGGAGGCGAATTTAATAATGAGAACGTCAAGTGCATTTTACAAGAAGCTGGAATAAGACAAAGGCTCACGGTGCCATATACGCCACAACAAAATGGGCTCAGTGAACGTGAAAACCGAACCTTAGTCGAATCAGCTCGCATTGATTAACACCGCTGCATACGTCTTAAACAGAACTGGTCCAACTTTAGAAAATGGGAAATCGCCATTTGATTTGTGGTATAAGAAGAAGCAAACAATCAGTCACCTTAAAATAATTGGATGTGAATGTTATGCTCATGTTCCTCAACAAAAGAGAACAAAGCTATCCAAAAAGGCCGAGAAATGTATTCTCATCGGATATGACGGTGACGAAGGCTATCGCTTACTGAATAACAATGGTAAACTCATAAGATCAAGAGATGTTACATTTAATGAGTCAGTACTGACGCCTATTGGCCTTACCGAGGATTCAGAAGAAAAACCCTCGGTAAAAATCTATTTTCCACTTTCAACACCACCGATGTGTAATGCAAGGGAGGATGATCGTACCGAAAGCAGCTCAGATCGCACTTCAAGTAGCCTAGATGAGCCTAGCTCGACTATGCCTTCCACATCATCGGATCCAGTTGTTAGTCAGGAAGTAGAAAGCAGCCAAGATAACCCTACTGAACCATTTCAACGATCACTAGAAGCATCACTGCCAGGATAAGATCCTTATGAAGATGCCCTAGATGATGTTATTGATGATGAGGCACCAGAACACTCAGATAATATAGCTGAGATAACTCATAGAATGACTCTACGAGATAGAAGTCAGATACGACCGCCTACTCGATTTGAAGATTATGTCATGTTAGCTGATGTTTTTAAAGGGATCAATGAACCCAACACCTACAAAGAAGCAATTACTAGTTCACATAAAGATCAGTGGGTCAAAGCAATGGATATTGAGGTGAAGTCTTTATAGGAAAACAAAACCTGGATACTGGTTGATCTTCCAAGAGACAGAAAGCCTATATCATGTAAATGGATATATAAAATTAACACCAATGCAGATGGCTCACTAGAAAAATTCAAGGCAAGGCTAGTTGCTAGAGGATATACACAGAAAAAGGGCATTGACTACGATGAGACTTTTAGTCCAGTTGCTAAGATGACAAAGATAAGATCTGTCCTAAGCGTTGCTGCAAATGAAGGCTTAAAACTCACACAGTTTGATGTATCAACCGCATTCCTGTATGGTTCATTGAATGAAGAAATCTATATGAATCAGTCTGATGGCTATTGCGATGGATCGAATAAGGTGTGTAGACTCAAGAGGAGTCTATATGGTCTAAAACAATCACCCCGGTGTTGGAATAAATGTATGGTGGCTTATTTAAAAACAATTGGATTTAACCAATTTGTACAGACCATGTACAGACCCCTGCCTATTTATCCGAAACCGTGGCGATAGCAAAATCATTATTGCGCTCTACGTAGATGACGGCCTTGTAGCTGCAACAAATCAAGATGATTCTGAAAAGTTCATTAGAGAGTTAAAAAGGAGATTCAAAATAATAACTATAAAAGATGCAACATATTTTCTTGGTTTAGAAATAAAGGAGCAGAATGGCAATATAAAAGTATCACAGAAGAACTACGTTCAAATATTGATAGAACGCTTTGGTATGAGTGATTGCAAACCCGTCACCACTCCTATACAGAAAGATGGACTGCAAGAACTGGATAAAGAGTTGGTAGAACCTACTTCATTTCCGTATAGAGAAGCTGTGGGTGCACTTGCATACCTGACTGTTGAAACAAGACCTGATTTAGCATACGCTGTAAGCGTTTTAACCCGAACTTTAGAGGACCCTTCCAAAGAAGATGTTCAAAAGCTTAAACGTATCCTAAGGTATATCAAAGGAACTTTGGATCTTGGAATAGTTTTTAAGAAGAGTTGGAAAACTGGAATTCTGGAATGTTACAGCGATTCTGATCACGGTGGAGATAAAACTACTGGACGATCAACATCAGGTATATTATGCTTAAACTCTGGAGGAGCTATATCTTGGACAAGTCGACGACAAACATGTGTAGCAATATCAAGTACCGAAGCCGAATTGGTTACTGCTAGTGAAGCTGCCCGAGAGATTGTCTGGATCAAAAGACTCTTTGGTGAAATATTAAACTTGAAGGAGATACCCAAATTGAAAGTCGATAATGATGCAGCCATAAAGATATCACATAACCCAGAGCTACACAGAAGAACCAAGCATATTGCGATAAGACATTTTTATGTTAGAGAACTTGTAGCTGATGAAGAAATATGTGTGGAATATGTTCCTAGCGAATTTCAACTAGCGGATCTACTGACCAAAGCGTTGCACAAGCCACGAATTGTATCAATTACAATTCAGATTGGTTTGATACCGTAAGGGTTAAAAAAAGGGAGGATGTTAAGAAGAGTAGAATGAAACCTTGTTTATTAATACCTCTTTTTATTTATATAAACCTTTACTTTGTCATCTCAATACTTAGCAACCGTTGTTACAGTGCGTAGTACACCTATTCCAACGTTTTTTGGATTTTAATGGCAGCTTTTAATGAGTCTGGTGGTCTGGCGTATAAGAAATATTTACTGAAATATCCATTTCTACAATAAAACTACTAACTTTTACTGAGTTTGCGTTTGTTTCAGTGATTTCACATATTTTCAGCTTAAGAAGTTGAGTGAGACACATGCTTGCTTTAGGAATCAATTTGCATATAATTTTTACACGCCATTGTCTTGTGGTCATAAACAGTAAAGTATAACGTAGTTTTATTTTCTCTATGCAGTAAAGCCCAGAGTAAAGCCAAACTCTAGAACAGTTGTCTGTCACTTTGACTTTAACATTGACATTGACACTAAAGTAAGTGACACGTCCACGCCATTTTGACGTTTGTCGTATAACTAATGAAATTCTGACCAATAAAAGAAACTGTGTACTTTCGAAACTTTCATAATAAATTAATTAATAAAAATCACTAAAATGGTAGATGAAGGTACTAGAAAAACACTGAGCAGCATACCCTTGCTTCAAACTAAGGCAGGCCCTAGAGATAAGGAGCTATGGCCAACCAGATTGAAAGAAGAATATCAGGCACTCATTAAGGTAAAAAATTGTGAACTCATTATGCTAATATGTATTAAGAACTATCATTTAGCAGTGACTTCGTCCTCGTGAAAGAAGAAACTGACCCAAGGGAACCTACTACAGGTATAAAAAGTATACTGTGTGCTTATCCAGGCCATGGTCTATCCATACCATTTTTTATGAAATAACAATATCGAGTTAGAACCAAATGTTGGCTTTATTCAACTTTAAAATATAAAGAGACATTAAGATCATATAATGACAACTTCAAACACTAGAAAGCAAAGACTCCTAATAAGCCTGAATGTGGCGACTAAGAAGTTCACCACATTCTCCCCGCTGCATTCTAGCTTGAGGTATCGTAGTCCTGCAGATAGGCCGGTGGTTTTCTATTCCAGGTAGTCTGTAGAATTGAAGAAGTATCTGGAGCAGCACTTTCTGTAGAGACAAATGATGAGTCGCTTTCTGTTTCTACATTTTCAGGACGTTTGCCTTCTTCCCCTCTCTAACCCTGCTGGGGCTAAATGTCTGTTAGACACGGTTGTTTGTTGGCCGTTGCTCAATCTCACAAAAGAATAGTCCGGGTTGGACTCCAACAACTCGACTTCCTCGACTATGGGGAGTACGTTTAGCGCATTGGTTGAGTGATTGACTGCTGCGCTGCGTGTCGTGGGTTCAATCCCGCATGGAACAGATATTTGTATGACCTACAGATAGTTGTTCCGGCTCTGGGTGTTGTGTATGTGAGTGTATATGTTTGTAAACACACCCATGACATAGGAATGGGTGTTTGAAGCCAAGTTGGTACCGAGTGTCCGTTATTAGATTTTCTACTGTGTACAAACATCATTTCATGAGGAGTTTGGTTCGTTGCTGTACATAGCAGAGATCTTATTGAGTGCAGTGCTTGATTTGGAACCATTTCCCATTGCTCTATTTTAAATCCCTGTGATTTTAGAGATAATTGTATTGTCTTCCAAATTGTTCCACTTGTGCGCTCTATTTGCCCATTGCCCTGTGGATTATATGCTGTAGATATACCTCTATTGTGTAAGTAATCTTTTACTTCTTTTGACATAAAAGCGGAGCCACGATCGGAATGAACCTAAGCTGGCAATCCAAATGTGCAGAAAAGAGTCGATAAATGTTTCATTACAGTCACAGGGGAAACGTCTTGGCACGGGAATGTGAATGGAAACCGCGAATATTCGTCTATAATAGTCAGCATGTACTTGTTAGACGAAGATGACCGTACTGGACCTTTAAAATCGATATTCAGTTTTTCGAACGCTGAAGTCGCTTTTATCAAATTGCTGTTGTTTAAAAAAAAAGAGGTTTCACGACTGCACAGACAGAACACGCATTTGTCATCTTTCTGACATCTTCTACCGAAAGTGGTAGATTCTTACTTCGTATCCAGTGTTACATTCGTGTAACGCCTGGATGGCAAAGCTCATTATGCAAGTCCTTCAATTTAGATTCCGTGTGAATAGCGCAGATACGTGACAGTGCATCAGCAGCGTCATTTTCTTTCCTGGTCTATAGACAATATCATATTTGTAGCAAGATAATTCTAATCATTATCCCTCTAACTTCTCGTTCTTAATCTTGTTTGTATGTGTGCATCATCACATCACATCATCAGCCTTTTAATGTTCCCACTGCTGGGACACAGGCCTCGTCATAGAGGGAGTGGGCTATAATCTACCACGCGGGTCCAGTGCGGATTGGTAGATGTCATAAGTCTTTGAATTTTTGGTTCTAGGACATGCCGGATTCCTCACGATGATTTCCTTCACCGTTTTGAGAGCAGTGGTGATGAAATAAATTGTAGCGCAAAAAAGCACAAAGTAAAGCGCCTGCTCGGGTTCGAACTCACGGCCTACAACTCGGTAAGTCGGGACCGTAACCACTGGGCCACCACTGCTCTCCATGGTTTAATCATGTGTGCGATTGAACATAAAGAAATTGATCGTTGGTCTGTGATTAGTCGAAAAGATCTTCCAATCAAGTAATGTCGCCACTTACGGAGAGCCTCTACAATGGCATATGCATGCTTTTCTATGGCTGAATGTCGTTTTTATGATGTGGATAGTGCACGCGAAAAGAAAGCTACTGGGCGTCCTTCTTGAGTCAATTTAGCCGCAATAGCATTATCAGAGGCATCTGTTTCGGTAAACATTTTGTTTTCATCGATAGCAAATATTGTAGACTTTGCAATGCAATTCTTGAAGTCATCAAAAGCAGATATAGCTTCATCATTTAATGGAAATTCTAGATTCACGAGGCAGTGTATTTTTTTTTATTATATTTTTGGTATCCACCTTGAATAATGGGAAAGGTATTGGCATGCTAATAAGTGGTTGGAGTCAGTCTGGATCAGGTTTAATGGACTTTTTCGAAATATTGTATCCGAGTAGGTTAATTGTGTTTATTGAAAAAGTAGATTTCTCTTTGTTAACAGTTAAACTGAAATGCATCCATGACTTTTTTTAAATTCTTATCATGTTCTGCCTGTCTTTTCCGCATACAGTTACGTCATCTAAATAGGCATATGTATCTGTCAAATACTCTTCTTTTATTATCCAGTCCTAGACTCTTTGAAATCTACTGACTCCATTTGTTACGCCAAACGGGATCCGACAAAATTGATATAGTTTCCCGCACGCCTCAAAACCTGTATATTGTTTTTCTGCTTCCATTATACATACCTGATGGTAAACGCTTTTTAAATCAGTTTTAGAAAATAATTTCTATATTTGGTAAAGGATAAGGATGCCTGACCCGGCATCCAAATCAGTATATTTGTTAATGGTCTGAGAATAGTCTATGACCAATCGTTTGCGGTGATTTCAATTTTTGGTGATTAGAACTTGCGCTCGCCAAGGTGATCAGCAGCCTAATTGTGTAAGTGAATTCGGCAACAATCCCACCGCACTATTCCCAAACCACTGCAACTCCTGAAAGCCAGAATCAACAACAAAAGTAGTTGGCCGGGTCAGCTCGACTACCCTTCTTGGGCACGGGCTGTACGTTAGCTAGCTGTTGTAATACTCTATGATACATTTATATTTTTGAATGCGGGCAACACTCTCTTCCCTTCCGGACTTGCACACAAGATAGTTAAGATGTATTTATTTTGTAATCTTCATATTAATAATAAATAAACAGTTTAAAGACAAAATAGTGTTTAATATCAATCAGCCAATTTATGAACATGGTAGCAGAGCGTGGTTTATAAAAATACAACAAAGATTACAAAAGATTGAGAGAGATTAAAAGTTACGTACAAAGACAAGTGAACATTAGAACAAAAAATGCAGCAAGCAAATAACCAAATTATGATACCAGTATTCGACGGGAAGGAATACGCAAATTGGAAAATGCGGTTGATAAAATATTTGCAATTTAAAAAATGCAACGAGGTTATATCTAAAAAAATTGACAGTACTGCTGATGTCAAATTAAAGGAAAATTGGCTAGAAAAAGATGTGCAAGCAACTAATTATATTTATGGGGCGATAACCAATAAACAGCTGGAATACATAGCGGAATGTGAGTCGGCTTATGACATAATTTGCAAATTCGATTCGATGTATTTGAAGGCGTCGACATCACTACAAATTGTTTACCGAAACAACCTTGAAAATATTAAATTAAAAAACTACGCGGAACTGAATTTATTTTTCGACGAATTTGAAAGATCAGTAAACGAATTAAAACAGGCTGGTGCTTCTATTAGTGAAAGTGAGAAATTAAATTACATGTTGAGAGCATTGCCAAATGAATATAGTCACATTGGTGACTTGATAGATGTATTACCAAAAGAAGACAGAACAGTAGAATACTTAATGAGCAAGATAAAAATAAAATATTTGGCAGAGAAACAAAATACAACACAAGAAAATTCAGAAGCTCCAGTAGATAAGTCAAATGCATTTAAGACTGAAACAAAGTCAGCCCCAAACTCAAATCTATGTTTTATTTGTGGGAAACCAGGCCATATGAAACGTAACTGTTGGTACAATCGAGGACAACAAAATAGACGTACAAATTATAATAGAGGACGAGGACAAAGTCATTCAACTCACCAGTTACGTGGTCGTGGATACAATAATCGTGGTCGAGGAAGAAATTTTAATCAAAATGCATCAAATACACAGAATGAACACTGTAATTTCCATACCTCAGTTATTCAAAGCAACATTACATCAAGTTCGAGTGAAAATAAGTTAAGTAACAATGAAATTATATGGTTATTGGACAGTGGATGCACTGACCACATTATAAATAGTGATGAGCATTTTGAAAGGTCAGTTATTTTGAAGAATCCAGTTAAAGTCAAAGTTGGTGATGGCAGAATGCTAGAAGCTACAAAGGTTGGTGATATAAAACTATATTTTCCTGTTTATGGTTCAAGATCATATGTAAATGTGAGAAATGTGTTTTATGTAAAAGAAATGAAGGCAAATTTATTGAGTTATGCAAGGATCACAGATAATAGTAACACGGTTGTATCAAAAGGACATTGGGCAAAAATTTACACTCCAAATGGCAAATTAATGGCAATAGCACAAAAAGAGGAGAGGTTATACAGAGTGATTAGTTACATTGAAAATAGTAAAATGCATGCAAATGTAAGTAAAAGTACATTGTCAGTGAAGGAAAAATTACATCGTACTCTTGGACATGTCAACTTTAAATATTTGGATATTATGTGTAAAAATCAGTTGCTTGAAGGAATACCTAAAGAAATAGAATCAGAGTATATGAAGTGTGCTATATGTATTGAGAACAAAATGCATAACTTACCTTTTAATAATAATAGAAGAAGAGCTGAAGACATATTAGAAATTGTTCATACAGATGTCAATGGGCCACATAACACAACAGGATATGGTGGTGAAAAATACTTTGTGACCTTCATAGATGATTATAGCAAATTGGCAAAAGTTTATTGTATTAAGGCAAAGGATCAAGTCACAGATTGCTTTATAGAATATGTAAATGCAGTTCAAAATTTAACTGGAAAAATGATAAAAGAATTAAGATGTGACAATGGGAAAGAATATATGAACAATAAGATGTATAGTTTTGCAAGAGAAAAAGGAATAATGATAAAGGCATGCCCACCATATGTACACGAGTTGAACGGAACTGCAGAGAGATATAACAGGACTATAATGGATATGGCTAGATGTTTACTAGCAGAAGCAAAAGTAAATAGATGCTTTTGGCCGGAAGTGATTAAAGCAGCAGCTTATCTAAAAAACAGGAGTTTGGCAAATACTATAGTGAGAAAAACACCCTATGAGATATTTTTCAATAAGAAACCATCACTAAAAGAATTGAAATTATATGGAAGCAGAGTTTATGTCAGAATACCAGAAGTAAATAGAAGATCAAAATGGGATAAAAAGGCAGAATTAGGAATATTACTTGGATATGTTGAAGTTGGTTATAAAGTATTAATAAATAATAGAATAATAGTTGCCAGACATGTTGATATTGTAGAAGAGGATGTTATGTGTATGGGCAACAATGATGATACAGACTCAGAGGAAGAAAGACAAGAAGAAGACATAATTAAAAATAACATACCGGAAGAAACTCAAATAACTGAACCAACTTGTGATGAGTATGATAATGACAATGAAGATAAGGAACCAAAAAGAACAAAGAGACAAACCAAACGTCCAGTCAGATTTGATGATGAATTCGGATATTATTGTGTTTGTGCAAATTTTTGTGATGCCATGATTCCAGGTACATTTCAGGAGGCGATACAATGTGATGAGGCCAATCAATGGAAAGAAGCAATGGACCGTGAGATGACTAGTCTTGTTAATAATAATACATGGAAACTAGTGAGTAGACCAGAGCGCAAAGAGATTCTAGATGTGAAGTGGGTGTACAAGAGAAAACCAGGTAACATTTTTAAGGCTCGCTTAGTGGTAAGAGGTTTTCAACAAAAGGATAATATTGATGATACATACTCACCTGTTGCCAAAATGCAAACATTAAAACTGTTATTATCTTATTCTTGTCAGTATAGTTTCCATATTCATCAAATGGATGTAGAAACTGCCTTTTTAAATGGTAAAGTAGTATCAGAAGTTTATGTTAAACAGCCACAAGGCTATAATGATGTTCCAAATAAAGTTTATAAATTGAATAAAGCGTTGTACGGTTTAAAAGAAAGTCCAAGAGCTTGGTACGAATGTTTCAATGATTTTATTAAGAAACTAGGTTTCTATAGAAGTAAATATGATTATTGTCTTTATATAAAAAGGGAAAACAATGTAACAATTTATATACTTGTGTTTGTTGACGATTTACTAATTTGTTGTAGAGATGTAAAAGTAATTAATGATATTAAGAAACAACTGCACAATAAATTTAAAATGAAGGATTTAAATAAAGTAAACAACTATATTGGTATAGATATTGAGTATGATTATAATAACTCTATTAATGTCTTAACATTGTGCCAGAAAAACTACATAGATTCTTTAGCAGAAAAATATAATATTAAAAATTCTAAGTTGTATAAAACACCAATGGAACTTAATTTAAAACTAAATAAATCTAATATAAATGAGGATGTTAAATATAGAAATTTGATAGGTGCACTCTTGTATATCAGTCATGGTACTAGACCTGACATATCTTACAGTGTAAACTATTTAAGTAGATTCCAAAATTGCTATAATGAGACACATTTTAAATATGCCTTAAGAGTTCTCAAGTATTTGTATTTAACTAAAGATCTGAAATTAACTTACAGACAAAGCCTTAAAACTGATAATATTGTAAATTGTTATGTAGATGCTGATTGGGCAGGAGATATCACTGATAGAAAGTCAACTACAGGTTTTATTATTGAACTATTTGGAAATCCAATTTATTGGAAATCTAGGAAACAAAGTTGTGTAACTAAGTCATCTACCTTTGCAGAATATGTTGCATTATCTGATGCTGTAACCGAGATAAATTTCTTAAAAAATTTAATAAGTGATATGTTTATTAAGATTTGTACACCAATTGTAATCCATGAAGATAACTCTGGAGCCCTTGCTATAGCTAAATATGGTAATTTTACAAAAAATTCTAAGCACATAGAAGTACAATATCACTATGTTCATGAAAACTATAAAAATAAAGTTATTGAAATTGTAAAAATTGATTCAGATTCAAATGTTGCAGACATACTTACCAAATCTTTGGGAAAAAATAAATTTCTTAAGTTTAGAGAAAAGCTGAAATTAGAATAAAAGGTTAAAATTATGTAAAACTTGATTGTGAAAAGTTATGTTGATAAATAAATAAGAAGAAAGTTTTAAGTTTACTTTTATATTTTGTTAGTATATAATAATACATGTGTGCAAGCTACTAGTTGATATTAATTGTATACGAAGAAAGAATAGGTGCCTAAGGGTAAAGATAAATATGTGAATACTTTCTTAAATGTACATGTTAGTATGTATGCAAATAAATAGTTAGTAGTAGGTGTGTAAAATACAAATGTAAGGAGGCGTGTTGTAATACTCTATGATACATTTATATTTTTGAATGCGGGCAACACTCTCTTCCCTTCCGGACTTGCACACAAGATAGTTAAGATGTATTTATTTTGTAATCTTCATATTAATAATAAATAAACAGTTTAAAGACAAAATAGTGTTTAATATCAATCAGCCAATTTATGAACACTAGCTTCCAAGCATTCGGCACTTTTCCAGTCTCATACGAAAGGCGGAATAGGCGTGTCAAGATCGGAGACATTTCAGGCGCACAGGTTCTGAGAACTATTGCTGGTATTCTGTCCGGGCCACTAGCCTTGTTCACGTCGAGTTTGCGCAGTACCTTACGGACGTCCTTTTGATGGATACGAATGTCCGACATACTTGTCTCGCATCCATCAGGATAAGAAGGGGGCCGCGCGTCACCAGGGTTCAGACGTGAAGATTCCGCAAAAAGAGAGGCAAATAAATTAGCCTTCTCCTCAGCGGAGTGGGCCAGCGACCTGTCGGGTTTCAGCAGTGGTGGTAGTGAGGGACGACTGAAGTTATACTCGACCGACTTAGCCAGGGATCAAAACGCTTTACTACCTGGTGGGTAAGAAGCAAGTTTGGCCCCTATTCGGCCAATGTGGTCGAACCGAGCCCTTCTCAACACCTTCTTGCAGGACTTGGCAGCCCTGTTGTAGGCTTTCTTCCTTTGACCCACGTCACTCGCTTTGCGCGAACGAGCGTCAACCCATGCCAGGTACGCCTCATGTTTAAGCGCGTCGGCGCTATGACATTCAGCGCCAAACCATGGCCGGTCAACATTGGTCATTGTTACGTCAGAAAACGGAATGTAGTACTCCATTCCCTGACGCAACACATCCGTCACGTTGTCCGCGCACGCCGAAGGATCATCCGAAGAAAAGCAAGTAGGCTGCCAAGGATAACATGCGAAGAAAGATCGCATGCCATCCCAATCTGCTGACCTGTACCGCCAAACCCGCCGCGTGCCTCTTGGGCTGGGATCGGGCGGGGAGTAGACGGACACAGACTTCACCAGACAATGGTCGGAACTACCCAAAGGTGAAGTTATCGACACAGAGTATCGGTCTGAGTCTGTTGTCAGCAGAAGGTCCAAGCAATTGGCCGTGTGCGAATCAACATCCGGCACCCTCGTTGCCCCCTGGACCAGCTGGGTAAGTTTAAGCGCAAGCGCAAGCTTACGCATCTCCCGTCCAGCATGGTCAGTGCACTGGTATGGGATGAGCCACTCCTGGTGGTGGGCATTAAAGTCCCCCAGTAACACTAATTGGGCGGAAGGGTACCGCTGCTGTGCCGCATCAGCCGCCTCACTGAGGTACTCTGTGAGCCTGGTTGTCTCCTGATCTCCACTGTGCGAGCGGTAGACACAGGCGTAGATAATTTTATCCAGACCTGTGTCCACTAGAGCCCACAGCGTCGAAAATCTTGGGTCCTCAAGGTTATGGAGACGCCGATAGCAAGTGTCGTCACGGGCGTACATACACACTCCCGCGCGCGGTTTATAATTGTACGACGCGTCTGAAGGACTCGCTATCTGCGTCTCCGTAAGGAAAAACAGCGCTGGTTTTTCAGTCTCCAGGTGGTAGTGGACTGCAGAGAGATTTGAGTGCAGACCTCTAATGTTGGTGAGGTGCACTTTGTGGGGGAGGGGGTGCAGCCGCTGTTTATATCCTGTATTCTTTTTCCTTGGCATTTTCATTTAAAGAAGAGTGAATGGAGGAGAGGAGTAGGAAGTGAGACGAGGTTCCACGCTGCTAACCTACAGACACGCACTGAAAGGACGCCATCATTGGGGCACTAGCCCGGAGACTGCGGGGACGCCCGAGCCCCCCCGGAATGTCTATCGGGCCCTCCCTTCTGGTCGCCAACCAGCACGATAGTGCATTCCGGGATTTTTCGACAGTTGGCGGGGCAGCCTTTCATGTGTGGCTGGCACACTACTTGGGCCCCCAACTACCTGCGGTCGGCCAGCGGTGCACCGTGCCTCGGATCCCGCTACCCTCCGCGAATAGTCTCCCGATACGCCCATAACAGCGCGCGCCAGGCTGGTCTGCTTGCAGTGGAACAGTTATCTCGACCCAACTCCTCTAGATGGCTACACTGAGCATCGTAACCGGAACACGGCCAGGCCGCTTGGCGGTACGTCTTTGCTCAGTGGGTGGTCCTCGCGCTTTCCATGTGGGATATCTATGGATAGGTCTTCAAAAATGATATGGAGGTTTCTAATATCATTTTTTTCTAAACTGAATAGTTTGCGCGAGAGACTCTTCCAAAGTGGTAAAATGTGTGTCCCCCCCTGTAGCTTCTAAAATAAGAGAATGATAAAACTAAAAAAAAAATATGATGTACATTACTATGTAAACTGCCAGCGAAAATTGGTTTGAACGAGATCTAGTTAGTAGTTTTTTTTTAATACGTCATAAATCGTAAACCGCAATTTACTAAGTACGGAACCCTTCGTGCGCGAGTCCGATTCGCACTTGGCCGGTTTTTCAGTATATTATGTCCTATGATAACAGCAGCGCAAAGGTATTTAACAAATGAGAAGTGAAGCTTTTTCGTAAACATTGCCGTTAAGAAAAATCTTTGCTTGAAGAAGCCCTTCACAATTGATTGTGTGAGTTGTTTGGGCCATTGTTACAGATTCAGTACATTGTGCTTTCATAAAAGAAGAATTCCAATAATAATCATAATTGATAAAGCTTTTTGAGCTTCCAGAGTCAATCAAGGCGTTTGCTTTTTTTGCCGTTGATTTCAATGGTGACAAACTGATTTCTTTAAACTAGCCGGAGCAGCAATAGCCGTAACATCATCGATTATATTCATCAGGAGATCCCGCTTCAGTAGCAGTAGCAGCGTTAATGTTTGTCTTATGATTTCTACGAGTACAAACATTTGCAAAATGTCCCCTTTTTTGTCAATTTTGGCAATTGGCATTTAACGCTGGGCAGTTCTGCCGCCGGCGCCGGTGAACTTTATTTCCGCAAAAAAAGCATCTGCTCAAATGGTATTCTGGTGTTAGTAGTTTATTTTTGTCTTCCGTTGCCGTCTATGGCAATGCCATGACTAGAGATTCACCAATAGTCGTCTTGTTGAATGTTTGCGCATTATTTTCAGCAGTTTCAATTGCTTGTGCCTGGTTAGCAGCTTCATCTAACGTCAGGTTAAAATTTTCTAGCAAGCGCTCGCGAATTTTATGCGAAATAATGCCAGAAATAAATGCGTCTCTTATGCAATCATTCTTATTTCTTTCTGCATCAACATTTTTAAATTGACGGTCTTTGCTTAAAATTCTCAGGTGCTGAAGATATTGTGGAATGTTTTCATGGCATTGCTGTTTTCTTGTGGCCAGAATATGTCTCGCAAAAAAATATTTTATTGGTTTAACAAATATGGTGTTGAGTGTACTTACTCGTACTGCAGTTTCGTATGATGTGCACTCATTTATGTATTTGTATACTTTGAATGATACATGATTAATCAAAAGTTGCATCTTTACCGCATCATTAATTTTCATCTCTGCTTCATTCGCAATCAGATTTTTTTAAAAGTAGATACCCAATGGGTCCATTGCGGCTCAAGCCGCAGTAGGCGACGACGGATCAACGTCGAGAATATTTGGTCGAAGATATTTCTCCATCGTTACAATTATAACTGTAAAGAGTGTTTTGCATAATTAAAGTTGAATAAATTGTTATGAAATAAAAATATCGAGTTAGAGCCAAATGTTGTCTTTATTCAACTTTAAAATATAAAGAGACATCAGGATCATATAATGACAACTTCAAGAACTAGAAAGCATAGACCATAGGTACTATATTATTTTACTCTTTGGCCTAGACTCCTAATGAGTCTGAATGTGGCGACTGAGAAGTTCACCACACCATTTAGCTGTTGCGTTTTGATTGATTAATGAAAATCCAATTTCTCAAACATGCTAAAATACTGATTTTCATAATGTATGTAGGAAGTAGGATTATAAGCCAGAAGTTATGTGCTGATTCACTGAACATTAGGTAACTGACTAACTTTCTTTCATCAAAATGTAAAAAATGGGCTTAAATCAATGTAATGAAATACTAAATAATAAAATCCAATTAATCGCATTAGGGAATTCTGTCATGAAGTACCTAACTATGCATTAAAGATTGACAAATACTTAACTTCGGTATCATTGTGGACGTCCTGGGGACGTGGAGAATCCTGTTTCTTCAAAATTTGTATGCAATCACTAACCAAAGAAAATAGCAATAAATATCTGTGTTTTGAAGGACAAGATAAGATACCTACTTATTAGATTTTATTTGTTCCATAATTTGTCTCACCTGCATTCCCTTCTTATTTATTCCAGTATGTACAGAACAATAAGACTGCGGACAATGACTGGTTCCGGCTGGAGTCCGATAAAACTGGAACCAAGTGGTTCGGCAAGTGCTGGTATGTGCACAACCTGCTCAAGTACGAGTTTGATCTGGAGTTTGATGTGAGTGTTCCTTTATTTTATTTTGTTGCCATCATTGAGGTAATAATGTACTACGACGGTTTCCTTTCAACTTTTCTATCACTGGCGCCGCTTTCAAACTACCTCCAATATACTCATTTCTCACTTTATCCATACTCGTCAGTCTGCACATCCATCTCAATATTCTGATGCATACATTACGACAGGTGTAATCACAGTTTTTTATATTGAGGGTCATCTGATTAACAGACACCTTAATAATCATAAATGTCAAAAAACCTTTATTAACTTGGGAAGGGAGCTGTGTCGACATCGACACAGAATAATTATAGATAATTAAAATGATGTTGTGTATAACTTCCAGATCCCCATCACGTACCCAACAACAGCCCCCGAGCTAGCGCTGCCCGGCCTCGATGGGAAGACAGCCAAGATGTACCGCGGTGGGAAGATCTGTCTCACTGATCACTTCAAGCCGCTGTGGGCCAGGAATATACCTCGGTTTGGGATAGCACATGCCATGGCTCTTGGGGTGAGTTTCAACTGATTATGTTAACATAGTACATACTGAGACGTGGTCGCTCACATGCGGCATTTTTCTTTGGTACGGAAGCCTAAATGTGCGAAATCAGACACGCACTTGGCCGGTTATTTTACATAGGTATCAGGAAATTTCAACCGATTTATTTTTTGTTCCAGCTGGGGCCCTGGCTAGCGGTAGAAATACCAGAGCTGATAGAAAAGGGAGTGATATCCTACCAGGAGAAGACAGAAGAAGCAAAATGACCCAAAACTCTATGTTAATTATCAAATTGTATATAAATAATTAAATGTATTTGTTGTTTTTCAATTATATGATATATTTTTTGTATACTTAAAGAATTTCATTCAAAGACAGTCTTCCAGAGCTCAGCGGATACATTTGTAATACGATAACCGATCTTATTTATACTTCATAAAGGTGATGCTGCCATCCCATAGCTAAAGTGTCACTCTCTGACAAAATCTTATTTTGAGTAATAGACGAAAACAAGCGCGAGCCAGACTCTCGCGCACGAAGGGTTCCGTACCATTATCTCAAAAAACGGCAAAAAATCACGTTTGTTGTATGAGAGCCCCACTTAAATATTAATTTTATTCAGTTTTTCGTATTTGTTGTTATAGCGGCAACAGAAATACATGAAAATTTCAACTGTCTAGCTACTACGGTTCATGAGATACAGCCTGGTGACAGACAGACAGACGGACCGTGGAGTCTTAGTAATAGGGTCCCGTTTTTACCCTTTGGGTACGGAACCCTAAAAAAAAGTGACATAATAAAATTCGTCTATGAATTCTATATAATCATATACTAGCTGACCCGCGCGGCTTCGCTCCTGTCAACTGGCTACCTTAGTTTCTACCGGCGATTTAATTAAAATTTAGAACATAAAAGCTTGCTATCTATGATAGTTAGACATATTCTCTCGCAGACTTTTTCGTAGGTAATAATGAGTACTTTAATCATGTAGTACATAATTTTTATGTACCTATCATCAATAGTTTTATATCATCATAGTTATACTTACTACTTAGTATATACTTACACATTCACACACAAACATACAAGCACCCACATACACATACTCACACAGCACGTCTAAGATTTAGTTATAGTTTAGTTATATTTATAATTATTAGTTAATTTCGTGTAGTTACTTTAATTAAATTGTTTATGTTATTCAATTCAAAAAAATATGTTGTGATAATGATTTAATATTTCTATAATAATTTTTGATTATTTAATATTTTTTAATTTGAGTAATTTTAATAATTTTTGTTGGTATTTTTGAATTGTTTTTAATTTATTTTATGTTTGACTGAATACTTGTTTTTTTTTATTTATTTTTTTTTAACTTTTTTATAATATAATTTTAATTTGACATTGGGACAATATAAAATGGGGAGGGCGCTGACTCCTGTCATACAGGTCCGCCTAGTTCGGGAGTCAGAGGATCTCAATAACTGCTGTAAAAACAAATATGTCAATAAAAATTATTTGTATTATTTGAATTGTATAGTTCTTATAGTTTCGGAAAAAAGTGGCTGTGACATACGGACGGACAGACAGACAGACAGACAGACATGACGAATCCATTAAGGATTCCGTTTTTTGCTATTTGGCTACGGAACCCTAAAAACTAAGTCATACTTCAAGTTACGCACAATTTTCATCTATAAAAGTTATCTACATTGGTTTCGTACATTTTAAGTGATGCGTGCACAAATAAACAGACAAAAATGCTGGAAATGGGTTTTGTTGGTTCTCCTTTAACACCCTAGCTATTTTTCTTGGAAATATTTTCGATATACAAAAACGACTTTTCTACAGATTTATGATATGTATTGGTATATTGATTAGCTACTAATATGAGCCCCATTTCTGCCTGCAGGGTCTAAAGTAACCCATAACGAAGGAGATGATGGCAGCCGAGCTAGCTCGCTCACTTTAGCTCCGTCATCCCTTTCGAACCTAACCTGTCCGTATCGGGGTGCCGATAACGATAACGTAGTACGGTTAATTGCTGTGTAGTCAGTATTTCTGATGTAAAAAGTATATAAGCGATTGAAATTAATTGATAGGTGATTATTTATTTGACGTGCAATTAATAATAGCCCTAATATTTATAGTTGTGCGCGCCTAATCACAAAAACTACAAAACATTTTGCTGTCACAAAATAATCAGGCGCTTCCTATGATTTTTTTGTAAAGTTGAAATAAATAAAACCCACTGGCTAATAATGATATTGTTCAACACGTACGCAATAAACACTATTCGTACAACAGTCTTCATGAAAAAACAGTAGCATTTATCTTTCCTGAGTACGTTTTCTGTGTGGCTCTGCTAGAGAGTATGCTCTGCAGCAGAGCCACAATCAATGTCTATTTTATCATCACCTAATGCAGGTACAGCGATAACGGTTTACGTACATTATGTACGCTTCACGTACATCATTTTAAGATATAATAAATCAGTTTCTAAAATGGTGGCTCTGCTGCAGAGCATGACACCGATTTTTGTCTCTTTCTACCTGTTCGTAGAGCTCAAAATATTCGCACGAATTTAATCCGCGCCACTCCGCCGGCATGTAGGGATGGCGGCGAGCGCTAGTGATGTCTTATCAGGTCTCCTTGTAAGACCACCCCTATTATATAAGACTTAAAAACATATAGCACTAGCTGTTGCCCGCGACTTCGTCTGCGAAGCATTAGTAATTCGAATAGCTTATTATTATATCGCGGCATAATATTGTAGGTTTACCATACAAACTTCTACCCCTCTTTCCACCACCTTAAGTATGATTTCCAGAATAAAAACTATCCTATGTCCTGCCCAGGGTCTCAAAATATCTCCGAACCAAATTAAATGTAAATCGGTTCAGCGGTTTTACGCTTGAAAAGGTAGACAGAGAGACAGACAGTGGTACTTTTACATTTACAATATTAACTCCGCCCGCGACTTCGTTCGTGTGATGGCAACCAAAAATAAGCTGTTATTAAACCAAATAAAAATGTGGTTTCGTAAAGTTCTACGGTTTATAGGTTTGGGACGATTCGTTATTTGACTTAAAGAATAATACATTTTAGGTTGCCGCTACAAAGTAATATCCGCGCCTTTAAACTTAATATACCCTTTTCTCTTTTTACCCGACTGCCGAAGGAGGGTAATGTGTTTATCAGTCTATGTATGTATGTATGTATGTTATGTATGTATGTATGTATGTTTGTTCCTATATGGCGTTCCAGAGACCAAACGCGTTAGCCGATTTTGATGATTCATACGTCAATCGATTCGTCTTAACCCTGCGAGTGTCATAAGCTACATACAAAATGGACAATACAAAAATGGCGGATTTTGGGCGCCATATTGTGGGGGCCCAAATTTTTTTTTCTTCCAAACCCAGCGTGTGGGGTATCAAAAAACAGGTGATTTCAAAAATATATAACACTTATATGTTTAAATGTATCTAATTCGAAAAAAACTTAACTAAAAACTTATACTTAAATAAAAAAAGTTAAATAAAAAAACCCGACTACTTCAAAAGCGAACTAAAAAGTCGTAAACAAGGAAAAAATCATGCTGTGCAGGTGGACGATACACCACATTTTGGTCAGCCAGCCCGCGAATATGTATCCTCCGACTGCACAGCATGATTTTTTCCTTGTTTACGACTTTTTAGTTCGCTTTTAAAATTTTTTGTTTATGTTAGTTAGATTGCTCAGTAAGATGCCTTAAAAAAAAACTAACATCACTTAACCCTATCAGGCGGGAAGTTTTAAAAAACATATTATGTAAATTTTGATTATTTAATTTTTTCAAGGAATGAGATTCAAGACAAACAAATTTCGTCCTTTTCACCTCCTTAAAGTTTGACAGTTCAGTGGCGACTGCGAACCGGAAAACGCAAATTAGGAAGTCCGACCTGGTCAAGGCTGCGGGCGTCCGGTGGATGCGAAACGCACAGGACCGATCAGTGTGGCGACGCTTGGGGAAGGCCTATGTCTAGCAGTGGACGTTTTTTGGCTGAAATAATGATCCCTACATCAAAAACGAAACCTTGTCCAGTATGATTCTTAACAAATTTTAACACCCACAAAATCCTATTTTGGGGAGTAGTTTCGAAAAAATATAATGACAACCTTTTATTGTTTACTTAGGTTGGAATTTATGTCAACTATCAAGTACTAACCCAAGACCATTGATGTAAATGCCCAAGACATAAAATTCTTTAAGAAAACTTTATCATCTGTTAAATCGTAGTTTGGAGGAAGTTTCGAAAATCTAATAATATGAACCTTTATTGTTTGTTTAGGTTGGTATTTATGTCAAGTATCAAGTTTATTACCCCAATAAATAAGATTTTTCAAAAAAACTTTAAACTCCCCCTAAATCGACTTTTGAGGGTAGTTTCTAGAAACTTATAATGACAATATTTTATTGTTTACTTAGGTTGGTATTTATGTCAACTATCAAGTATACCCAAGACATAAAATTCTTTAACAAAACTTTATCACCTGTTAAATCGTATTTTGGAGGAAGTTTTGAAAATCTAATAATATCAACCTTTATTGTTTGTTTAGGTTGATATATATGTTAAGTATCAAGTTTCTGATAACAACTTTTATTGCTTAATTAGTTTGGTATTTATGCCAAGATTCAAGTGCCAAGTTCAAGAACCCAAGTAATAAGATTATTCAAAAGAAATTTAACAACCCCTAAATTTTTTTGTGGGGATAGTTCCGAAAAACTAATAATAACAACCTTTATTATTTATTTAAGTAAGTATTGGTGCAATGTTTCAAGTTTAATAACCCTTGAAATCAAATTCTTCGATACAAAATTCAACACCCCCTAAATCGACTTGTGGGGGTAGTTTAAATTCAGGTGGACCAAAAATCACTTTAGTATGAAAACGAATGCTGCGTAAATTACGCGACACAACACAAAAATCTAATACAGCGTAAATTACGCGTCACTAAAACGTCACTCACAACCTGAGACAAACGGTCCAGTTCGGTAGTCGATGTAGAGGTCCCCGTCTTAGTGCCATTTGATTCTTCAAAGAATCTTTGACAGCCCTAAGTCGTCTTCTGGGGGTAATTCCGAAAAACTAAAGATGCCAACCTTTATTATTTTGCCAAAGGAATAACAAACAATTTTTCATACAAATAAATGTCTCCCTTTTAACCCCCTAAAAAGTTGAATTTCCAAAAATCCTTCCTAAGTGCTCCCTTAGAATAGAATAGAATAGAATAGAATACTCTTTATTGTGTACACCATATAAGTTACAGAAAGTATAGACGAAGAAAACATTACACTGGGGGGCACAATGGGCGGCCTTATCGCTAAAAGCGATCTTTGCCCTACATCATAAAAAGAAGCTATGTTCAGTAAAAGTAATCAAAAATCTTTACCACCACGAAATAGTATTTTAATTGTAGTTCCGAAAAACTATTAATGAAAACCTTTATTGTTTATTTAGGTTGGTAATTATGTCAAGTTTCATGTTTATTGACCCAAGAAATAAGATTCTTAAAAAAAAATTACATCCCCTAAATCATCTTTTGGGGGTAGTTTCGAAAAACTAACAATGAAAGCCTATATTGTTTATTTAGATTGGTATTTATGTGAAGTTTCAAGTTTATTTACTGAAGTAATAAGATTCTTCAAAAAAACTTTAACAGCCCGAAATCGTATTTTGGGGGTAGTTTCAAAAAATAATAATAGCAACTTTTATTATTCATTTAGGTTAGTATTTGTGGCAAGTTTCAAGTTTATTGACCCCAGAAATCAGATTTTTCCATACAAACTTCAACACCCCCTAAATCATCATTTGGGGGTAGATTCGAAAAACTAATAATGTCAATCTTTATCATTTACTTAGAATACTATTTGTGCTAAGTTTCAAGAATGTTGGTCGAAGGAATCAGATTTTTTATACAAACTTTCAACCCCCTTTTTACCCTCTTAGGGGTGGAATTTCCAAAAATCCTTTCTTAGTGCACACTTACGTCACATAAGGAAACTTTCTGCCAAATTTCATGCTTCTAGGCTTATCAGTTTTGGCTGTGCGCTGATTGATCAGTCAGTCACCTTTCGCTTTTATAGATATATATAGATAGATAGGTGCACCTCTGCTTAAGCTTTCAGGGAATACAGGCGTGATGTTAAAAAATGTTTTACAATGCATGTCCTCGAAAAGAGCGGTTTTCCAAGCAGCCAAACTGTGCGGAAAGTGTCACTTTTTTTCACTAGTACTTTTTACTTTCCTGTACTTTTTTAATTTTTAACTCCAACGTCAGCCCGACGCATAGAGTTTTTATTATTTGAGAAAAGTTTTAAAAATTAGTTATGTACAGATTATCATTCATATAAAAGGTAAAATAAAACTAATACTTTATTTTAGGCGTTTTTAATTACTATAGATTTAGATTTTGATCAATAAATTAATTTTAAATATTCATTAAATATGTTTGGCAGAACGTATATTTTGCTCGTGCCTTATTGCGTTACGATGTGACAACTATTCGCACATGCGCAGTAGATATTACGTAGTATCTCTAAGTAGTCTCTGGTAGATATGCCCGAGGAACTATTGGTTAAAATGTGGATATGCTGAACGCGCTTGAATAAGCCCGCCATTTTATTAATTTCATTTTATTAATTTATTTATTTCCTCGCACAATGCATAGTAAAATCACAAAGTACGTAAGCGGCGGCGCGCCGCAGACAGAGGGGCCACTCTCACTTTGACATTTCGGTTTTACAGGGAATATTGGGCAATATTGGGCCGAGCTCAGTCGCGGCTTTCATGATTGCTTTGTGTAAGCGTTTGTCACGTCATTCGTACATTAAGTACTGTAACGAGGTTGGTTGCATTGTATGGGTTACCTTTATTATTTGTTACAGACCGAATTTACTTTTTTGTTTTTAATTCTTTCTTTCAATTATTTTTAAGTTATAAAGGTCATTAATCTTTCAAGATGACAAATTAGAAATTCATTATCTAGGATTATAATAAATTATTTTAAGCCCATAGATGAAATTGGGAACTTGTCATAATAATAAGCTTCAAGTCATACAGCTTACAAATATGTTTCCTCCGACTGCACAGCATAATTTTCTTCTTGTTTTAGATCATCTTTGGTTTTTTGATTTTATTAGGTACCTGTTTTTTCACATTTATATTTTTGTCGAGCTTGGAGCTTTTTACCCGACTGCCGAAGGAGGGTAATGTGTTTATCAGTCTATGTATGTATGTATGTATGTATGTATGTATGTATGTATGTATGTATGTATGTATGTATGTATGTATGTATGTATGTATGTATGTATGTATGTATGTTTGTTCCTATGTGGCGTTCCAGAGACCAAACGCGTTGGCCGATTTGGATGATTCATACGTCAATCGATGCGTCTTAACCCTGCGAGTGTCATAGGCTACATTAAAATTAGACAATAGAAAAATGGCAGATTTTGGGTGCCAAATTGTGGGGGCCCAAATTTATTTTTTCTTCTAAACCCATTGTGTGGGGTATCAAAATAAAGGATTTTAAGAGGTGATTTCAAAAATATATCACACTCATATGTTTAAATGTATCTAATTCGAAAAAAAACTAACTAAAAAGTTATAAATAAAAAAACTTAATTCAAAAAATCAAAAAACCCGACTGCTTCAAAAGCGAACTAAAAAGTCGTAAACAAGGAAAAAAACATGCTGTGCAGGCGGAGGATACACCAGATTTTGGTCAGCCAGCCCGCGAATATGTATCCTCCGACTGCACAGCATGTTTTTTTCCTTGTTTACGACTTTTTAGTTCGCTTTTGAAGCAGTCGGGTTTTTTGATTTTTTGAATTAAGTTTTTTTTACAATTTATTTTTTTAGGTGGGATCATTATTACACTATTATTATACTACGTCTTACTCTCCAATATTCATCGTATGTGGCGTAATATTAAATGTTTCGTGATATTAAATGGATGTTTGATGCCCTGTCTACCCTCTAAGGCATGTAAGCATGATATGATGTATGTTTATACGAATCTATGTATTTATGTTTGTAACTTGGGCAACCTACTCTTTTTTTTAATTCTTAATCAATATAGTAGCAACCCTAGTGAATCTGTCAAGTTTAACTGTCAATTTTCTAAACGGCGGGAGTGGCCCTTCTGTATACTTACTATTTTGTGGTAAAATGTTGTATGATACACGTACGTAAGATGATTTCCGACTTGTGTCGATTTATCCACTCACTCGCTTCGCTCGCTCATGAATAAAAATGCCACTCATCGGAAATCACCTACCTTCCGCACTCGTATCATAAATAACTATTGTACAATAAAAAAAAAAAAACCTATTAAAAAAAAAACAGTTACTTAATAAAAATCCATTTAATAACCAATCCTTAACCAAGTATAAATGAAAAAATAACCCTTAACAAATAAAATAACATAAAAAAGAATAACACACTTATAACATAGTGTGTTATTCGAAAGTAAAACTGCTTCTTCATTCCCCAAGCTGTATTCATCAAGCCATCTTTCACGACGTATTTTCTAAGTCCCACGCACCAGAGAACTATTTGTTCTGTCCACTCCACATCGGTAATGTCGCAATGGTATATGATTTTGTCACTTTCTGACAAGTTGTTATACAGCGCGGCAGTGTTGTTGTCAGTGAAGATCCAGTTGTTGTTTGTGTAGAAAGCCGTTGTCGTCGCCATCTTGGTTATGGTTGCGTATGTTTTCTTTAATCTGTAAAAAGAAGATTTTTCTAAAATTATTTGTAGGTTCAAATTCGCTATTGTGCCAATGCATGCCGTGAATTGGTTCAAAAGCGAGCGAAGCGAGCTCGGGAGCTTAGGGCCCCCCGACACGGATAGGTTGGGTTCGAAAGGAATGACGGGAGCTGAATTAAGCAAGCGAGTGAACTCCTTCATATTAGGTTGCTTTAGTTAGTCCCTGCAGACAGAAATAGGAGCTCCGTCGACTTTGTTCTTTAAGGTTCCCCTAGTCGACGGCACGAACTATTTTGCGCGGGGTTAAAATGCATGCTGTCTCATCCGACAACGCGTGCGAAAGAGATAAATGCTGTGATGAGCAGTCAGAAGCTAGTTCTCATACGAATTAGCACTTTTGCAAATTTGCAGCGAAATGGATGATGATTTAGGACGAAAACGAGCGCGCGAAATTTTATAAACAGACCTTTGGGAGTCTAGATATCATGAAACAACTACTAAATGTATATTTTCAAAACAAAATTATTCGCATTGTTGAATTACTAATCTATACCTGTATGGAGCCTCTTTGTAACTTTCTTTCTCCTTATGGTATTTTTTTTCGGCCAAAGATGCGTTAAAATTAGGGTTGAAATATGGACCTTTCGACGTTCATAACTTTCAAATATTGTATTTTTTTACTTTTCTGTTTCCATACAAGGCTAGATTATGATGAGACAAATTGATATCATTTTTTATTTTGAACGCACATCGACAAACAGTGGAGCAATCGCCAGACTACGTTTGTATGGAAGAATTTTCGACTAGTGTAACCTTAAGTAGTAATCGTACTTACCTATTCTAGTAATAAAATCAAAGTCATCATATAAATAATTAATAAAACCATAATTTTATTGCGCGGCCCAATAAGTGATGGGCATTATTCAGATAGCCCTCTCAATTTAATTATTTCAATAGTTTTATAATATTGCCTACTCATATTTAAGCATTTTCAAATTATCTGGTCATTATGAATAATGGCATATTAATCACTTGGTACATAAGTGTCCATAACATATCCATGGCCTTAATTAAATCAACACACAGTGGAAGAGCCAGCATAATTAAACCGTCCCTGAACCGTAGAGTTCAGTAGAGGTTTATTAATTCCTTTTTTTTATTGTGTTGGCCCCGCGTTGAACTTATAACTTAACATTCAAAATAATTCTGGAATAAAGATATCGGACTTAAATATCATTTAAGACTTGACTACAAAGCGAATAAAATTTTTAAAACTACAACCCAGTACTTGGGGAGGGGGGGGGGCATGGAACAGGGGTGGGTTTTAGTCAGTAAAAGTCTGACACGCCATGCGGCTTCACCCAGAGCGGGAGAAGTCATTGGATGATTTCTCGAAACAAAAATAAAATATCATACTGCTTTGTTATATAATGATCAAGCTAGGACGACGATGATCGTACCGTGGAAGCTTGTTGAGCATCACACAGACGCCATCAGTGAGGAAGGCAGGAAGTAAAAGAGAAGGTCCACTAGGCCAGACCACAGGAACACCCCAGTGACAAGTATCATCATACCGTTGAGGTTTGTTGAGGATCACGCAGACGCAGACAACAATGGGGACTGGATCATTATGCAAAACCATACTACAGACACTCCTCTGTGATACTGATGATGGCGATTATGACTATAGTGGCGATGATGATGATGATGATGATCATACCGTGGAGGTTTTTTGAGGATCACGCAGACGCCGTCAGCGAGGAAGGCAGGCACGGTATGCAGTAGGAAGCTGAAGAGAAGGTGCACCCAACGGTAAGGAGACTGGATCACGAAACAGTACCAGATGGCTTCTGGCGAGATGATCCTCTTGCGGGCTGAGTTGTTGAGGATGTAGGAGAGGCCGCCTGGAAAGGATATTCTAACATAAGTACCTAAATAACAGCATTTCCCACAGGGGTAGGCAGACAGAAACTACAGAACACCATCAGCTATGATCCTTACACAATGAAGCATCAGCTATGAATATGATGCTTCATTTTTACGTTGCGGCAAATTAATTTAAGTTTTACCTGTTGTAACAACGTACAACAACTGACTACTACTTAGTAGATACTGTGTTGTGGACTTGTGGGTGTCAGATATGTGTAATATACTGGTTGTTAGCTGCATGTGGTTGGTTAGACTGGAAGCTTACCCCAACATGGTTGGCAAAAGGCAGGCAGATGAGGTAGATTTTTGCCTACCTAGACCACGACACGGGCATCATGCATATTTTCTGAAAACACCACGCGGGCCCAGTGCGGGTTGGTGGATGTCATATGTCTTCGAAATTTTGGTTCTAGGATGTGCCGGTTTCCTCACGATGTTTTCCTTCACCGTTTTTGAGAGCAGTGGTGATGAAATAATTTACACAAAGTAAAGCGCCTGCCTGGGTTCGAACCCACGACCTACAACTTGTAAGTCGCGGCCGATACCACTGGGCCACCACTGCTCTCAGATATCTCGCGTACAGGTATAATATAAAGTATTAAAACAAGTAAGTATTACACATGTACTGTGCAGTTATATAATAGGTACTATAAAAACATTAACATCCGAAGCAGTTATGACCAATCCCAGCTGACGGCGCCCGTTCACGAACATGACGCATGAATCGGCACCATCCCGCACAACCATCATGAAGGGAACCGAATGATCCAACACGCGTCATCATCAGAGAGACATTTGAGAGAGCATGACACACTCTCAACTGCCAGGGCACGCACAAGTAAACGAACGACACATAGGTACAGTAAATGGTAGATTTACAGTATTGCATGTTGACTTAATTATTGTATGCCTTCTAGGCAGGACATAATTGAACTGAAATTTACCTAACATGTCTGTATAACCTATGCCAATGAAAATGATATGACAATAAAAAGATTTGATTTACATAGTACTCACACACGTGCTGTGCAGTTATATAATACTAATACAAATTGAGTTTATACAATACAAATATATTCATACAGTCTTCAGCAGACAAAACGACAAACATACAACCACAATCAGTAAACATGGATGCATGCCAGTAAGCATGAATTACGTTTACCACAGCCACAGCACAGATTGGAAAGAAACCAGAAATGATTCTAAAATTTTAATTATTAAAGTTAATTACAATTAATTATCCTACAAATGCCCATTCCAAGTCGAGGTGGGAACATGGAATGGTCACAACTACTAACTACAACTAGCTAACCTACAAATGTCCATTCCAAGCCAATGTTAGGACATGCAATGGTTACAATAATTAAATAGACTAACTACAACTAGCTAGCCTACGAGAATCCATCCTCCAGTTGCGATGTCGCCTAGGCAACACCGCAACCTACATGTTGGCCGCTACGTCGTCGGCTTATCGGCAAAAGCCCTGACGAGCGGCCCCTCCTCGGGTTCCTCATGGCTTCACCGTGGTTGTCCAAGCCACGGCTACTGAGCCCCCCCGCCTCGACAATGCGGGAACCCACCGGAGGGGACGAGAATCCATCCTACTCGATGTAGGAATATGGAATGCCTCCTTCTTACAAGAAATGCTCTTAAATATTAGTTCGGCATTGATCGATTCCTTGACGTCATTGCTGGATCGGTTTCAAGGTAATTACACCGTCAGTAACTTCCGATATTGATGCTCCGTACGTTTCTGTGTCAGCGAATATCTAGCTACGTGCGTTGGCTTCACGGTAACTGCACTGTCATCAAGGTCTTAGAATACTTAGTGTCCGCAATGTCAGCAGAATTCTAGGCATACATAACACCTCCACCCTGAGAACGGCAACTATTTTAGCACGTTGAGTGATAATGTTGCCGGAATCTCGTCGGAGTTTTCAGGATTACGATCGGAGGCTGCTGGTTCTTGTGGTATGACAGGTTTTCTTTTGCTCGCTGCCCATTCGCACGGGTTCTGGATCATAATTCTGTCCTGGATGCTGAGTAGTTCCTGAAGATCCACGGAGTTCAAATTGATGTGAGCTGTTGATGTAGCTCGTTTCCCAGAATTGAAGGGTATCCTCATCATTTTGAGAGGTTGGTCTTTGATTTTATCGTCGGCATCTGCTATGGTAAACTCTTCAGATTTCAGTCGACATCCAACGGGAGTTGTAGCGAAATAACTTCCTTGGAGCGACGTCTGGTCTTTTTGGTGACATGTTATACCTTCGTTTGCTGAGGGGATGACAGGACATAGTGTTGGTAATCGAGTTTCTTCATAGTTTCTCTCATCAGGGTGACTGTAGTGGGATGGCAGGAGTCCAGCAGAACTTGATTGGTGATCTACTTCTGGATGCAATCAGATTTGGTGCAGATCTGGTGGGTGACTTCTTTCTCGCTGTGGCACCGTTTTGATAAAGACTTTTTTGACTTCGGGAATTCAGCCTCTATGTAAGTGAATGTCAACTCGTTGGTTGCTATGACTGGGAAGGATGGGATAAGAGCCTGTGCATGTTTTTAGGTACTATAGATAATCCTTACACACCCACACTGGGCCCGTGTGGTGGTTTACGGGCCATTCCCTCTCACAGAGACGTGTCCCAGCAGTGGAAACATTAGAAGAAGCTGATGATGATGATGATAATCTTTATAGGTCGTAACTATTCTTGGGGGGCTCCTTGAAATTATGGTGCTGGTCTGAAAGGTTGTTGATCAGGGTGGTTCGACTGCCCAACCAACTCTCTGGTATCTCATTGTGTTAGTGGTACACAACGTGGTTCCAGAAATCCTATTAAGAATTCTGTTTAATGGCCACAAGTTATAAATTCGCTCCCGGGTGCAACACTTGGGTATTTCGTTGCCAGTTAGTTAAGGATTTTAATAAACCGCACAAACAAGTTAGGGTAACTATCAAAAACCGGGAGAAGGCGAAGGGTCTTACAAATGGTATGCTGAACCATATCTAAACTAACCAAGTTGCCTAATTCTAGCTTATCTAAAAATATATCTTTACTAATATCTACAGTTCGTCGGCGGGCCAGACGTGATGCAGGTTCCCGCGCACTCAAGGTTCTGGGATGGTTAACCCTGAAGGTTAGGATTTAGGAGGGAGCAACACGAGAATAATTCAAACGTACTTACAGCTATTTCACTTCTGGTTTCTCCCAGTGAATCGATTTCTAGATTCTCCTTTCGGTCTGCAGCAGGTCCGTATGTTCAGGATATCCGGAACGGTGCTTGATAACCACCTGGGTGACACGAGACTTGATAATCGATGTGTGATGTGTCCGAACGTCTCCCGCGGATATCCTACCGACTGCGCCAATCACGTTTACCACAGCCGGGGGATTGGAATGAAACCCGAAATTGAAACTTATAACTTTTAATTAATAAAGATAATTACAACTGATTAATCTACGGATATCCACTCCAGGTCGATGTGAGAGCATGGAGTGGTTACAACTATTATTTAACAACACTAATTACAACTAACTAACCTATAGGTGTTGACTCCAACTCGAGGTAGGAATATGGAATCCCTCCTTCTTACAAGAAATGCTCTTAAATATTAGTTCGGCATTGATCGATTCCTTGACGTCATGGATGGGTAGATCGGTTTCAATGTAATTGCACCGTCAGTAACTTCCTGTATGCTCCGAACGTTTCTGTGTCAGCGAATGTCTAGCCAATTCCTAAGCTATGCGTTTCGTGCTCAGGGCAACTGCACTGTCGACAAGGTCTATGTATGTATATTATCTGCAACGTCGGCGGATTTCTAGGCGCTACGTAATTCATGTATTCATGTATTTCCCGTTTCGAATGTTAATGTTAGTCTTCAGCAGGTCCAACAATACTTCAAAACAATAATGTTCTGCATATCACTTGTTTTTGCGCCCTAGTGGTTGTGGAGCAGGACTAGCACTGAGCCAAGAATTTTTATCAGTGATGTAATCCCCCAACTTATAAACCTGCCTGCATAGTGTGCGTTTTATACAAGTTTTAAATTTTGTCTCATTCAGTTCTAGAATGTGGGGAGGAATTTTATTGTAACATATTGTACAGTACCCCATTAAAACATTGAAACCAGGTTGAACTAATTGGGGTTGAACTCTCATTTTACCGGTTATTATCAAGTTTCATGATATAAGGGTAATCTATTCTGGCATTATAGGTACCTTACTAAAGAACTTGCCTATTAAGTACAACTAAAAAGAGGCAAAGTAAAAAATATTTTTACAAATACGAGGAGGGATCAAAAAGTAGTGAGAATGAGATAAAATATAATGACTATTGAAAACTTAATCATTTATTTTTATACATTTTTTTATTTTTTATTTCTTTTTCCCGTATGTCTCTCGAAATTGAAAAGCCCACCTTGCGACAGTGGAATACGGCGGAGCAGACTCTTCTAATTCCTCCAAATTGCCTCCAAATCGCAATGAATCTCTTGCGTCGTTAACTTTTTTAAACAGAGGTATTTAATAACGGCTCGCACTTCGTTTTTCTCCATTTTCGAGAATACGTTCTAACAGGAAGGAAACAAATGACTACATTCAGAAAAAAAACAAAGAGAAACGAAGATATTTTCTTTATTAATATTACGAATATGTATCTGAGCTATGCCTGCAAGTATGTCGTTCTCACTACTTTTTGATCCCTCCTAGTATATACTACCGACTTTCAAATGAAAACACTAGAAAGTGAAAAATTAATTTGTTTTTGGAATTCGGTGTCCATAACGACAAAAATTGTACCTACCAAAGAAACCGACTTCCAAAAAAAATATTTTTACCTTTGTAGTGTTTTCATTTTGAAAGTAGTATCTGTAGTATCTTTTTACAAAAAGTTTTTTTTTGTTGGAGGTACAGATTGTTCGCCATAACCAGTCTTCTATCCCTCGTACACTCGCCGCGCTCAACGCTCTCTTGGTTTCTAAATCTATGCATACATACCCCAAGTAATAGGATTCCTGTGACTGCTCCCAACATTATAAATGCTGCCATCCTTCCCCCCAGTACTGGCAGCTACTATGGCCGTGTTGTTCACGTAGTCTACTGGCACGAAGTCTATTCGGATGCCCTGGACAGAGTGCAGAGCGTGGATCACGCCCAGCATGCAGCCTAGAGTTATCTGAAATGGCACAGAAAAAAATAATATGAACCTGCCTAGCTTTTCCCCAACTTTTGAGGACTTGGGTGGCGCAGTGCCTGACTGATAAGCTGCTGCGATGTGAGTCGCGGGTTCGATTCCCGTACGGTACTAATATATTTTGTATGAATGTGAGATTAAAATGTATGTAATTATTTCTAGTATGCGGTAAAGAATTTATAAAAAAAATGTTTTTGGGAATGACTTCTATTTTAACTGGATTCAGCTGAGTACCAGTATTTTATATGGAACGATTGCCTATCTGTCCTTCACAACCCATTGCAGTAACTGGTTACACGACCTTCCTTGGCAAGATTGGAGTCAGATTTTATGGCTTCTGTAACAACTGTCAAAGATCTTCAAATGACAATCGTGACCAAATAAAGAATATAAATGCTTACCCCACTCGGTCCAAATACACTGCTCAGATCGATCCAACCTGCATAAGGTTCCCTTCGTGCGCAAACCACTGTAAAACAATTGTAGCTATTTACTGTGTTTGTTGTCTAGCAAACACCAGACGTCCTCGGGCCTATACAGGGGTGGATAAAGATCTTTCTGATCCTTACATTCTCCTGTTGCTTCATTTACGTTCATATATCTAGTTATACACGCTTGCCGGTTATGAGGACTGCACACCTGGCCTTTCTGTAGAACGTCACCAATAAGATCCGTGTACGGCCTTCTAGCTAGGGCGTCCCTTCTGGCGTTTTCACTCACAAAAAAATCGGTTTCTCAAATATTAGTTCCAGGTACCTGGGATTTTCTCAGAAGGACTAAAACGAAAAGCTGTTTATTTCTAAACTTGTTCAACGGTGAACTCACAAAAAGAACCAACAAAAATCTTTTTGACAAAACAATTAAATCGACTTCCAAAACAAAACACTACATAGCGAAAAATATCATTCTTTTTAGAAGTCGGTGTCTTTGGTACCTGTTCGAAACTAATAAAGGTTTCATCCTTTTATTTTTATTTTGATGCAAGACTGTGTCAACTCGCCATTGATATTGACAGTTTTTGGTTAGGTTGAAGTTGGCAACACTGGTAAAATTGTCATTGATATCGCGAGACGTAAAAGCGTTGGTCTTGATTTAATTTTGTTGAAATTGGTTTTTAACAATCCAATCGTTGTTCGAAATTACGTTCGTGATGCGCGAGTGGTACTGTGAATCGCCTGTGCATTTGTTTGTGAATATATTTCGCGCGCAGCGAAGTATTTTTGTCGGGATCGTGGTTAGCTGTCTGCTGGGAATCCTGGGCCAGACTACATCGATTGTCTCTTATTATTTTATATATTTTCCCCCTATAACCCCGACCAGACACGGGATATAACGAGACCAGAAGACCACCACGGGGACAAATGTAAATTGTAGATGTAAGTAGTGTATGCTTGTGGAATTGTAGGACTGCCACTTTCCAATTATACGGGAATCGGTATCCCAAAAAACAAACCCCTAGTTACCGCTGCCGCGTATATAGACCTTGTAGGATTTAAGATTCGCAGCATTGCGCATGGGCCCCAGTGTTGCCTCTTGGCTTGTGATCCGCAGGCGTGTATTCGAAATTTTGGTAGCAGAGCGTGCATTCCACCATCATAGTTTACGCTTGGACACTCTTTCACACTGAACGCTGTATTGTTTGTCGGTTTATTTTTTATTGTTGATCATACTTTGGTTGGAAAGTGGTACATTTCTGAGTCAGTCTGAGGTAGCTGGGTCTTGTTAGGTAGAAATCAACCCCCACAGTTACATTCCAACCTGTTAAATAAAATACACAACTTACAACTTAATATTTGTCACTCCGGGATAAAAGGTTAAAGTTTTGTTATTGAATTTTCTTGTAACTATATTATTAAATTGAAATGTAATATTTTGCATGCCGTAAGGCAAAATGTTTTGGGTCAATTTATTAATATTCCAACTTATATGTATACCTACATTATCAGCAAATAAATGATTTATTTATTTCTTTCTTTACCCACTTGTGTTTTGATTATTTTTATTTTTGTTACAAATTGATATTTGGGGTTCCATAAAAAAAATATATTGAAAAATCAAACTACCCACTTGTGTTTTGATAATTTTTATATTTGTTATAACTTGATATTTAGGGTTCGTTAACAAATTTGTATTGAAAAACAATTAAATAAATGTAACAAGGTTCAGTATCATTTGTTAAATTAACTAGTTGTTTCTCTTACAGACTTTATTATTTGATATTTAATTTTGGTAAGGGAATTACTGTCAAAACTTACTAACCGTTGCTTAAATTTTGAAATTATGAATGCCAATACGTTTGTATGTAAAATTAGAGCGGAGTTGACATGAGTCACATCGGCGGCCTCTTTGATAAGTAGATCTGATAGATCAGAGGCTTTATTGGCGCGATGTAGTGACCTCCCGGCTCGTCAAGCCAAGGTAGATAAATATAATGCGGAATGTTAAGCGCTTTTGTCCACCGAGGACACTGAGTTAGCCGCTGCGGTTGAGGCAGACTTCATACAGTTTTACAATTTCTCGGAAGACATTGTTGAGGCAACCGGAAAATTGAGGGGTTCTACACATGTGTTACCCGGGAATAATGTAGCTTTCCATAGGTGAAAGAATTTTTTAAATCGGTCCAGTAGTTTCGGCACCTAATCGGTACAAACAAACAAACAAAAAAATCTTTCTAACCTAACCTAACTGTACCTCTATACCAATATTTATAATATTGGTATTGAAGCGGGTGGTCAACGGGGAGAAGTTGAAGTTTGTGTTTCGCCTGTTCATTGTGGACCAAGAATCTTGGCCAAGGCCGTTGTTTTAAATGATATTATGGGCAGACACCCGCAGGTAACCATTAGCCCTGCAGTAGTGAAATTAACGTCGGATCTATTTCCTGCCAACCCTAAGTGGTTTGTACCCGGACCCGTAGACTTGCTTTTAGGTGCGGATGTTTTGGGTTTGATTTTGTCCGGGACCAAGTTCTGCAGATGAATGGGTTAGTAGCTATACCGACAGTTTTAGGTTTAAGTTTTATGGGTCCCGTGTTGAAGGGCTCCGCCCCGCGGATTGAGGACCAAAGATTGAATGTGGGGATCTCTCTTTCCGACGCCGTTCAGCGGTTCTGGGAAGTCGAAGAGCTTCCACTTGCTTCAAGAGTCGATCCAGCTGAACAAGAGTGCGAATTGATTTACCAGAATAATACTGGTCGCCTCGCTGATGGTCGTTTTGTCACTCGATTACCGTTTCAGGCTGCACACCCTGCTCTTGGTCATTCCTATGCCTTAGCAGAAAAAAGGTTATTGTCCATGGGCGGTCGAATGCGGAGCGATTCGGATTTTATATGAAATATGTTGAATTTATGCGGGAGTATAATCATAATCATAATCTTTATTTCTCCACACAAAAACATGACTTATGGCATAATTTATAAATTCAGTTTATGGGGAATACATTTTGCAGTCAAGCGAGTGTGCGGAGCTGGTGTCTGTTATAGGTGTTAACCTGTATTACAGATCACCAGGTCCTCACCCCATGAGCGAATAAGGATAACGTAACATAAAAAATATTTAAATAAGAAAAATGTTTGACAGAATTCGTAAATTATAACTATTTGGTTAATGGAGACAGAATGAGCAATGAAAAAACAAATATCCAAACTTAATAAAGCACAAAGTGAGTGTGAGTGTGGTGGGATGAATGTGCTTGTGCGTGGTGTGAGAATGTAGTATGCGTGTGAGTTGTGTGTCTGTATATTTGTATGTCTGTTTTGTATATAAGTGTGTGTGGTGGTGATGAATTAAGTGTGAGATTATACCCAGCTATCCGATGAGAAAGACCACCACTATAGCAGTTTCTCCGTGGAAATGTAGTCCAGTGTCTGCAACCAGTCCCTTACCACAGCCTTAAATTTGGTTTTTGGAAGAGAGTAGATTGACAGGATCCTATTTATTTTATTGTAAAGATTGCAACCCTGATAGCAGAAGAAGCGGTGAGCAAAGCTGGTTTCAAAAGATGGTTTTGAGCAGACAATATCCTTTCTCCGCCGATTCTCATTCAAAGTTGGATCATATGTCAGCAAAGAATGTTGTTTAGTGACTGTGTGCAGAACATAGAGCTGACGAACCGTGAGAACCTTACTGTGCCTATAAACATCGACGGTTGGGTGAAAGAACGGTAGAAACATGCTGACCTTTAGGACAGCTCTTTGAGCCCTTTCGATTTTCATTAAGTAGGTTTTAGCTGCACCACCCCAGGCGGAAATACAGTAACTAAGCTGTGACTGAGCAAGTGCAAGGTATACTGTTCGTATTAAATCCTTGTTAGCTACGTGCCGTAAATTTTTAAAGATATAGATTAGTTTCCTTGTTCTTGCCGCCAACATGTCAATGTGTTTCTGGAAATTTAATGTATCATCCAGCATGATTCCCAGATACTTGATTGCATTCGTCCTTTCAATTCTAGGACACACACAGTCATCGTTATTGTAGTCGGTACACTTATGAGATGTTAATTTATACTTATTAATGTGTGCCGCCGACTTTTTCAGTGAAAATGTTAAATATTTTGTCTTATCTACATTTAAAGTCAGGACATTGTCGTGCAACCATTCTGTTACTCTATTAAAGCCCGCCTGTGCGCTCGAAAAAACATCATCCCATGATTCGCCGCTAAAAAGTAATGCGGTATCGTCCGCAAACGTGACAATTTTAGCTTTTGTGAGATATAACTGACAGAGATCGTTGATGTAGGCTAGGAACAACGTCGGACCCAAGATGCTACCTTGTGGAACCCCGAAAAGAACTGGGGCGTCGTTACTTGATAGGTTATTAAGTTTCACGCATTGTGTTCTTTCCGTGAGATAACTTTCGAACAATTTCAACTGAAGGTCCCTAATTCCTAGACAGTCAAGTTTTTTTAGCAGGATAGGAATAGAGACTGTGTCAAATGCTTTGGCAAGGTCTAAGAATACAGCAATAGTTTTCTTTTTACTGTCAAGATTAGTAACTACGTGGTCGATTAATTCATGAACTGCATCTGATGTTGATTTTTTAGACCTAAAACCGAATTGTGCTGGCGAATTTTTTATTTTTTATTTTTTTTATTCTTCTTTTTATCCGCGATCAGTTTTAGACTTTTAGCGGATTAGTTAAAGGTAAACATTTGGGGGAAGAGCGTGACTCCAGCGAGCCATCTACTCCGTATTCGTGCTTACGTCCTCACATGTGTCGGTGGACTACACAATGTCTTTCCTTTTAAGTCTTTTCCGGTAACTTCTTGTTTTCAGTGCGGCAGCCAGATCGTTAGGGTGCCGTTCCAGTTTTTCCTGGTATCTTTTTGTGATGTTCTTGATCTCGTCCATGACGGTACTCATTGATAACTCATTGTGTATTTCAGCGTTCGTCACAAACCACGGAACGCCACTAATTGACCTCAAGATAGCATTCTGCATTCTCTGTATGATGCTAATGCTTGAGTTACAGGCACTGCTCCAAAGTTGAATTCCATAAAGCCACACTGGCTTCAAGATCGCTTTATATATTAAAAGTTTGTTGTCGGTACACAGTTTACTGTTTCGTCCCATGATCCAGTGTAAGTTCTTGTAACGGATATTAAGTTCGTGTCTCTTGGTCTTAAGATGTCTCTTCCACGTCAAACGTCGGTCGTGATGTAACCCTAGGTATTTTACACTGTTGTGATGAGATAGTGTGACATTCTCGAGGTGTACAGGTGGACAGTCACCTTTTCGCAGCGTAAATGTGACGTGAACCGATTTGCTTGCGCTCGTCTTTATCCGCCACCTTTGTAGCCATGTGGTTATTTTATCGAGACTCCCTTGCAGCATGTGAGAGGCTATAAAGGGATCTGTGTGGCTCGCCAGTATTGCGGTGTCATCAGCAAATGTTGCTGTAGTAACCTCATCAGTCTGCGGGAGATCTGCAGTGTATAACGTGTACAAAACCGGTCCAAGTACCGACCCTTGCGGTACTCCAGCAGTTATATTACAGAATCGCGATGTCACATCTGCTTCTTTTACTTGAAATATTCTTTCCGACAAATAGGGTTTCATTAGTGAGTAGTACTGGTGGGGAAGGTTGATTTTCAGCTTGTATAACAGACCCTTATGCCAAACCCTATCGAAGGCCTGTTGGATGTCCAGAAACACTGAGGAGCAGTATAGCTTTTCTTCTAGGCTTTTCCTTATCTTGTCATAGACCCGATGGACTTGTTCAGTAGTAGAATGCTCCTGTCTGAAGCCAAATTGGTGGTCAGGAATAATTTTGTCATTATTAAGAATTGGTAATATTCTGTACATCAGTAGCTTCTCAAAGACTTTGGAAAGGATTGGTAGTAGGCTTATGGGTCTGTATGAAGATACTTCGTTAGGAGGTTTACCCATCTTGTGTATCATTATGATTTGGGATACCTTCCATGCCAGCGGAAAGTATTGAATTCTTAAGATCGTATTAAAGAGTGATGTAAGAAACACAATGGCTTTTTTGGGTAGTTGTTTCAGTATTTCTTTGGTAAGGAGATCGTACCCGGGAGCTTTCTTATCATGTAGCTTCGTGATAACCCGCCAGACTTCGCGTACTATAATAGGGCGCAGCGGTGGCGACATTTGAAATTCTTGTTGTAAGACGCTATCAACTAGTTCCTCATTTTCCATGTCTATGGCTGGATTTGGTGTGAAGACGTTTTCGAGGTGCCGTGCAAATGCGTCTACCTTTTCCTGGGATGTTCGCACCCATCCTGATGCGGTTTTAAGAGGAGGCCTAGCATTATGAGGTCTGTTATAGTTTTTAGTGAATTTCCACAATGAATAGTTTGTCGATGCAGTGGCTGTTAAAGACTCCAGTTGGTCTTCCATTGTCTTATTGTTCCAATCGTGTAGGATTTATTTCAGTTTGCCGGCGGCTTTATTAAATACAGTTTTATCCGCTGGTAGCCTACTTTAATGCCAAATTCTTCGAAGTCGGCGTTTATCGAGTAGAGCATTTTTAATGTTTAGTGGATAGTTACAATGCCGATCCTTTATTTGTTTCTCTGGGGTATTGATCCAACAAGCTTCCTGAATAAGTGTTGTTATGTATTTTGTTGCCTCTTCTATGTCATCTGGAGTTTTCAATGGTATATTCAGTTGTATGTTGTTGTCAATGTAATCTCTGAGGGATTCCCAGTCGGTGTGTCTGGACGTAAGCATATTTACGGTTTCGGATTCTATCAACATAGTGCTTATTGTTAATATAACTGGGTGTGGTCCGAGGAGCTGTCGTAGCAGGATTCAGGCTTGAGGTAGTGCCTTGGTAGTCCTTTCAGTACAAAAAAGTCAAGGAGGTCCGGAATTTTGTTAAAGTCTGTTGGCCAGTACGTCGGTTCACAGGTGGAGGATACCAATAAGTGACTATTATCTATACTTGTTTTAAGTTGTCTTCCTCGCGTTGTAGTGAGTCTAGAGCCCCAGCTAACATGTTTAGCGTTCCAGTCACCACCCGCAATGAAACGATTTCCGAGCCGGTGGAAGTATCGTGTAAACATGTTTTCGTCTATTTTATGTTTAGGCGGGCAATATAATGCCGACACGTTAATGTCGCCCGTACTATCCTCCACGGCAATAGTTGTTGCCTGAAGGTGTTCAGTTCTGTATTCTGGCATTAAGTGATGTTTCACCTTCTTGTTGACGATGACCGCTGTTCCTCCATGCCCAGTGCCATCTGGGTGGTTTGTCATATAGCATTGGTGTTCTTTGAATTTGACATTTGTGTTGCAGGTACCATGTGCTTCAGCTACGAGAAGAATATCAATCTTATGTTCAGAGATTAGAAGCTCGACCTCTTGTTTGTTGGGGGCTAGTCCATTAAGGTTCCAGGTAGCTATTCTTAGTGCATTCATTTTGTAAGACGATCAACGAGCTTGGTGATGAGACTTATAAGAGTACTCATTTGTTGGAAGATGCACTCAAACTTTTCGGTTTGTTTAAGGAGTAGCTGTTCTAGAGTTGGGTTAGGTCCGGTCTTCATCTCAACTGTATGCTCTTTGTTCTGCTGCAGCACTTCAGCGAAGGTAGGTTTAACACTTTGAGTTCTCTCCTTGGTAGTGTTGCCAAGCATATTGGTTGAAGTTCCATGACCACTGTTAAGAACTTTCCGGGTCATATCTCCTTGGTGTGAGGGAATTTTGGTTCTTCGGGTCAGTATTTCTTTATAAACTTCACATCCTTTGTAATTTGCTGGATGAGGCCCATTGCAAAGAGCACACATTGCAGGGGTAAGACGATCACGCTTTTGGCACTCCGAGGTCTTATGAGATAATCCACATTTTACACAGCGATATGGACGCATGCAATAATTCTTGGAATGTCCGTACTGTTGGCATCGTTGGCATTGAACAATCGATTTCTTTTTTTTTGGATCCTCAATGACAATAGACTGGTGATAGATGTACCTGAGATCTTTCACTGCTTTGTTATATGGCCCTGCAGCTAGGTTAACAAAGAATGTTGAGGTAGATTTTTTATCAGGGCCGAATTTGGCATTGATTATTTCCCCAACAACTGTGTTCCCCGTTGCCTCTATTTCTTCCTTGATTATACTTGTGGGTGTGGACGGATGGAGGTTTCGTATCACCACTCTGAACGGTCTCATGTCCTTTGTGTTGAAAGTGTGGCCTATGAGTCCATTTTCTCGAACAAGAGATATCAGCTTCTTGTAGACCACAACATCTAGGCTACTTACTCGAAGTTGATTTCTGTTGACACATTTATACGTGAATTGATCCCTTTCAGCAACTGATTCTAGCAGTTCAGTTAGTTTATTCAGGTCTTCTATTCCGTATAGGATGATAGGTGGAGGCTTGCTGGGTTTCTTCACTCTTTGGTCAGGTTCATTTTCAGTTAGGTCGATTGGTAATTCGCTGAACCTATTGGATGTTTTGACAGCATCTTGGGGTGGGCTGGATGATATCTTGCGCTTCTTAGGGTTGTCATTTACGGGCACCCTTTGCCATGTTGGGGGGCAGGGTACATTAGGTTCACAATGTGGATTTCCCAAGTTGGTGTTATCAGGCTCATTTCTAGGCGGAGCTGTCCGAGCTGAGGTACTTCCTACTGATGAGGACCTTTGTCGCGATATAAACAAACTTGGATGAAAAGCTTGTTGCACGAGTTTTTTATTATTACTGTTGTTGCCAGTAGTATTGACCAACACAGGAGCCTGGTCACCTACTCCTGAGCGGTTTTCGGTAACGTGATCCGTAATTTCCGGAGTAATTTAGATTCTTATGTGGTAGCACTGGTTTGAAGATGGCAACCCTTTTATCAGTGACTTAGAAGATGACATATTAAAAAAATTTGACAAGTGGCAGAAAAATTAATCCTAATGTGGGTAGCTTTTTTTTTTTCACTGGTTTAATTTTCTTTGATTGAGACAAGTTTTATATAGTTTTTAGGACAGAAAAACACTGGATAACAATAACACTATTTCAAAGACACTTCAACTATGCTTTTATAATGTTTTGGGGCACAACTTCACAGTAGTTATCACAAATAACGAAATTAATTGAGGAGCGTATGTGCTTCTGACAACAGTTTGACAGCTACACTACTTTCGTGCTGGCGAAATAAGATTATTTTTCTCAAGATATTTCACTAACCTTTTATTTATGACACGCTCGAGGATTTTTGAGATTGTGGGCAATATTGAAATTGGTCTGTAATTATTGACACAGTCTCTATCCCCACTCTTGTGAATCGGGCAAATTCTCGACTTTTTTAGTTCTGTAGGGAACACTCCAGTTGATAGCGACAAATTGCAGATAAAAGTTATGGGTTTAGTTAGAGTACCTCAGTTTTCCTTTATTATGTCCGCGGGTATCATATCAAGTCCAGTTGCACTGTCACTGTTAAGATTGCTTATCAAGGCACCAATCTCATCTTCATCGGTTGGTAACAGTACAAATGAACCTGGGCATGACTTAGGAATACTCGGTTGAGCATGAACATTTTTAGTTTTTATTTTCTCTGCTAACGTTTTGCCCACATTTGCAAAGAAGTTGTTTACGTTATTCATAGATTTAACTTGGTCTTTTGTATTTATGAGTTCAAATGGGGTGTCTTTTGGTTTTGCGGTATATGTGATCTCTTTTATAGCTTTCCATAATTTCTTGTTATTTTTGTTTGCACTCTGTATCTTTTTTTCTTCATATTCATTTTTTTATCTTTTTAAAAGGGTGGAGCGAAAATTCCTATATCTCTTGTAGGTAGTTTCTAAGATGTGATTGTTCGGATCTTTTTTAAATTTTTTGTTAAGGTTATCTCGATTTCTTAGACATTTCAGCATTCCTGTAGTTATCCAAGGCTTTAGCAATCTTTTCCGTGTAGAAGTTTTGGTTGTCGTAGTATTACGGATAATTAATGTTTTTAGTGTTTTTATAAAGTACAAACATTAATAGGCCGGAGGAATTAACATTAATATATTAATATAATTAGCGCAGATGTAGCTGCATTTGCGTCTTCCATCGTGTATAAGTGATCAAAGTCCATGGTTGCTAGATCATTGGTGACGCTTGAACGGTTTATTCGATATTTTTTTTTTGCAGGTTTATGACAATGCCTAGCCAAGATGCAGAGAGCCACACTGTTGTGGTCTGTTAGTGATGTTTGGAGCACAAGGCTACAAGCTGGCAACTTTGTCTTGAGCATAACATGGTCCGGACACGTTTTGCTCCGAGTCGGGAGTGTGTGTGCTGGTAGGATTCCATGATAAGCTAGCATGTTTAAGTATGGGGAAGAATTTGGATCACAATTGTTTTCACTAATATCAATATTTATATCGCCCAATATTATAACATTCTGAAGACTAGTGTAACCTATTAATAGATCATTCAGTGACTGTATGAATTTATTAACATTTTTGTATCCTGGAGGGCGATAAATGGCCAGTGCTACTGTATTTTTGTCCGGTTTTAAGGCAAGGCAATATGCCTCTTCTAGTTGTGGTTCTTCGATCGACATAAATAGTTCACTCCTATAGTAGACAACTACGCCTTCATTTTGTGTAAGGTTTCTTTTTGTGGCAGAATAATTATAACCATCAAGACTTCGTATATTTGGATTCGATGGCAACCAACACTCCGTCAAAACGATACAATCCCAGCTCACGCCACTTCGAGCAATTAATGGAAGTAGCCCAGCCATATTACGTTTTATACTTCTAATATTCTGTTGAATCAATTTTAAACCTTTATTTGAGTTTGGCATAAAGGTCCGACACTCTTCTGCATCACATAGGGCGGATTCTGCTACATTATAAGAGTCAATTTCATTTTGTATCTGATTTAACTCATTGAATTTTAACCATATAATTGTCAGTAGGATTAACTAATTGGGATAAACTGAGTACTAAAAAGATGACTAAGTTATATTGATAAAAGAGATCGTATTTTGCATATGATAGTATAATTAATAGCAGATTCAGGGTATAGCTAGGTATATAAGGTGTGCACGTGTTTCTGTAAGTATTGTGTACGAAATATTGTTGAAAATGTGTGTTTGTGCATGGCCTACTAAAAAATAAGTTAATTAATTTCTTAAAATCACATAATAATAATTTAAATTTGGTATCAAGGTTAAAATTACATAATAATATTATAAATTCTATATTATAGTTATAGCACCGACAGTAAATATGGCATGCATTATAATTTGAAAAAAAAAATAGTAACAAAATTATCCAAAAAAAACGATCTAGTCAAAAAGTACTTTTCAGATTATTCAGAGTATCTTCACTGTCGACGCATATCCGCTGAACCGATTTCGTGCGCCTCATATACACTTTTCCGTAGGAAGTCCAGCAGCTATCATAGTTATTTTCCTTTACAAATACTCTAGCCAAATAATGAAGACGTTTGACTTTTTTTGTCAGCGATTCGGACACATAGACAGGTTTAGCCGGGCCTTTAATTTTAAGACTCAGAGTATTCAGTCTTTGATCCGCGGCTTTTTCCTTATTATATGCAATTACCGATTTTATCAGTTTTTCTTTGGTGAAGGTAGAGTTGAAATCCACTATTATGGGACCGTGCGGCTTATCTTTTAGTGTCATGCGGTACACATCGCGGATATCAGAATCCTGTAAAGGTGTATTTATAATTGCGCCTACACCTTTCGTTAACTCAAGTAAACTCTGCTTTGTTTCCGATTCAATTCTGGGTATATTACGCAACTCGATTGAGGAAGATCGTGATTTTTTCTCATATTGATCCAATTGCGCCTCAAGAGTCTTTATGTGGTTTTTATTGCTAGTATTTTCCTGTCGCAAGTTCTTTAAGTCCAGCAAAACACCATCATACTTCGTGGAGAGGTGGTCCATAGCAGCTTTTATTTCATCATTCTGCTTAGCAATGGCGTCCATGGCCAATTTAATAGCATCAAATTTTGCATCTTGTTTACCTTGCCAGTCATCGAGGATGCTCGTAAGGTCGGACATAGTGATATTATTATTCATGCAGTCTGGTGAGTTGGCCTGTTTCCGTTTGAATCTTTTATTTTGGTTCGGATCCGACTGCTCTGTCCGAGTTATCGGAACTAGATCTCCAGATACGGTAGTTTCTGGCGGCGTGCGAAACTATTTTAACATTTGAGGAACTTGTTATGGTATTTTGTCAAATTAAGGGCGTCCTCAATTCGCGACCTCTCTGTCTGATCTCCTCAGAACCAAATGACCTAGAAGTTTTGACCCCTGGTAATTTTTTGATTGGTCAGCCCCGCAACGCCCTACCCCCACGTCACGCACATACCCCTTCAGGGAAGTTAAATCTTCGTGATTGACGCGTTTTGAGTTGAAAATCGATTCATAATTGGCGTAGTAATCGATTAACAAACATACAAAAACATAAAGTCAAATTGAGAACCTCCTTATTTTAGAAATTGGTTGAAAAGTCAATAGTAGCGGGCGAAACTATCCCGAAAATTTTTGCTTTGTTTTTGAAATTTCGATTATTTTGACAAAAAACAATAAACTAAACGTTTTAACTCACCTACAGAAGGTCTGATCACGCGTATAGGGAAGTCTCCAGCACTGGATCGTACTAGCTCTTCAGCTAATGCCTTCGTGAATGAATACGTGTTCGGCCAGTCAGTTATTAATCTGGAAGCATTTCAAAACACCAGTGGTAATCACAGTTCTGACATGAAGGAGCTAAAGGCCAAAGCTGCATGGTGGACCTATGGATAAATTACACTTGCCGAGGCCGGATCTTCAATTACCGGGATTCCTCCTTGCCTCGGAAAGCACGGTAAGCCGTTGGCGTTGGTCCCAGCTGTCATTTGAAGATATTTGACAGTCGTTACGGGTATTTATAAGCCTGAGATCTGACACCAGTCTTGCCAAGAGTATCAAGTAGAGTTAAAAGAGGTTAGAAATGAAATAGTTCCTGATTTGTATTAGAATGCATGTCGCCGCTGGTCTCCCACTCTTTAACTCCACTACAAGCGAAAGAGACCAATACGTTCACGGATTACGCACACAAATAAACCACACACACTTAGATCGCGAGTTCGCTATTGATTGTCACACTAACGCAATCATTCTGCTTGACGTACACTTACACACGTACAAAAACAATTTATTTCTCATACATGTTACGGTGACCGATGTGGTGAAAAGGTCGATCATCGAAATCGCAAAAATTACTGTAATTTTGTTAATTTTAAGTCCCTCTTGTAACTGATCTGTGGTGTTACATGCTTCTTGTTAAATAATGGTATCCAAATGCGTGCGGTTAGACTAATAGCCGAGCCGGACATAGTTGGGAAAAGACAGGCAGATTGAAAGAGGTATCTTTTAAACCAGAATGATCATCCAGGCCCAGAGCATGTGTACATTTTCAGACCAGTGGTGGTCCAGCGAGCCAGAGTTCACAGCCGTGACTTGACAAGTTGTTGGTCGTTCGAACCCAGACTGGCGCTTTACTTAGTGTACTAGGAGGGATCAAAAAGTAGTGATAACGACATACTCCTTGGTAAGAAATAAAAATACTGGCAGGCATAGCTCAGATACATATTTGTAATATTAATAAGGAAAAAAATCTTCGATTTCCTTTTGTTTTTTTGCAAAATTTTGTCATTTGTTTGCTTCGTGTCGGAACGTGTTCTCGAAAATGGAGAAAAACTAAGTGCGAGCCGTTATTAAATACCTCTGTTTAAAAAAGTTCTTTAACTTTACAAGAGATTCATTGCGATTTGGAGGAAACATTAGGAGAGTCTGCTCCGCCGTATTCCACTGTCGCAAGGTGGGTTTCTCAATTTCGAGTAGGGAGAACGGCGAATTGCGGCCGGCCATCGACGTCAGACACTCAAGAAAATGTTGCGAAAGTCGAGAAAATTGTATTGAGCGATCGAAGAGTTACCATCCGATACTTAATTGAAGAAACGGGCATTTCATATGGAAGTATTCAATCCATATTGAAACAATCTTTGAATATAAGAAAAGTCTCCGCAAGATGGGTGCCGAGAATGTAAACCGACGGTCAGAAACAAAATCGACTTGACATTTCGAAGATATTGTTGGACAAGTTTCAAGAAGATTCTGAAAACTTTTTGTCTTGTTTCGTAACAATGGACGAAACATGGGTCCATAATTGGGATCCCGAGACAAAACAGCAATCTTCGCAATAGAAACGGCCATCATCACCGACCCCGAAGAAGTTTCGTGTCGTGGCATCGGCGGGCAAGGTTATGGCCTCAATATTTTGGGACTCAGAAGGGATATTGTTGATTGATTACCTGGAGCGTGGAACTACTATTACAGGCCAATATTATGCAGCTTTAATTCCCAAGTTGAGGAATGCCATCAAAGAGAAAAGGAGAGGGACATTTCGAAGGGGCGTGCTGTTTCATCACGACAACGCACCCGCGCACAGGTCGGCAGTTGCGATGGCTGCCCGTCAGCAAGCTGGCTTCGAAAAAATACTTAAGGGGAAACGGGTAAGAACATGATAACGAGGTGATGGATGCCGTGGAGAGCTTTTTGCAGGACCAAGACAAAACTTTTTTTGTGAAAGGGATTGAAGCCTTGGAAAAGCGCTGGACTCGGTGTGTAGAGAGACTCGGTAACTATGTAGAAAAATAAATTATTAAGTTATCAATAGTCATTATATTCTATCTCATTCTCACTACTTACTTTTTGATCCCTCCTCGTATATTATTTCATCACCACTGCTCTCAAAACGGCTATGGAAAACATCGTAACTACAACGAAAAATTCGAAGACATGTGACATTAACCAACCCACGCTAGGTTCGTGTAATGGATTACGGTCCGATCCCTCTCACAGAGAGTAGTCCTGTTTCCTATTAGTGGGATATTTTTAGACTGATTCAATTAATCAATCTACCCAGCCTTATCCCAACTATGTTAGGGCCGGTTTGCAGTCTTACCTCATTCAGCTGAGTACCAGTATTTTACATGGAGCGACTGCCTATCTGACCTGCTTAACCTCGTAACTGGTAACACGATACTCTTTCGCCAGACTGGTGTCAGATGTCTTCTGAATACTCGTAACGACTGTCAAAGATCGGTCGTTTTAGCCGATTATGCTTTGCTCATCGTTGAAACCCACCCATCCTTGATGCTGTTAAGCCGCCCTTCGTCCATGGTCTCCACCATGTGGATCAATAGCTCCGGTGGCATGGGGCTGGAGTAGAATTGCTCCAGAATCTCCGTGTCTCTTCGGCTGAAGGTGGCGTGCGAATACGCCGTCGATATGTACACGAATGTTCTGTAATTACATCAAAACATAACATCACAGCTGTATATTGAAGGGTAAGTTAGAAGTGCACACATATTTAGGAAGCCATGTATGCGTAAGCTATTGTTGTTTCGATTATTCTTTTTTGACTTTATTTTATTTTGTGTTTATTTTTATTTTACTTTATTTAATTGTAATTTTGAAAATATTTAATTAATTGTATTCTGATTTAATTTTAATTTAACTGTGATTTTGAATTCATTTTATTTTGATTTCATTGCAGCTTGGCTTTTATTTTGACTTTGTTTTACTCTGATTTTATTGTTCTTTTACTTTATTTATTTATTTTTTAATTTTAATTTAGTTAATTGCAAATTTCACTTAATTTATACTGAGCTGATTTTAAATGTATGCTATTTTAATCTTATTTTGAGCATGTTATTAATGTTTTTATTTGATTTTCATTTCTAATCTAAACAAGTGTCAACAAGGGGAAGACACTGACTTCTGTAACACAGGTTTTTACCTAGCTCAGAAGTCAGGGTTTCAATTATATTGTAAATACTTATTATTTGTCAATAAAATATTTGTTTTTTTTTTTTTTATTGTATCTGCTTATTGACACGCAATGGGGGAATATAGCCTCTTCTTAGCGTTTCGATGACAAACCACTTACTAGAATTATATTTTTGCGGCCTAGAACATGGACACTTTGAATTTGTAAGTTTATTCTAATATTTCTACACCGGCAACGGTAGTATAGGTAGTATGTAAAACTGTTTAATATTAAGATCTTAATGTACCATATACTCAGAAATTAATATATCTTCATCTTTATCTTTAAGACAAAAAGACCTAGCCTAAAAAAAATATATGTTTTAGTCCCATGTGATAGGAGGCGAACCTACAAGTACTTGGGTGCCACGCACTCCTTGCTATCCAGGGTAAAGATGACTCTGCCAATAGACGCAATGTAATGTTACCCCTTGTTTGGTGAATGTAGCTGTTTGTGCAGATCCCTCGGTGGGCGAGTCCGACTCGCTCTTTGCCGGTTTTATTTAACAAACCAGAAATTATCAGAAGACAGGTTAAAAGATTATAGGAGTAGTAGGTGTATTTAAACAACATGTGTTTAAGGAAATTTGCACCGCCCTTGGCTATATATATATACGCTACTGACCCTTCTGTCTGAAAACGGGACAATTCGGTTTCGCGGAGCGAAAAAGGGGACTGCCCGGTTCAAAACGGGACATATCTTCATTTTATTTTTCTGAATAAAAAAAATGGTAACTTTAACTATACCTCAACTTCTTGCACTCCTTAGCCAGAGAGAGGATCTCCCTTGTCCCTCGCACGTTCGTAAGTGTAGCGGACCGCAGCGGCTCTTGGAACGAAATCGTGGCCGCTACATGGAAGATCACATCCACCTGGCAAGTCAAACGTCAGGTATAGACAAAGAAAACAAAGAATGAAAGAAAGAAAGAAAAGAAAAAATAAAAGATAAAATAATGAAAATAAATCAAGAAACAAAACAAACTTTTTACAAAAAAAATACTACCGACTTCGAAATAAAAAAACTACAAAGTGAAAAATAAGTTTCTTTTTGGAACCATTTTTTTGCACCTAATTATATATACTGCAATCCGAGATACAAGCTGCAGCCTAGTTTGGATGCAGAAAGTCCTGTATGTACAAACTCCTAGCTGTACCTACATTCCCATTTTGTTTTTAAATACACATATAAAAAATTATAAAATAATTTGATTTGATCTCAATCGAACACCAGGAAATGGATCAAAATTAACTCACAAGGTTTGGTTACAGACTCTGGGACAGGTGAAATTAAATAAAAGCTTGTAATAAAGTGGCGCCGCAAAGAGTCAATAAAAAAAAATTAAATTAATATTCCAAGACAAGATAGCGCCACCTTTACCTTTGGCAAGAGTAAGAAACTATCAGTTAGCTAGTAGCACCATCTCGTATCGAAAAGCGGAAGTTATCATAAGTCTATATATGTTGAACATTCTGAAATGATCCTATGACGTCGAGAACGATCTCGAAATTTCGCTTTGAATGTCTGACTCAGGCGAACATTTGGGCAGGTTCTCGTCGTGTCTAGTCACGTCGTTCTAGTCAACAGTCTGAAATGTTCCAGAAACATCTCACATGCTGTATAAAGGGAAATCGGTTTCGTTGTGGGACAGCTTCGATTACGAAGCGATCAAGAGCGAAATTGTGCGAAGATGTGAAGTAAAAATAAAGTCAGATCAATTAAAATATGCTAATTGAGCAATTTATCCCTGAACCCCAGCTCGTAACAATACGAACCTCCTTGGTGAGAACCTGTCTGTCTTCTTGACTGATGGCGAGGTCCTTCTCCGCAAGCTCTCCAACAATGGGCACTATTCTATCTGCGAAGTCTGGTTGATCTTCTCGAAGGATATCAAATATCTATAAAACAATGTAGATTTTTGTTAATCAGCCGATACGACGACACAGTTGGCGTAGTAGTTGAGCGATCGGCTGCTTCGCTGCGTGTCGCGGGTTCGATTCCAGCACGGATCAAATATTTGTATGGCCTACAGATAGTTTTTCCGGATCTGGGTTTTACATTCTATGAATTAGCATTCTGGACGTTCGTCTTGGATGAATCGGCATACGTGTAAATAATCCAGGTCAAGGATGCATGGATTAGAACATAGAAAACGTTATTTCTTCGTTCCATCTATTTCTCTATGGAATGCTCTCCCTCAGGAAATGAGGATGGCAACAAAGTTCGCGAACGCATTCGGATGAAGTTGGCAGTAGAATCATTGTCACAGCGCTAATTTTGTCTATAGTCTGTTTCAACGAATTGTCTAAGGCCCACTTGCACGAAAAACTTAACTCACAGTTAACTAACACGAGGTTAAATTGAAAGTTGGTCATACAATATTGTCTGTTCAATATTGTGTAGTATTTCATCTCGTGTTAGCAACTAACTCTGAGTTAAGTTATTCATGCAAGGGGGCCTAAGTAAGTTAGGTAAGTAGGCAATAGAATTTAAGATTTAGTTTATTCGTATGGGTGTTTATTGTATGTTTTGTATTTATTTATAGTTTATGTCTTGTATTTAAATAAATATCACATTATCGCGTTTTAATATAGTTATTGCACCTACCACTATTTGGCTTGCATCACCCAAAGGTCGACTGGTAGAAAATGCAATAAATAATAAATAAAAATTAAATAAATAAATAAATAAATAAATAAATAAATAAATAAATAAATAAATAAATAAATAAATAAATAAATAAATAAATAAATAAATAAATAAATAAATAAATAAATAAATAAATAAATAAATAAATAAATAAATAAATAAATAAATAAATAAATAAATAAATAAATAAATAAATAAATAAATAAATGGCAATAAATCCGCCTCTGTACGTTTGTGTGCTTAAAAGTAATAAATAAATAAATACCTTTTATATCGGGTGTATGTTTCTGCCCTGTCGGAGTCTGTTTCCCGATAGCTGCAATCTAGGGGTCTTTAAGGCAAGAGTGAATAGGTGTCTTCTAGGCAAGCGTGCTTCACCGTCGACCACATCATCGCTTACCATCATGTGAGATAGTGGTCAAGCGGGAGCCTTTTTCTTTAAATATAAAAAAAATACAAGCTATTCATATTGTAAGTCAAATAATAGTAACTAACTGGGTCTTTCAATGTTTCAGCAAGTCTTTCCTCAACATTTTTTCCTTTCTTGGCTCTTGTCATAAGGAAGACTTTCTTCAGTCTGCAAGATCTGAAACACACTACGGTTAAAGTTGGTCACAATCGGCATTATCAGAAGGCTTAAAGTCACTCAAATGCAGAAGGTTATGCTCGGCGTTTCCTTGCGTGATCGAATTAGAAATGATGACATCCACAGGAAAACCAGGTATACCGACATATCACGAAGAAATGCCAAACTTAGTGGCAGTGGACAGGGAAAATTGCTCGCAGAACAGATGGCCGATCGGTCGGGGCTGAAAAGTTCTGAAGTGGACTAAAGACGCAGCGTAGGCAGGCCTCCCTCTTGGTGGACCGATGACCTGGTTAAGGTTGCGGGAATCGGCTAGATGTGAAACGTACATGGCTGAATACCGGCTCCAGCTTTTGGCTGAAATGAGGAAAGGCTGGTAAATGGTGGCCGTGACTAACAAGATGCAGTTCGTGTATTCGAACCCAGGCAGGCGCTTTACTTTGTGTAAATTATTTAATCATGTAATCACAACTGCTCTCAAAACGGTGAAAGAAAACATCGTGAAGAAACCAGCATGTCGTACAACCAAAAATTTGAAGAAATTTGACATTCACCAACCCACACAGGGCCTGCGTGGTATATAACGGCACACTCCCTCTTAAAGAGAGGAGGCCTAGACCCCAGCAATGTGAACGTTATAGGCTGAATATACTAAAGGCTAGAAAAAAAAACTGGATAAGCAGTATACTGCATTCCACGCTTCATCATCATATCTTGTGGCCACCTCTATCTGTGTAGAAGCATGTGCTGTCTCACCTGAAGAGCTTCTCAACGAGATGCTTGTTGAGGAAGCCGGAGCCGCCCGTCACCAGTACGGCGGAGTCCCGGTAGAACTGCTGCAAATCAGAGTCTCCGCATTCCATCACACCTTGTGGCCCCCTCTATCTGTGTAGAAGCATGTGCTGTCTCACCTGAAGAGCTTCTCAACGAGATGCTTGTTGAGGAAGCCGGAGCCGCCCGTCACCAGTACGGCGGAGTCCCGGTAGAACTGCTGCAAATCAGAGTCTCCGCATTCCATCACACCTTGTGGCCCCCTCTATCTGTGTAAAAGCATGTGCTGTCTCACCTGAAGAGCTTCTCAACGAGATGCTTGTTGAGGAAGCCGGAGCCGCCCGTCACCAGTACGGCGGAGCCCCGGTAGAACTGCTGCAAATCAGAGTCTCCGCATTCCATCACATCTTGTGTCCCCTCTGTCTGTATAAAAGCATTTGCTGTCTCACCTGAAGAGCTTCTCGACGAGCTGCTTACCAAGGAAGCCGGAACCGCCCGTCACCAGCACGGCGGAGTCCCTGTAGAACTGCTGTACATCAGAGTCTCCGCGCTCCATCACATCTTTTGTGCCTATCTGTCGTTTTAAAGCCTTCCATATTACTTCCTCTCCTGCATCCATATTCCGTCCACTCTAGTATTATTTTTGTCTCACACGTTCTTTTATATCTTCTTTGTGTCCCAAAACCTGATATAACACGGGTCTTTGATCCAGATAATATACTCTTGATTTGTTTTTTTTTTCTTGTTTAGATGAGCTCACTTAAGTAGAAAAATACACAAAATGTTTGGCACAGTAGGTTCACTAACGACAATATTTGGTTGGAAATCTTGAGATGAACAGACACTGAGCTTTTAAACGAGGGTCCTATCTCCTTCCTAGTGTTGTGTCCTAGGTGTATCCATCACTTGAACATGGTACATTTTAGATATTAACGATCCACGCGCTGCTGAGATGCTGAGATCAAAAACTTTTTGGTCTCGCACGAGGTTTTTTGTCTTTGTATTGTCTCTCTTGTCTCCTGCGTGTGTAACAACAAAAATAACAAATTCTTCTTTCTTTCTTTTCTTCTGTCTGGTTGGAAAAGTTTTCATTAAAAAAATATAAAAGTATATAAAAACCGAATATTTAGACTTGCAATGAACGTGTTGGTGCGAAAAAAAAGCGCAGCATATTTGCTGTTTGTATAGTAATGTTTTATAATATAAACTATTTCTCATTAATATTAATTATGTCTTGAACCTGACCTGTATTCGACCTGTAGTTTATCATACAATGCCTAGGGCTTAGGAACTCATTATTTTTTTAAACTAAATACCTGTTCCGGTTTTCCTATAATAGCATAGCTATAATTATTGTTCCCACTGCTGGCCTAGCTGTGCCATACAGACCTCAGCTTAAGGATATCCACTTAGAAAAAAAAATACCAGTCCGTTACTGTCCGTCTGCTGGGCAAAGGCCTCTTCTAATACAGGGCATACATGAGCATTAATCACCACGCTTGCTCAGTGCGGGTTGTCGATCAGATCAAAATGTGTTAGTGCCGACGAAAAGTTGGACAAATAACGTCGATGCCATCTTGGATTTTTATTTCGACACCATATTCGTTATTAGCGACCTCAAACACTGTGAAAACGATACCCATAACGAAATGTTGGCACATTTTCGTCGGTGCCATCTTGGATTTTGGTTTTGACCCCATCTATCAGTTACTACTACTAGCGACCCCGGAAATGACACACCTATGACAAAAAATATGCAAATTCTCGTCGGCACCCTTTCTTCCGTTGCGAGTTCGCGTTGTTGTTGCATCAGCTAAGGCTCAGGATACGTTCTGGCATTTCTTCACCGCCAAAACGCATCGTGGCCGTTTGAAAGAAGCCACAACGTGATCTGAGCTACTTTTTTACTCAGTGAGCGTTTTCCATTTTTTGATTCTAACATATATAGGAGTGTCTGACATCGACAACTAAAACCGGCTCAGTGCGAGTCGGACTCGCGCACGAAGGGTTCCGTACCATTATCGCAAACTAGTCCTCTACATTGTATGAGCGCCCATACAACTCCGAGGACTATCTTAATTGGCGTCAACTATCTATGAATGGGGACCGGCAGCTTTTTGGGAAAGAAACAGATTGTTTCCTTTGCCGAATTCACTTACACAATTAGGCTGCGGGACACCCTTTAATTTTCAACTTTTTTATATTTTGGTATTTTTACCCGGCTGCAAGGAAAGGGTTATGTTTTTCGCGCGTATCTTGTATGTTTGTATATATGTTTGTAATATTCTTTATTACCTCGTATCTTTCAAACCACTTGTCGGATTTTTATTATTAATACATCGTTAGATAGGTCTTGGCCGCCCAAGTGTTCTTAGATAAGGGCCATTAAAAAAAGGAACGTGGATTTTTGACGCTATATTGTGGAGGATGCAAATTTTATTTCTTCGAAACCCATCGAGTGGGGTGTCAAAATAAAGGGTTTTTAGAGGTGATTACAAAAATATATTCCACAAATTCCAAAAAAGTATAACTAAAAGGTTGTAAATAAAAAAAGTTAATAAAATCAAAAAACCCGACTGCAAAGATGTAAACAAGAAGAAAATCGTGCTGTGCAGTCGGAGGATATTTATAAATTTGGTCAGCCAGCTCGCGAATATGTATCCTCCGACTGCACAGCATGATTTTCTTCTTGTTTAGATCTTTGCATTCGGGTTTTATTTTATTTTATTAACTTTTTTATTAGGATTCTGTCTGTCTGTCTGTCTGCCTGACTGTCTGTCTGTGACAAGGCTGTATCTCATGAACCGTGGTAAATATGGATTTTTCAAAGATGATGTATTTATGTTGCTGCTGTAACAACAAATACTAAAAACAGAATAAAATAAATATTTAAGTGGGGCTGCCATACAACAAACGTGATTTTCTTGCCGTTTTTTGCGATAATGGTACGGAACCCTTCGTGCGCGAGTCCGACTCGCACTTGGCCGGTTTTTCCTTTATTTGTGCTGTGTGTGTGTTTTTGCCAAATTTCGTGATTCTAGGTCAACGGGGACTACCATATTGGTTTGCGACTCAAAACCTATAACGTATTTCCGGTTGACCTAGAATTGTCAATTTTGGTTAAAAGCAAAATCGAAAGAGCAGAGAGAAAAAGCACAAGTAAAAGGCAAATTCCGAAAAAGTTAAAAATTAAGGTAAATTTTGATACTTACAAGTTTTCGCGGAAATATAAAGAACAATGGCAGTAGCCCATACATTGTTTTAGCTGAGATTAAATTCCTAGGTCATTAAATGAAAAATATCTGGTTTAACTCAGGGTGATGTTCTGAATTAGATTGTGCAAGAATTTTCGTTCGAGAATGTCGAGAATAATAGATTTCAGACATAAAATTTTGTAGGTTATGTCTGGGTAACTTTTAATAATGTGTTTAATAGGTAATATTATTCAATTTCGTGGAAGTAAAAGGGCAATATCGCATTTCCCTTACCTAGTTATTTCAGCATGAAATGTATATTATACTCTATAGAATGCGTATATTTATTTAAACTGAGGTGAATCAAAACGTCGTCGTCAACAACCAAGCTATATATATTTTTAAACTTGGATACTAGTATTTTTGCCAATAATTAATTGAAAGTAATTCATTTATTTCTACTACACTACAATATTCTTACCTACCTGCAAGGAACATTTACACTTAGACATAAACTGTATTGTTAACTCATTTGCTGCAATAAATACAATAATGATATTATTACATAATATATTTACTACCCAAACCAGCAAGACAAGCATGATCAAAACGCAGTATAGCAATCAACGCCACCTCCTCTCGCAAGTCGAACAAGCACCAAAAACTCAAAAAGAAAAAGGACGGACGGGATGACCATAATGCCTTGGAAGTTGGGTAGGCCTTTGGTGTGGGATGCAACATGTGTCGATACCCTTGCGCCATCCCATCTTCTTAGCACGGCGGGCTGTGCTGGGGCGGCTGCTGCTGGTGCAGAAAACCTCAAACGGCGCAAATATAACAACTTTATTGGCAATTATATGTTTGAGCCGTTTGGGGTTGAGACATTAGGTCCATGGGGTCCGAGTGCTCACCGAGTTTTTCGAGACATAAGTAAACGGTTAGTCGACTGTTCACGTGACCAGAGGGCTGGCCTTTTCTTCAGCCAGAGGATCAGCATTGCCATTCAACGTGGCAATGCTGCCAGCGTTCTGGGCACGTTTCCCATTGACATCGATGTGGACGAATTTTTTGATGCGCAATGAGCCCTTTTCCTTCTCCCCTTTGTATGTAATTTTGTTTTGTTATTAGTCATAAGATTAGAAGTATTCAGTTGTATACATTATTTATCAATAAAAAAGAAAAAACGAATTACGTCCCCCAATACGACTGGTCACCGTGGGGGCGAAAGACTACCCTCCAATAACTAAAACAAGCAAAAATGATGAATGATAAATGATTTTATTTCTGTAAGTTGGTTTGTACAAACGCTTTTATTTATTTATTTATTATTACAATTACTCTCTGCACTTACAGTGTTACCCAAAACGTACAGAGAGTCAATAATTACATTATTTAGACATCACATACACATAAAAAAATATTAAAATAATAACAAAATTAAAAAGCATAAATAATTAAAATAAATTCAATTTTAAATAGCTATTCAATTTAACATCATTTTTTTTAAAACTAGATGAGGTCGGCGTTTCCTATCTGACTACTCTGAGAAGAAAGGCCGAAACAAACTCAGAGGTGTTACAGTCTCTTTTAAAGTCCTGACAAAATCTTGGTTTGATCATGTGAAGACCATGTAGACTGATGTCTGAAATGGTCTTTTGAGGAAAGAACCAGCCAGATTGAGTGGACCTGTCCAGTCAGTGCACGCATTTGTCAATAACCGAGCAGCTCAACTCAGAATTTAAGGAGCTCAACGATTTGACGAACAACACCAAAGAAAGGACATTCGGATAGGCCGCATAAACTACTCAAACTGCCAGACCATGATTAAAAACTAAGATAAATAAAAAAAAATGATCCACATAGTCTTCACATTCACAATTATTAAAATAAAACAATATAATACTTTAAAAAGTAAATATTCTTGTCATTGCAAGAAATCAAATAAATTTTTTTTTATTAAAAAATAACAAAATTCATGGTGCAAAATATTTGAAAAATAACTAAATTAATTGGAGCAGCTCACTCCCAAGCCGTTTTATCCTCAACGTAATCTTTAATGCTATAAAACGCTTTTAGGCACAACTTACGTTTAATGAATAATATAAATTTATTAAGACTTAGATTTTGTACGTGGCTTGGAAGCATATTATAAAAGCGTACACATTGCCATCTAAACGAGCCACCTATTTTCTTGAGCCTTGTTGTAGGTACTACAAATTTGTATTTGTTCCTAGTATTTATATTATGGATATCACTGTATTTTTCAAACAATTTTATACTTTTATGGGCATATAAAAGATTTTCATAAATATACTGAGAAGGCACAGTCATTACATTAATCTCCTTAAATTTCTCTCTGAGAGAGTGTCTCGGGCTTAATTTATAAATTGATCGAACAGCTCTTTTCTGCAAAACAAAGATAGTCTGGATGTCGGCGGCATTTCCCCACAACAGAATACCGTACGACATTACACTATGAAAATAGCTAAAGTATACTAAACGGACAGCCCGTTTAGCTATTTTCTCTATATCCGTTAAATTACGAATGTTTCTAACAGCATATGCTGCGGAGCTTAGATTCTTTGACAATTTATCTATATGTGGGCCCCACTGAAGCTTAGCATCCAAAGTTAAACCTAAGAATACTGTGCTATTTTCGGGATTCAATTCTAAGCCCTTTATCAGCACATCAGTTTTCACCTGCCTAACGTGAGGTAGGGTAAACTTAACTTAACTTACTTATTTTATTATAGATTTGACTGGTGAAGATACTAGACCATTATGTCCTATTGTCATGAGTTACAATAAATTAAAAAAATATATTAAAATAAAATAAAATATGAAACCATCACGGAGAGCGATCAAAAAACAAAATCTCCAAAAATTTAATATTTCTCTTAGAAAGGAACGTGTTAACTTAACTAGTAGATTAAATACCTGTATGGGTGAGCTAGATAATTGTAGGGTAAAGTATGATAAAGATACACAGTGCCTCCAAAACGATTTATTTAACAAGGAGTGTTTACTGAAGGATATCTTTGAGAAATATGAAAGTTCACAACAGCAATTGAGTGAGCGCTTGTTTGAGGTGGGGAATTATTGGACTTGGTGAAATACAATGCAGAGAGGTATGAGTCTCTGACTAATTCCTCTTGCAGCTGTGCCAGCAACCCACCACCTACCCAGCTACAAGGTGACTTGTCTACACCAATGTTGGCTCTTCCTGAAAAGTCATGTGTACACAATGTACAGGAATGTAAAACAACATCATTTTGTGATGAAATAGGTGCAGGCTTTGGAAAAATATTACAAAATTACCTTAGCCATAGTTTTACAAATCATTGTTACCATAATACGTGTATAAGTTTTAAGCAAATGATCAATAGAATTATGAATTCAAATATAGATAATTGTTCTACAATGGTTTTGCTATTGGGAAATAGTACTGGGATTACCTAAAAGGACATAATGGCTGGTATTGACACCTTGTTAGGGTTAAATGTAGAAAAGCTCATGGTTTGTGCTTTTCCTTACTAGTATAGCTTCTCAGAAAATGAGAACAAGCGGCTTTTTAAATTAAATAATATTTTACAAATGTTGACATGTGACAAATTCTTGTTTTTTGACACTAATAAATTTATTAGTGGACTACAAGTAACGCAGAGAGCTTTCTCTCTGTCACGTAGATGTAGACATAAGATTGCTATGTTGATAGCATATTCTATTAATGAATTTTCGGGATCAGGAATCTGTGCATTTCCTGATGGCCCTTTCTCGACTTCACGGGGCTGGGATGACGGTACGGATTAAATGAAACACCACCGTAGATTCTCCAACAAGCACACTTTTATTGTCGAGTTTCCAATCTTACACTTTGTACAATTCTTGTTGTTAAACGATTAGTCGTTGGAAGAATAGCAAGAAAACAGTTGGATGGGATCGGTTGTAGAAACGTAGCTTCACAAAGAATTTGTGAAATGCGAGCGGTGTTTTTTACCAGACCCGAGTTCCCATATTATATTATTTTACTCTTTGCGAGTTCCCGTGTGTTAATAATTAAAATTGGCTGTTATTGACCATAGATTACATCTCCCCAGTGATGGGGCCGCGCGCACGGTATCGGTTTTACTTGGTTTTACTAGTCCTGTGCGCATGACCCACAGAATATAAATCACTGCGAGTGAGCGTTCACAGAACGCTACAAATTGATAGCAAATCTATCAAAATTTAAAATGATGACGACACTGTGTTGCCTTTTTTTTTTTTTTTCCCTGGTGGAAAATCCTCTTTGGATGTCCTCCGTCCTGGGGGGGGCGGAGGGGTCTGTCAGATTCTTACTGACTAAAAACCACCCCGGTGTTCCGCCTCACACCTAAACCGGGGATCACGGGAACAACGATACTTCCGCAACCCCCGGCTAGTGCCGGCCCGCTTCTGCAGGCCATGACCTCGAGTTGGGGGGGGAGTGAGGTGTTGGACTCCCGCCGCGACGTCTAAGAGGGGCGCGCGTGGAACACTACGCGCCACCACCTTGGGTCCTGATATGTGGGGGGCGACGGACGTCCCCGAGTCCGTCGCCCCTGGACCCGTTTAGGGGGGCTGGAAGAGGGCGTTGTTCGCCCTCCGCCGACGCCCGGCGCGTCTGCTGCGGATCGGGTTAGCGGATGAGATCTCCCTCTCCCTCTCCGCAGCCTCCTTCTGCGAGACGACTGTTTCGCAGAAGGATACCACCGCGTCCCAGGACTCCACGCTGCCGACCATAGACTCGACTACAGCCGGCAGCGACAGGTCACTGCCTACTTCAGAGATGAGGGCACGGCGTGGCTCCTCCCAAGCGGCACACTCTGCCAGCGTATGCCGCGCCGTGTCCTCCCGGCAGTCGACGCAGTGGTGACACCGGGCGTCCGGCTCCCTGTTTATGCGACTCAGGTACTTCCCGAAGCAACCATGCCCCGAGAGCACCTGTGTCACCCGAAACGACAGGGAGCCGTGCCTCCTCCCGAGCCAGCGCTCGAGCACTGGCCGGACCGCCTCGATGGTAATGAGGCCGGCGGTAGGGCGTGAAAGCCTCTCCCGCCATTCCGCCACCAGAACCTCACGAAGCTGAGACTGACGCAACTCCATGTGTCGCTGCATCAGCCTTTCGCCCCGCGCCCGCGCTTCCTCACGCCACCGATACAGTGACGCGAGTACCTTAGCCTCCAGGTCCCAGGGCGGGGATCCGGCCAGTGCACAAGCCGCCTCGTAGGAGATCGTGCGATACCCCCTGATGACTCTGACGGCCATCGCTCTCTGCGGCTTTCGCAGAACAGCGATGCTGCCGGCCGTCAGGTCAGCCGCCCACATCGGGGCCCCGTACAGGGCCATCGATCGCACGATCCCCACGTAGAGCCGCCTACAGGCAGCGCTCGGGCCCCCCAGATTGGGAAGCAGCGTTGACAGCGCCCCAGCCGCGCCCAACAACTTGGGTGCCAACCGCCGGAAGTGGGGGCCGAAATCCCACCGGCTGTCGAGCACCAATCCCAGATACTTCATGGTTGACTCGACAGCGATTCGAGCCCCCCCGACGGCGATGTGGGCATCGGGTAGTGGCGCCCGCCGGGGGCCATGAAAGACCATGGCCTCCGATTTGTTGAGGGCCACCTCCAGGCCAAGGCGCCGTATGCGGCTCACCACCTGTGAGACCGCAGCCGTCGCCAGCAACGCTGCCTCCCTGTACGAATTCACCCGGGCGGTGACCAGCGTATCGTCCGCGTAACACGTCAAGTCTACGCCCGGTTGGAGTTCGCCCCTCAGCACCCATTCGTACCCGATGTTCCGCATGGGCGGGCCCAAGACCGAGCCCTGTGGAACATCACACGACATGCGATGCTGGTTTTCGACGCCATCACGTCCCACCTAGGTGACACACCTCTCCGCCAAATAAGCCCCGATGATGCGGCGGAGGTAGGGAGGCACTCGATGATACCGCAATGCCTCCCGAACACAACTCCAGGGCAGGGTGTTGAAGGCGTTGGAAATGTCCAAGGACACCGCCAACATCACCCCACCCCGGGACACCGCTTCCTCCGCCAGGACTCTCACCTGCGATATCGCGTGGATGGTGGAGCGCCCATGCCGAAAGCCGAACTGGCTTTCGTCCAGGTCCGGCCCCTCTCTGTACAAGTGGCTAACGAGGCGAGCAGCGATAATTCGCTCAAACAGCTTACCCACCTCGTCTAGCAGCACTAAGGCGGGGCGCCCTGCGGACTCGCCGTCCACGTACCGACGTGGACGGCGAGTCCGCAGGGCGCCCCGCCTTCCTGAGCAGGACCAGACGACCAGATTTCCACAAAGTGGGAAACTGGCCCCGCTCAAGGCACGTTGTGAAGAGTCTTCTCAGCCAGGGCTCTAGCTCCTTCAGAGCGAGGGCTAACACGTGGCCGTGGATCCCGTCGAGCCCCGGAGCCACGTTCTTGGCCCGGAGTCGAATCACGGCCGCCCCCATCTCTGCCTGTGTCACCTCTGGGACGCTGATGGCGTCGTCCTCTGTAGACTCTGCGGCCGTGGGCAAAGCCATCAGTGGCGGGATGTGCTCCGATCTCTCCGGGAAGAGGGCTGCGACCACCTCCTCCAGCAGCTCGGGTTGGAGACTCTCCGTAAGCGGAGGCGCGGCGGCTCGTAGTTTCCCTCGAACCGCTCGATAAGGGCGCCCCCACGGATCCCCGTCTAGAGTCTCCAACATCTCCTCCCTGGCTCGCTTTTTCGCCTCGCCGATGGCCAGCCGCAGAGTCTCCGTCGCCGCGCGGTACACCTCATACCGTGCGGTTTCTTCGTCAGCGACCCGCAGACGTCTCCTCCGGTATCGGGTGTACTGGCGTCTGGCCGCTACGCACGCGACACGCAATTGTGCGATCTCGGCGGACCACCAGTACACCTGGCGCCTCGCTGATTGTTCGTGGACCCGGGGCATGGACGCGTCGCTGATTTGCGTCATCGCCCCGCGGAACCACAGCGCCTCCTGTTCGACCTCGACGGGTCCGGTCGTTGCCGACTCCCGGATCCAGGCCTGAACAATGGTGGCCTCCTCGAGAAGTTCCCTGTCGATGAGCTTGCGCGCCCAGCGCGGACCGCCCGTTCGCGGGGCCGGTAAACCGCGGCCGCCTGCGGTCTGGGTGGAGACGTCGAAACGGATATATCTGTGATCCGATAACGTCTCCACCTCCACGGCGACACGCCAGTCGCGGACACGGCTCGCGACAGCAGGGCAAGCAAACGAAAAATGTGGAACGCTTCACGATTTTGCGTGTCATCCTTGCGCAGGGGCCATGCTAATCTTCTCTGTATCGTTCCAATTTTAGTATATGTACTGCCGAAGCAAGTACACACTGTGTTGCCTAGTTCAACTAGCAACATAAATTTAAACTAGTCCATAAGACAATATAAGTTACCCCTGGCAATAATCAGTTAAGTAATATTAGTAAATAGTATAAAGGTATCTTCTGGCAATCCATTTAATGGTACTTAGCTGAGGGGAGAGCAATACTCTTTACAATTATTAAATCAGAACATTCAAGGTTGCTCTTCCAAATTATTAGAAATTGAACTATTTCTAGAAAAAAACAAATTTGATATTATTTGTCTAACAGAACATTGGTTAAAAGATCACCAAGTAAGGTCCATTAATTATGAAAATTATCGTGTAGTGAGCCATTACAGCAGAAAATGTATGATACATGGTGGATCATTAATACTAATTAAAAATTGTATTAAATCTAAAGAAAAAAAAGACATTGTTAGACTGTCGGTTGAACACACCATTAAATTGTCCTGTGTTGAGCTTGATAAGCATATTGTAGTATGTGTCTACAGACCTCCAAGTAACCAGAATCTATCTGTGTTTGACTCTATAATGGAAGATGTGTTAAAAAAAGTTTGTACTAGTAGTAAATCAATCGTCATATGCGGCGATTTTAACATTGACATATTAGAAAATAACTCTAACACTATCAGTTTATTGGGTCTTTTTAAATCATTTAATATAGTAATAGTTTTTATGGAGCCAACTAGAGAGACAGCTTCTTCTGCGACTTGCATAGATAACGTTTTTTGTAATTGTGATTACCTAAATAAAGAAATTATAAATAAATTAACATCTGATCATAGTGGACAAACAATAACCTTTAGCACCTACTTACCTTTGCAAAAAATGCAAATAAAATTTAGACCAATTACATGTAAAAATTTAATAAAACAATCACATAATTTACTAGTAAATTATGTGTTCAAAACTTTATTAATATAGATGACCCAAATGAGTTCTATGCCGAGTTTTTTAAATTATAACTCAACACGCACACTTTTGCACTGAAAGCAAAAAGTCGAAAATCGACTCCAGGCATTCGTAAAAGCAGGGGAAATCTTTATGAACTCTATGGCATAAAGCAACATAATTATGAATAAAACAAGTTTGATAAATGTGTTGCGAAATATTCAAAAACCTTTAAGATTGCATGCAAAATAGCTAAAGCGCTGTATATTAGCAATAAAATAAAATCAGCAAACGATAAAATAAAAACTACCTGGTAAATAATAAATAATGAAACAGGTAGGAAAAAACAGCGTAATACTAAATTTAATTTAGCGACTGCACATGGCCCCACACACTCAGATATAGAGGAAGCTCAGGAATTTGAAAACTTCATTGTTAATATTCCACTTAAAACTACAGCAGCCTTAAACTCCTCACCTGCACTGTCTGCTGCTTTACTTAGAAAGAACGTAAATGCGTGCCCTTCGGAGTTCAAGTTTCAACATACAAACCCCCAGGCTATTTTAAAAGCATTTAAAGATCTTAAAATTAAATCAACAGAAGATCTTTGGAGACTATCTGTAAAAGTGTGTAAACCAATCATTGAAACTGTTGCACCCCATTTAGCTTTCATATTTAACACTAGTGTCGAGCAAAGAGTATTTCCGGACTTCATGAAACACAGTAAGGTAGTTCCATTGTTTAAATCCGGGGATAGCAAAGAAGTCAATAATTATAGGCCAGTGTCAATTCTGCCGGTTCTCAGTAAGGTCTTCGAAAAGTTAATGCTGAACCAATTGTTGCGTCATTTTAACAAACATTCTATCTTTTATGATCAACAATATGGTTTTACAAAAGGGCGTTGCACAACTGACGCGGGTGTCATCCTAATAAAGAACATATTTAAGGCCTGGGAGGAAGCACAGGACGCCATTAGAATCTTTTGCGACCTCTCGAAGGCGTTCGATTGCGTTAACCATGAGACACGAAGCACACGATACCGTTGAAGCTCGAGCACTATGGAATTAGACATACTGCCCTTGAGTTACCTAGATCATATTTAAAAGCCAGACAAGTTAAAGTTTAGGTAAACGGCGTAAACTCACTAGGGTCTGAAATGACAATGGGTGTTCCTCAAGGCTCGATATTGGGTCCTTTCCTCTTTTTAGTTTATATTAACGATTTACCCTAATTACTACAAAATCAACCAAAGATGGTGTTGTTTGCTGATGACACATCTTTCACATTTAAAATAGATCAGCGGTCACGAAATCTTGATGACGTGAATAACTCCATTTATCAGGTCCAAAATTGGTTCACGGCAAACAATTTGGTACTAAAGGAAAAAACAAAACAAATGTATTAGATTCACATTGCCGAATGTTAGAAGTACCGAATGCGATATCATATTGAATGGCGAAAAGCTGGACTTGTAAGTCAAACAGTTTTCCTGGGAATCACTCTAGACGACAAATTGCAATGGGGTCCTCACATAACATCTCTTGCGGGTCGGCTAAGCTCAGCCGCTTATGCTGTTAGAAAGATAAGACAATTAACGGATGTAGAATCCGCGCGTTTGGTCTATTTTAGTTACTTTCAAAGCATAATGTCATACGGTATTTTACTGTGGGGTCGAGCGGCTGACATTGAATCCATATTTATATTGCAAAAGAGAGCTGTCATAGCCATATATAAGTTAAGTCACCGTGAATCTCTTAGGGAACTGTTTAAAAATATTAATATTATGACAGTTTCTTGCCAATTCATTTATGAAAATATTATTAATGTAAGGAAAAATATACATCTCTTTAGTAAAGTCAGTGATAGACACAATTGTAATACCAGAAATAAAGATAAGTTAGATCATCCTTCTTACAGACTAGCAAAAGTACAATCATCTTTCATGGGGTACTGGGTTAAATTCTATAACAAAATACCTTGTGATATTGTAATGTCTTGCATGCTTTTGTATGTATACAATGTTTAAACAAATAAATAAATCTAATATAATCTAATAATAATTTTTTGATTGACATTACTAGCTGTCCCATGCGGCTTCGTTCCCGTCAACTGGCTACCTAACCATCTACCCTATCTACCCTACACTACCTACCCTACATACATGATTTACGCAGCGCACGCAACGGAAGCTCTCAAAAAGGAATATTTTGCCCGTTTTTGCAACATTTTTCATTTATGCTCCATTCCTATTGGTCATAGCGTGATGTTATATAGCCTATAACCTTCCTCGATAAATCCAACACGAAAATATTTTTTCAATTCCAACCAGTAGTTCCTGAGATTAGCGCGTTCAAACAAACTCGTCAGCTTTATAATATTACTATACGTATAGATTACTTTTTGACATTTGATTGATATTTTAATTTTGACATTTTTTTCCTACTATAGGTAATTCTACATGTTAATATGTGGTCTTTACAAAAAAATATCTCGCTAATTCTTACTTTCTTCGATAGATAATCAAAATAAATTGCTACGTGTTACCGTACTACAGCTCCTGAAATATAAACCTAGGATTTTTTGGGTATTTTGACAAATTCGAATCTAGGTTTTACAAAAAACTTCAGACCTCTGCGATGATTTTTCTGCGAAATATCAGCGATAACGTGATTTACACCGTTTCAATTGCGGGGGCATAGGGTTTTGGACTTAAAACTCCTTAAATATAAACCTAGGATTTTTTGGGTATTTTTATTTTTTTTTACAAATTTCAATCAAGGTTTTACAAAAAAATTTAGTCCTCTGCGATCCTTTTTCAGCGAAATATAGGCGATAACGTGATTTTTACCGTTTCAATGACGCGGCCATGGGGTTTTAGTCTTACAGCTCGTAAAACATAAAACTAGGACTTTTTTCTATTTTTTTACAAATTCAATCTGTTTTTACCAAAATTTCAGGTCTCTGCAACGCTTAAGCTGGGAACGGCTCATTCGGCTTAGGACAGATTCTGGTTTGGGCAGATTCTTGTTACGGCAGATTATCGGACGCGGCTGTCGGACGCGACTTACAGCCGCGTCTGATATGTGTGCACAGTCGTTTGGGACGCGGCTTGCGGACGCGTTCGAGCGCTTATGCCATAGACAATATAGCTTATTCAACGAAGATTATATTTACTTAGAAACATGTCGAGTAGTAAAAGTGAGGACGCAATTCTCTGCTGCGAACATACTCGATAATTTTTCTTTCATTTTTATTTATAACCTCGCACGCACGTGCGAGATATTTCCAATTTTTCTCAGCCCAATTGATCCTTACGAGGTGAACAAATTGATAAAAACTTGAAGAATAAAAAAAGTCACGGCGTTGATGAACTTCCACCTACCTTATTAAGACAATGTGCAGATGAATTAACTTTACCATTCTATAAATTATTAAACCAATCATTTGAAGAAGGAGCTTTTCCTGATCTCTTAAAAAAAGCTCTTATAAAACCTATCCATAAAAAAAAACAAAAAACTGATCCGAATAATTACCGCCCTATTGCCCTCTTACCGACAACTTCTAAAATATTCGAAAAAGCCATGTGTAATAGAGTATATGCGTTTTGTGAAAAATATCATATATTTAACGATTGTCAAAATGGTTTCCGGAAAAACCGTTCCACTACCTTGGCCGTTTACAAATATATTCAGAAAGCCCTTGATATTATTATCGATAAAAAATACGCGATAGGACTTCTGCTGGATATGACTAAAGCATACGATAAAGTACAATTTGAAATATTATTAAATAAACTATATAGTATAGGACTCCGTGGCAAATGTTATGACTGGTTTGTATCTTATTTGAAACATAGGGAACAAATAGTTGAAATCGAACATTACAACAACAGAAATAATGAAATAGAATTAATCAGATCTGACAGCAAACAAATCACCGCCTCAATCCCACAAGGAAGCGTAATTGGGTGCTTCTTGTTCCTTGTTTACGTAAACGACCTACCTAATAATATAAATGAGCCGTATGTTCTGTTTGCGGATGACATATCTATACTTACCTCATGTGAAAATAACATCAATTTATATGATAAATTGAATTCCATACTGGATTCTACAATAAATTGGATGACTGAACACAACCTAGAAATTAACTTCAATAAAACTAAAATAATTTCATTCCACCCTCGCCAAAAGATACCAATAAATATGAACTTTAGCTTTAAAAATAATAAATTAGAAGTAGTTGATAATTTCACCCTACTAGGCCTAAACATTGATACACACATAAATTGGAAGTCACACATTCAGAAAGTAAGAGCAAAAATATCTAAATTCTCATACGCCCTCCGTGAGATCAAAAAAACTACAGACTTAAAAACTGCACTAGTAACGTACTACGCGTACGCCTACGCATGGCTCAAATACGGTGTCATCTTATGGGGTAACAGCACTGATGCACCCACGCTATTTACCCTACAAAAAAAACTTATAAGAATCTTAGTAAATATTGAAGTCACCGATAGCTGTAAACCCCACTTTCAGGAACTAAAGATTTTATCCTTACCCTGTCTTTATATATTTGAAGTTTGTAAGTTTGTGCGTATGTACTCAGAATTCTTTACAAAAAGAGAGGACATACAAAATAAAATTAATTTAAGACATAAAAATAGACTAAACTTACCACAATCGCGACTAAACATGCATTCCAGTGGTACCTTTGTCATGTCCATCAAAATCTATAATAAGTTACCCGAAATAATAAAGAATTCTAACACATATAATATCTTTATCAATAAATTAAAGCTCTTCCTTGTAAGCAAATGCTACTATAGCGTAAACGAATACCTAAGTGATAAATTATAAGGAACTTATAACTATCTATTTGTACCTATACTCGTAAATATTCACTATTAAAGACGCCTGCCGACCCATAAATGCAATATATATTATCATTATTTTTTTTAAATAATCATGGAGTATCCTATAAATAAATAACTTACCTTATGAAAATACATATTAATTACGTAATAAATAAAAATGTTGATTATTAAATAAAATAAATAATAATGATTAAATAAAACTAATATTAATTGTAATTAAAAAAATAATGTTTTGTACAAATGTTTCTAAATATATAAATAATACGGAGTATATAATTAATAAAACAATAATTATAATTCTTAACTTAAATTCTATATTAATAAAACAGTACCTATAACTTACTAATACCTAAACTTACCAATAATACAATTAATTTATCACATTAAACACTCAGTGTCCTTCCTCCTCTCTCCTACTTTATATATGCTGTGCCCGACAGGGTCCATAATTGTGACTTATATAATTATTTTCCTACCAACTATGTATATACATTATGGTACGCAATAAAAAATTGAGAATTGAGAATTGAGATATCACTTAGTCTGAGTTGTTCTGATGCTCGGACGCGTCCCGTACCCTGTGCACACCGTCCGCGGACGTTTTCGGCTGACACAAAAATCCAGCGAGCCAGATCTCTATCGGACGTCCGAACGCCCAAGGTCAAGGTCAGCCTAAAGCTGGCAACAAATAATCGGACGCGGCTTACGGATGCGACTGACAGCCGCGACTTATAGAGTATCTAGGTAATGAATGTACATTACATTGTGCAAACTATCGGACGTAAGTCGCGGACGTGACCTTGGGCGTTCGGACGTCTGATAGAGATCTGGCAGCCGCGTCCCATACGACTGTGCACACATATCAGCTGCGGCTGTAAGTCGCGTCCGTCAGCCGCGTTCGATATTTTTTTTTATAACCTATAGGCTCCCGCTTGACCACAATCTCACCAGATGGTAAGAGATGATGTGGTCGACGGTGAAACACGCTTGCCTAGAAATAACCTATTCACTCTTGACTTAAAGACCCCTAGATTGTAGCTATCGGGAAACACAGACTCCGGCAGGGAATTCCACTCCTCAGCTGTACGCATAATAAAAGTGTTCCCAAAACGTTTTGTGCGTATGGGTGGGATGTCTACCATGTATCGATGGCGCATCACCGTACGTCTGGTAGTCCGATGATGAAACGGGCTAGGTGGAATTATATCGTGCAATTCCATCGCACACTCCCCGAAATGTAACCGATAAAAAACCGACAGGCTGGCAACTCGGCGACGATGTTCAAGACTCTGGAGCTTTGACTTGACCAGCGACTCATCGCCGATGAGCCTCTTGGCTCGCTTTTCGATCGACTCTAGTGCGTCAAGCTGGTATTTGGCAGATCCGTCCCAGAGATGAGAACAGTACTCCATGCATGATCGAACTTGCGCTTGATACAAATTGAGGAGCTGTTCCGGCGTGAAGTACCTTCTCACCTTTGCAAAATTCCAATTCATAATTTGTTCCTAGCTTTAGTTTTAAAGATCTCCGTGGCCGCGTGGTTCGCCGCGTTTCAATGGCGCGGCCACGTTCAAACCTTTAAAACTTTTTAACCATAACCTTGATAAATTTATGCTGATAAAAAAACGCCGTGGCCGCGCCATCGAAACACACACAATCACAGGGACGCTGTCGCTCGGTCATTTCGTTGCCGCTGGCTTAGCTGATGAAAGCTATCCTCTGACACGGTAAAGATATTTACCTACAGTATTCTATATTCATACAAACGGCCGGAACGCGAGTCTTGCCTACGTGACTTGAGCTCAGCCCACACTGAATATACTACCAGTCGCGGACTCGCCGCAGTGACGAACGAACGGTGTAATGGTTTTGTAAATAAATAAAATATTAACAAATCGCACGCTTACTGTAAGCGTGCGATTTGTGAATATTTTATTCAAATACGTACAAGTACTTACTTAATATGTCAGAGAGCAATTATAGCCTGTATTGAGCTGTTTTTGGCAAAGACCTTATACTTCTTACTACTAGACTGTGCACTATGGCGCAAAAAACGGTCCGCGCGATAGGGCTCCCGTTGGTAGTGTGTCTCTTTCTAATGAGGTGACCATGACCAAACAGAACACGGGACAGTTGAATCTGAGATATTTACAATCACAAAACTAGAAAGAAACTCAAGTAGGTAGAGGCGGGCGGCCCTAACGCGTGTTTAGGTGACGCGCGGTTGTAGGCACTTATTTCAAGGTCAGGGCCGAGTCACAATACTGTTAGATATCTTTACCGTGCCTCTGACCCTCAGGACTCTTTGTGCTCCGACTTAGGGTGAGTTCCACATTAGTTAAGTAATTATACCTGATTCTCTGCGCTGGATAACCTATATTGATTTCATTACCTGTGTATTACTATTATAGCACCTATCTGATTTCGCGTGTGTGAATGCCACGCGCGGCTAGTATTTATCCAGCGGACAGATTATTGTAATATATATGTATTTCTACTGCATCGAGGTGGTGTAGTGCCTCACTTTATTGTGAGTGATCACGTTTACTTTATGTACCTACATATTAAATGCTGTGGCGTGTTCATACTTGACCCAACTTTGCATATGTCATTGTGCTTGCTTTGTTTGCACACTTTTACCTATAAACAACTGCGATATGCTGAACTTTCACTTTCACATACAATGCTTCCCACACCGTTACATCGCATGCGGATTGCTGCTAATTGCACCGCATCTAACAAGCGCACCCTATGGCGCTTCCAGGGCTCTTCGTACGGGCTGAGGGCTGGACCCCTTGCTTACTGCTGCACGCTGCCCAGGTCTTGGCCTGCCTACCTGCAGCCTACCGCAACGCGAGCCGGTGCTTGCGCAGCCTACCCTGGTCAACCCTAGCCGCTACAGTTCCGTCGACCTATCGCTGAGCCTGTGCTGACAGGTTCCCGCGTCTGTCACGTGCTGCCAAGGGACGGTACCCTTCTTACTTATTTAGGTACTGTGTGATATTGATCGGAACAGAACAGAATAGTGACTTTACGTACCCACGACCTAGCTGTGGATCTTTAGTTTCCTAAATATATACGTGGGACACTCAGAAAGTTTTGCGAAACTAAAAAAAATTGTTCTATACGTACATATATTTTTATTAAATCTTTTCAAAGTACTTTCCACCAGCCTCTATACAAAGATTCATGCGCCTAAACCAGTTTTCAAAACACTTTTTCCAGTCCGCCGCAGACACCTCGTTTACAGCCTGCTCGAACGCAGCCAGCGCATCTTCCGGCGACGAAAATTGTATCCCTTTGAGCTGATTTTTTATTTTTGGGAATAAAAAGAAGTCACACGGTGCTAGATCAGGGCTGTAAGGAGGGTGACCCAGGAGTTTGACTGGCGTGCTGTCCAGGAAGTCCCTCGTTTTGAGTGCGGTGTGCGCAGGTGCATTGTCGTGGTGGAGCAGTAGCCCGCGGAGCCCTGTGTTTGGTCGCTTGTTGCTTATAACAGAGAAAACTTCTGGCAAACATTTGGTAGTATACCATTCGGCATTAATGCTTCTTTGATCCCGTAAGGGAATTGATACCAAGTGGCCAGTCAAATTAAAAAAGCTAGCGATCAAAATCTTACCCCCGCTTCTAGATCGCTTCACTTTGGTAGGCGTTGGCTCATTTTGAAACACCCAAACAGTCGACTGGCGCTTGGTTTCTGGGTCGTATTGATAAATCCAGGACTCATCACCTGTAACGATGTCGTAAACACGCCGAGACGAGCCTGCTTCAAATTTGTTAAGCATATCACGGCACCATTCCACCCGGGCCTGCTTCTGAGCATCGGTGAGGTTGTGCGGCACCCAGCGTGATACTATCCTCCTCACGCGAAGATGGCTGTGTAGAATCTCGTGAACGCTTCCCGATCCAATCTTCAATATGTGTTGAATCTCCTGATATGTAATTCGCCTATTGTCTTGGATTAAATTTTTCACTGCTAGCACGTTTTCTTCGGTAACAGCCGTCAAAGGGCGACCGCTTCTTTCGTCATCCCCCAAAGTTGGTCGACCGCGCTTGAATTCGTTATACCAACGATACACGGTTGCCTTGGAAGGGCCTTCATCCATGAATGCCATTTGAAGTCTATCGTACGATTCATCCGGTTTCAGGCGACACTTGAAATCGTATAAAATCATAGCTCTAAAATGTTCCCGGCGCAGATCCATATTTCAGTGAGACACAATACTTTGAATTAACTCGCAAAAAATGTGGAGGGAAATTTTGAAATTGGAACTTACTTATTTTTACTTATAAATAATCATATTTTCGAAAAACATTATAACTGGCCAGTCTCCCATATATAAAAACTTTTTTTCGCAATACTTTCTGAGGGGCCTGGTATTATGTATTAACTTGTCCAGCTGTTTCGCTAACCATCTACCTAACGATCTACCTATTAGTTAGCGGTTTGCGCTGGCTACCATGCGCAGAACTAGCCGTTACAGTATGTTGCAATATTTTACTTCTTAAACACTTTAAATTCATCTATCTTTTGTTAGGATGAACCGATTGCGATGAAACAAAAACTAAGTAATATTTCAAGTTACGCTCAATTTTTGTGTATGAAAGTTATCTACATTGAATGCGTATATTTTACGTAATGCGTGCACAAATAAAAATGCTGCAAATGGGTTCTGTTGGTGCTTGTTTAACACCCTGGCTATTTTTTATTACATTTTCGATGTACAAAAACGACTTTTCTACAGATTTATTTTATGTATGGATTAGGATGTGGTGACATATAATATGTAACCGTAGACAGCTACGGTTACTTATTATAATATCTAAATGTATTCTAATTATTTTCGGGATAACTACGGTCAAAAAACTTTGTTTAAAATACCTAAATATCGCGTTTCACAGATTTTTATAAAAACTATGAACGAAATCCATAAAGGAGAATTCATTTACGGTTTATTCATCATATCAGCCGAAAGACGTCCACTGCTGGACATAGGCCTCCCCAAAGTGTCGCCACATTGACCGGTCCCGTGCGTCCCGCATCCAGCAAATCCCCGCAACCTTCACCAGGTCATCGGTCCACCTGGTGGGAGGCCTTCCAACGCATCGTCTTCGGGTTCGCTGTCGCCACTCCAGAACTTTTCTGCCCCATCGGCCATCCGTTCTGCGAGCAATGTGCCCTGCCCACTGCCACTTAAGTTTGGCAATTCTTCGGGCTATGTCGGTAACCTTGGTTCTCTTGCGGATCTCTACATTTCTGATTCGATCACGCAAGGATACTCCGAGCATAGCCCTCTCCATTGCCCTTTGGGTGACTGTAAGCTTTCTGATGAGGCCCATTGTGAGCGACCACGTCTCAGAGCCATAGGTCATCACTGGCAACACACACTGGTCATAGACCTTCGTCTTGAGACACTGTGGTAAGTTGGACGAGAAGACACCGCGCAACTTCCCGAACGCTGCCCAGCCGAGTCGGATTCGACGGTTAACCTCTTTCTCGAAGTTGGCCCTACCCAACTGGATCGTTTGTCCCAGGTAGACATAATCTTCCACAATTTCGAGTGTAGAGTCTCCCACCTTGATAGGAGTGGGTGTTACATGGGCATTCAACATTACCTTGGTTTTGTCCATGTTCATTTTAAGACCCACTCTTTCGGAAGCTCTACTAAGGTCATCGAGCATTTTACTGAGGTCCTCCATGGTCTCAGCCATGACCACTATATCGTCGGCAAACCGAAGGTGAGTGATGTACTCGCCATTGACGTTGATGCCTAGCCCTCTCCAGTCCAGAACCTTGAAGACATCCTCCAGTGCTGCGGTGAACAGTTTCGGAGATATGACGTCTCCCTGTGTCACACCTCGCTGCAGAAAGATAGGTTCCGAGGCCTGATCCTGAAGTCGGACTAACATGGTGGCGTTTTGTACAAACACTTCAACACCTCGATGTACCGGTAGTCGATTTGGCACCGTTGGAGAGACTGCCGTACAGCCCAAGTCTCAATTGAATTCGGAAAACGGTTTATTCAACTACAATTAATTAGTTTAGTTTTTAGTTTCTATTTTGCGTACCTATAATTATTAACCTACGGTTGATAAGTTATTATTAAGCCTTTATTGCTGAAGAACTAAACACAAGTATAATCTTATAATATTAAAAACTTAAATCTAACACATCGGCTTTTCCGGTTTAGTGATCAGCGTGTCCTGAGACACATAGGCCTCTTCCAGCTGTTTCCACTCATTTCTGTCTCTAGCTTTTCTAGACCAGGTTGCGCCTCCAATTTTTCTTATGTCGTCTATCCATCTCTTTGCTTGTCTTCCCCTTTTCCTTATGCCATCGCGTGGTTGCCACTCTGTTATAATTTTTGTCCATTTAAACTTGCTATCTCTCGTCATGTGTCCTGTCCATCTCCATTTCAACTGTCTTACTTTCTTGATTATATCTTCTACTTTGGTTCTAGATCGTATTTCGACTGTTCTTAAATGATCTTTTTTAGTGACACCAATCATGCTTCTCTCCATTCCCCGCTGACATGATCTCAGTTTTAAGAGATGATTTTGATTTAGGGCCCACGTTTGGCTCCCATAAGTCAGGCAAGGTAAGACGCACGAGTTGAGGACTTTTCTCTTAACTGCCATGGAAAAGTATTTGCTTTTAAGTATCTCCTTGAGTGACCAATATCTTTTCCATGCACAAGCAAATCTACTTTCGATTTCCATGTCCGTTTGATCTTTGAATGAAATTAACTGTCCCAGGTATGTGTAGCTTTTCACGTATTCAATGCTTTCACCATCTATTGTTATGTCTATTTCTTCCCTGTTTGTCATTACGTTTGTTTTTGATTTATTCATGGAAAGACCTACTGTTCTACTAGCTTCTGTTAACTGTTGCAGCATATGTCGCAGTGTACTAGGGCTGTCAGTGATTAATACTAAATCATCTGCGAACCTTAAATGGTTGAGTACTACTCCGTTAATATTTATGCCTACATTTTCCCACTCTATGCTCCTAAATACACTTTCTAGGATTGCAGAAAAAAGTTTTGGAGACAACGGGTCTCCTTGTCTTACGCCTTTCGCTATAGGGAACTCTTCGCCGGTTGTTTCCAATTTTATTTGTGCCGTGCTGTTCTTGTATATGTTTTTGATTATACGTATGTATTTCTTGGGTATTCCTTGTTGAGTTAAAGCCTTCCAGAGTGACTCGTGCTTAATGGAATCGAACGCCTTACTGTAATCCACAAATGCAATATATAGTGTTTTATTGTATTCTTTGGCTTTTTCTATTAACTGTTTTAATACATGTATATGATCGATGGTTGAGAATCCCGCTCGGAATCCAGCTTGTTCGATTGGCTGTTGTTCGTCCATTATCCCTGTTAGTCTATTTAGAATCAATTTTGAAAATACTTTATATATATTCGACAACAAACTAATTGGGCTATAATTTTCGATGTTATCCCGATCCCCTTTCTTGTGTAAAAGGATAATTGTACTCTTTGTCCATTGCGATGGTATAGATTCGGTTCTTAGAATGGTATTGTATATTTCTGTGAGTTTTCTTAAGTTTTTAGGTACAATGATTGAAGATTTTATCATCTCGTTCGTTATTTGATCTCGCCCAGGTGACTTGTCGCTCTTTAGACTGTGAACAGCTTTTTCTATTTCTGATTGTAGGAAAACTGGAATATCCTCAATTTCGTCGTCTTCTAGATTTGTAAATGGAATCTGAACACGGTTGATAAGTTAAAATAGGTCAAATCTGATCCAAAACTGAATTGGGGCACCCTGAATGCACGTAGACTTTTGGCTACTACCCCTAGACTGTATATAAAAAGGCGCGAAGGTAGGGCAGACTCCACCCGCTGTAACAGCTCACCTCAGCAGCTTCGGCTCGCGCAAGTGCCTATCCTTTGTTACGTAAGGGCGAAGGGGTTGCACTTCCCGCAGCGCCAGAGCACTTCCAGAAGCAACTTAGAAGTACCCACCACTTTAGAAATCATTCCAGCGCGCAGTATTAATAAACTGTAGGTGAGTCGTCCTTTAGGTATTTCATACTATATAGTTGAAATATCCAATAGATAAAAATATTATTGGATTAATCGTTCTTTGGTGCGTTTAATCAAAATTAAGTAAGTAATACAGTACTTGAGTCGACCAATATGCGTTATGAACATGTGAATGTGAATCAACCGTAGTTATCTCAAAAATGGTTAGAATACGATTAAATATTATAGTAAAACTAGCTGACCCAGCAAACTTTGTTTTGCCATGAAAACACCAAACATACATCTACCCTACCTACCTACCTACCCTACCCTACCCTACCTACTCTACCTACCCTACTATCCTATGTCCGTCTCCTGGTTCTAAGCTACCTCCCCACGAATTTTCAGCCAAATCAATTCAGCCGTTCTTGAGTTATAAATAGTGTAACTAACACGTGTAAACTATCCTATCTTTCAAGTTGGATCAAACTGCACACGGTGTGCAAATTTAATTTAAAATTGGTTAAGTAGTTTAGGAGTCCATCGCGGACAAACAACGTGACACGTGATTTATATATATTAAGATTATGAAACCATATTTACAATGATCTTCAGTTAGTGCATCCTACCTACTTTCACCTACAGAGTCAACACAAGGATATTTGTTTTATGTTTGATACAAAAATTCTATGAGCTATGCAAGAGTAAATATAAGCGATACATAAAAGCGGAATGAGAAGACACGGCGGAGAACTAGTTAGTAACTAAAATATTACTAACTAGTATAAGTAGTAACCAGCCCACATAATTAGCAACTGAAGTAGCAATGAGCCAGTCATATGAGCCATAGGATCGATGCCCAGTAATTTAGTCATGTTCTATGGCGCCGTATTGAAATGGGTGGCCATTGTGAAGAAAGGAATGCTACACGCCAATATAAGCGAAAGATGCGCTGGAGTTATGGGGCCAGAAGAAGTTTTGCCAAAAAATAAACTACAATGTTAATATTACTTTTAATACAATCATTAAGCTGTATCTCCTGCATTATTAGTCACCACCACTGACTGAACCGGTTGTATTGTCTCCACCACTAACTGTTCCGGTGATATTGCCTCCACCACTGACTGTTGTAGTTGTATTGTCTCCACCACTGACTATTGCGGTTGTATTGTCTCCACCACTAACTGTTGCGGTTGTATTGTCTCCACCACTGACTGTTGCGGTTGTATTGTCTCCACCACTGACTGTTGCGGTTGTATTGTCTCCACCACTGACTGTTGCGGTTGTATTGTCTCCACCACTGACTGTTCCGGTGATATTGCCTCCACCACTGACTGACTCATTAGGTACGGTGCTATTTTCTGTTGTGGCATTATTTTCTGTACTGTTTCCTCCACTACTTTTGGGGTTACTTTCTTCACTAGGTTCGGGTTTACTTTTTTCACTGGATTTGGGGTTACTTTCTTCACTAGGTTTGGAGTTACTTTTGTCATTAGGTTTGGTGTTACTTTCTTCACTAGGTTTGGGTTTACTTTTTTCACTAGATTCGGGGTTAGTTTCTTTACTAGGTTCGGGGTTACTTTCTTCACTAGGTTCGGGGTTACTTTCTTCAGTAGGTTCGGGGTTACTTTCTTCAGTAGGTTTGGGGTTACTCTTGGGGGCTGCTGTCGTTGTACGGTGTTTTATGAATTCTAACCAGGGGGGTCTGCAATAGAGATAGTACACATATTAGTTTTTTATTGGTTCATTTTTGACCATCTATTTTACTTGACAAAGCCGGCCCGTGGATGGTTGACCCTCTATTAAATAACGAGACAGCTCGGTGCCTCGGAAAGCACGATAAGCTGTTGATCCAAGTTGTCATCTTTATATATTTAACAGTCACAAAATCTGACAACAGGCCTCCCAAGGGGTTTTATGTTATTCATATTCTTTATTGTACACAGAATAAAAATTTAAAATACAAAAGGAAAACTTATGTACAAAGGCGAGCTTAACCCATAATTGGGTTCTCTGACAGCAAACCTCAGTGCTAAAGAGAAATTTACAAAATTAGGACAGTTAACAAAAGTGCACAACAAATACTAAAAAACCGGCCAAGTGCGAGTCGGACTCGCGCACGAAGCGTTCCGTACCATAATCGCAAAAAAACGGCTCAAAATCACGATTGTTGTATGGGAGCCCCACTTAAATAATTATTTTATTCTGTTTTTAGTATTTGTTGTTATAGCGGCAACAGAAATACATCATCTGTGAAAATTTCAACTGTCTAGCTATCACGGTTCATGAGATACAGCCTGGTGACAGACAGACAGACAGACAGACGGACCGCGGAGTCTCAGTAATAGGGTCCCGTTTTTACCCTTTGGGTACGGAACCCTAAAAACATTTGAATTCTTACTAACTAAATATACTACACAAATACGTGTACAGCACATAATGTATAAACATAATACATACATAAATCTAAAATACATACACATTTATGCGTCATGTTGACAGGAAATGTTCCTTAATTCTTCTCCTGAATATATGTAGTGAAGGGCTATCCCGTATGGAATGAGGAAGATTATTCCAGAGGCGGACAGCACGAACAGTAAACGATCCACCGTAACGACTTGATGATTGGGGAGGAAAAATAAGGAGAAGAGATGATGAGGAGCGGCAAGGCTTTCCTCTCGGAACAAGATACTCAAAGCTTTCTTTAAGATACGAAGGAGAGGTAGGATTGTGAAGAACAGAAAATAGTAGAGAATGAGTGTGGGTATCTCAGCGCTGCCGAATAGGACGCCACTTCAACCGCTTCCGAAATTCCGACACATGGTCGTACTTTCGGAGGCCAAAAATGAAGCGGATGCACAAATTTTGCAAACGCTCGAGCTTATCAAGAAGTTCCTCAGTCGCATCAAGAAAGCAGACATCAGCATAGTCAAGAGGAGGAAGAAGAAGAGACTGAGCAAGAGTAACTTTAGTTGAGAAAGGCAGGAACTTCTGGAGCCGTTTTAGAGACCGAAACGACCAAAACACCCTCCTGCTTACTTCAGCAATGTGAACATTCCAAGATAGGTTGCAGTCCAAGAAAACACCTAAGCTTTTGACTTTTTTGGAGTAGGCTATAGCGACGGCATCATATAAAACAGGTGAGAGAGACTGGTTGCTCAATAAATTGATGTAATGTCTGCCACCAATAATGATAGCTTGTGATTTTGTTGGGTTTACTAAAAGTCCAAAATTGGAGATAAATGGCCTGCTACTGTGGGCCCGTGATGGTACAGAAGGAGGCCGCCGAGCAGGATTTTGAGAGGGTCGATCCGCTCGTAGAAGAAGGTATTGGGAAACAGCCACCTCGATGCCTATAACGCTGAAACCCCGCCAGCATCTTTGGAACCACTGCTGATACTAGGAGGTACTCTGTTTGGCCACCAAGTAACTCCTGGAAAGTCTTTTCCTTACTCCTGGTGGCACAGTGTTCACGTGCTGTCGTACACAGCGAGGCTCAAGGGAGACACTTTTTTAGTCTCCGCAGGGATGTTCCCTAACGGGCGTTGTACAGAGGGGGTTCCGGGGTGGGCTTTTAAGAGGTCACGGGGAGGTTCCATGCACTGATGGTGATCATTTGGATGGTTTTATTAAGGTCCCACATTCCCTGGTCTTTTCCCCAATAGTCCAGGTACCTTTTAAAGGTATCTCCCCGAAAACAAAAAAAAATGGCAGTAACTTCATACATAATGTATGCAGGTGCATCCGGCTAGATTGTATTGGAGGTCGCATATATATGCACTAGCCCGTGTGTTTAATCATATTTACACCATGCCTGTCACCGTTTTTAAATAAGCTTAGTTACGGTTTGTTTATGTTCTTGTTGTTCACTTGCTTGTAAAATATTGAACCACGTAAGATAATAATTTACTACCAGACCACTGCTGCTTCTATAATTACACCTTTAATCCAATAGATTGGATGCCGATTCTAACGAAGTGGTAAAGAATACCACTTAGCTGTACGTTTATTCAAGGATTTACCTTAATGATGGAAATTGATCACCGTGCACTGGTTTATATACTCTGTGCCCTTCCTCCTTACGGCAGATGAAAAATAACTTACATGGTCTTCACTGTGGACGGCATCTGCCGAGCGGCCCTCGCTCTAGCCTCCAGTATTTCTCTGCGAATAAAATATAACTTAATGTTGTGTTCACAGGGTATGATAGGATGGAATAGATGGACCCCCTTTGCCGCACTGAAACTCCTAATTTGTCCGTTGTACGTGCAGGCCTCCTCTCTGTGAGAGGAAATAGGCCGCAATCCACTACGCGGGCCTAGTGCGGGTTGGTGGATGTCACATTTCTTCGAATTTTTGGTTCTAAGACATGCCGGTTTCCTCACGATGTTTTCCTTCATAGTTATGAGAGCAGTGGTAATGAAATAATTTACACAAAGTAAAGCACCTGCCTGGGTTCGAACCCACGACCTATATACAGCTTGTAAGTCGCATCCGTTACCAGTCGGGCCGACACTGCTCTTTGTATGAAGGGTAAATAAAACATATATTAGACTAGCTGTTGCCCTCAGCTTCGCTCCCGTGGACCACCCCAAAGGACAAAGGACCCGTTTTCGGGATTAAAAAATAGCGTATGTCACTCAGAAATAATGTAGCTATCTAATAGTGAAAGAATTTTTCAAATCGGTCAAGTAGTTTCGGAGCCTATTCGGTACAAACAAACAAAAAATTTTTCCTCTTTATAATATTATTATAATATAGTATATAGATGAGCAAGCAGGAACACAGTGGCACACGACTATCACCGCTCGCCGCTGCACGTCGAGTGACTGTTGGTAGGTGTGCGTTAATACTACACATAACATCACGCTTTTTATTCTTTAAAGAGCTGCAGTGTTAAGTGCCTCTTTTTAGGACCTTTTGGAAACTTTTAGGTATTTCATTATTCAGTTCTTTTATACCGACTTCCGAAATTAAAGGCCTACCCCACACTACCCACCTACCATTTCTTTTCTAGGTTCGTTCTTTCGCGGTGAATCTTAACACCACCATTCAGAAAATGACGTCAAATTCACATAGCCATCTATCGAATATGGAGTTCAACTATCCCAGTATCAGAATTACGTGTTTTGTGATATTTTACTTCTTGAACACTTTAAATTTACTTATCTTTTGATAGAATTAACCGATTGCGATGAAACAAAAACTAAGTAGGTAATACTTCAAGTTACGTATATTTTGTATGTATAAAAAATATTATCTACATTGGTTTCGTACATTTTGCGTGATGCGTGCACAAATAAACAGAAAAGCAGAAAAAAACAAAAATGCTGGAAATGGGGTTCTGTTGGACTTCTTCTTCATTTCGAGTCGCTGGAAACTCTTTAAATAGTTTGGGCCCAGTAGGTGGCCACAACTCGCAGAACGGATGGCCGATGGGGCCGAAAAGTTCTGTAATGCGTGTTTTCTGGAGGACTATGAACTGACCTGAGCAGCTTGACGCTGATCCTAGCGCTGGGCAGGCGGGCCTCCACGGGGTTGCTGACCGACACCAGCACCTGGTCCTCGGGCACTGGGGGGGGCGCGGGCAGCGTGTTCTCTTCGGAGCTGCTGTAGCGTACATCGTAGTAAAATTCGTTGTCGTCTTTCTACAAGAAATAAAGAAAAAAAGTGTAAAGTAAAATTAATCTATTTAGCACAAACCATAGTCTTATAACAAATTTACAAAAAATATGTTTGTTTTTAGTCGACTTTTCAAAACAGAAGAGGTTCTACGAGTATGTTTCTGACTGTATGTTTGTGTTTCTTTTTTGTGATTTCTCAGCCAAATGAGGACTGATTTTGAAAACTAAATTTTTTCTTTAAAAGAGTATGTACCCGAATTGTTCCCATTTAAAATTGAAAAGATCTGATGAAGAAATTCGGAGATATACAACAGAACTCTTCAATAAATGACGGTGAATCTCTCAGGGTTGTTGAAATTGCATGTTGGCTGTTTGTACAACTTGCCCACTAAGTAAAATAAAACACTGCAAAGTCAAAAATTTGTTCAATTTTACCTTGTTCGGTTGTATTTCTAACAGACTTTTCAAAAAGGAGAAACATGAAGTCGAACATAGAAATGTTCGACTTCATGTTTGTTTCTTTTTTTTATGTGTATGTTCACCGATTTCTCCGTCAATTGTAGACCGATTTTATAAAGTTGCAATTTTTTTATGTTCCCAAACTGGTCCCTTTTTAATGGGTGGTATTTAATACTTTAACTGTAATTCCCCTTTTTTCAATCAAAATATTCGAAATTACTACCAAAAATACTGAATTGCACACTAAATTTGCTCATCAAATAAATGAATTATACTATACTGCTAGATCTTTAAAGCTTAACTGTTTTACTGAATAACTATCTGTTAACTAAAAGTAAATCTAATAATTCTTCGAGTGCAACAAAATATTTAAGTTTTAAGGGAGGGGGGGAAACGAAACAAAGTCGACGGAGCCCCGCTGCGCAGGGCTCCTATTTCTGTCTGCAGGGTCTAAAGCAACCCAACATGAAGGAGATGACGGGAGCTGAGTTCGCTCGCTTTGCTCGCTCACTTCAGCTCCCGTCATCTCCTTCGAACCTAACCTATCCGTGTCGGGGTGCCCTAAGCTCCCGAGCTCGCTTCGCTCGCTCTTGGACTAATTCACATTTATTTTATATTTAATTGAATAATTTGTGTGCAAATCAGTATTTTTGTTTTACGGTGAGTAATATTGTTTTGCAGTAGGTTATTAGTGGAGATATTTTGTTTGCTTAAATTTCTAAATAGAGGTGCAGTTAAAAATTCCCCCTTTTTAATTTGGTGAAGATTTGATAAGAAATTTGGAGATATACAACAGAACTCTTTAATAAATAACGGCGAATCTCACGGGATTGCTGCAATCGCATGTCTGTTTATTGTTTATACCATTTCATAACATAACATCACGCCAGTACGCTCTAAAGGGGTACGCAGACAAAAAGATACTACCGACTTCCAAATAAAAACACTACGAAGTGAAAAATAACTTTCTTTTTGGAAGTCGGTGTCCATAACGAAAAAAATTGGTACCTACCGAAGAGACGGACTTCCAAAAAGAAAGTTATTTTTCAGTTTGTGTTTTTATTTGGAAGTCGGTAGCATCTTTTTGTCTGCGTACCCCTTTGCTAGGTTGCTATTATTTCTTGTTTTTTTTTGTGTAGAGAGTTGTATTATAGGGTAGTCCAAAAGTTCGCGGAATATTTGCCTTAATCAAGTAACCACAGCACTAGACGTATTCCTATAAAGAGTACGGCGCCTGGGACACTACAAAAAATTTGGCTGGTATTATTTTTCTGTTTTTAATATAAACAAAGACCCCTATTGAAATTAAACATTAAGTTTAGGGTTTTAGGCAATAGTAAAAATACGCACAAAGCATTTGTTCATGTATTTTAATGTAATCAACGATAAGATTATATATTGTCTTCTGATAAAGACGTGGCGTGGAGGGCACGGAATGGTTGTCTTCTATAGAAGACCGTGGCGCTCAAAAGGTTAAAATGCATTTTTATCGTAAATATGCCGCGAATTTTGGACCTGTTTCCTTTTCTCTTTCTTCCTCTATTTCTTTCTCCTTTTCATTTACTTTTCTCATTCTTTCTTCGTTGTTTTCTCTCTTTCATACTGATACAATTTTAATAAGAAAAAAAGAGACGCATACATTTTTTTTTATTATACAGGATGTTTGGTGCATCGTGTGCCAAATTGAAATGGTCGACTGAAGGGGTCACCTGCTAAACTTTCAGACAAGGTGTCCTCATGCCCTGTAGATTTTGTTTTATCGTTATTTTATCTTTTTACTAAAAAAGACCCAAATTTTACATTCAAATACAAATTTAAAAAAATATATAAGGCGTAGACATGGCGTAGACTCTGAATATTAATTTTATTTCGATGTGTATTGTTTAAGAGTACTTTTAAATACAAAATTAGTGACATTAGTCACCTAGTTTTTAGGGTTCCGTACCCAAAGGGTAAAAACGGGACTAAGACTCCGCGGTCCGTCTGTCTGTCTGTCTGTCTGTCTGTCACCAGGCTGTATCTCATGAACCGTGATAGCTAGACAGTTGAAATTTTCACAGATTATGTGTTTCTGTTGCCGCTATAACAACAAATAATAAAAACAGAATAAAGTTAATATTTAAGTGGGGCTCCCATACAATAAACATGATTTTTTTTCCGTTTTTGGCGATAATGGTGGTGGTGTGAATTCGCTAGAATTGTAAATCAAGTCACTTATATTCCAAATTGTCATGTTTTTTTTTATTGCGTAACAGTATACGCTTTTATAACAAGTTGCCAAAGTCAGTTATAGAACTGACCGATGGAAAGTTTAAAAATCACATCAAACGTGTCCTTATTAAAAAAGCATATTATAAAATCAAGGACTACGTTGAAGATAAAAATATTTGGTTTTAGCTCCTTCTGCACATGCGGCTTCCCTGGTAACTCATAAACGGCACAAATATGTGGATGTCTCTAACTATTCTCAATCTAATTTTTCTTCATTTAATAAGACTTTTTACAATGGTTTTCAATTATCTTTATCTGTCTGTCTGTCTGTCTGTCTGTCTGTCTGTCACCAGGCTGTATCTCATGAACCATGATAGCTAGACAGTTGAAATTTTCACAGATGATGTATATCTGTTGCCGCTACAACAACAAATACTAAAAACAAAATAAAATAAATATTTAAGGGGGGCTCCCATACAACAAACGTTATTTTTGTGCAGTTTTTTACGAAAATGGTACGGAACCCTTAGTGCGCGAGTCCGACTCGCACTTGGCCGGTTTTTTCACTAGTGCTTTTTACTTTCCTGTATTTTTTTAATTTTTAACTCCAACGTCAGCCCGACGCATAGAGTTTTTATTATTTGAGAAAAGTTTAAATAATTAGTTATGTACAGATTATCATTCATATAAAAGGTAAAATAAAACTAATACTTTATTTTAGGCGTTTTCAATTACTCTAGATTTAGATTTTGATCAAAAAAATAATTTTAAATATTCATTAAATATGTTTGGCAGAACGTATATTTTGCTCGTGCCTTATTGCGTTACGATGTGACAGCTATTTGCACATGCGCAGTAGATATGCCCGAGGAACTAATACTTAATCTGTGGATATTCTGAACGCGCTTGAATAAGCCCGCCATTTTATTAATTTAATTTTATTAATTTATTTATTTCCTCGCACAATGCATAGTAAAATGTTGTATGATACACGTACGTAAGATGATTTCCGACTCGTGTCGATTTATCCACTCATCGGAAATCACCTACCTTCCGCACTTGTAGCATAAATAACTATTGTGCCACATGTTAAATTTAGTCTTGTTATACTTTGTATAGATTATTTTACCGATTGGTTTGTAAATGTGTGAACATTGTAGGCCTTCTAGATTTCTAGATTGTTAACATTTTATCTCGTTTTACTTTTTTTAATCTTTTGTTTATTTATTATATAATCATTTCTTGTTTTAGTTTCTTACGACTTATTATCGGGCCTGCGTTGTCCCCTCATCTAAGTACTGCTGTAACATGGAAATATTGTAAAACCAAACATTGTTTTAAAAGAGTAACCATGGAGTTTCTTGCCGGTTCTTCTCCATAGGAATCGACCAACCCGAACCGTGCACATTGTCGAAGTTTTATAAGTGCCCATGTAGGCCTATGTGAAATAAAAATTATTGATATTTTTTATTTTGATTTTGACTGTTACTTGAGAAAGGGGTAAAATTTGTATTCTCTCTCTTGCGCGGTAAAATCTATCTTCTATCTCTTTCTTGAATACCTTGTAATTTTTCGTAATTGTTCATTGATATTCACTTCCAAAATATTTGCACGCCATAGTATGTGGCAAACATGTCGGCACTTATTGTATTTTTTTAATGATATCCTGCATGCACGTATTGTTTATTCTTGCATGTATACACGTGTTTAAGCAAATAAATATATCTTTATCTTAAATCGGTTTGAACAAATCACGCACTGCCGCCGATCCGTCATTTTTTTAGTCGAGACATCACTGCCTCTGCTACCTAACGTGTGTGCTAGTTCACCGTACTCCGCGATTCTTTCATTTTGTTACTTTGTTATCGTTGAGTTTTGTTGGATCTTGTTACGTTTTTGTTTTAAATTTTTTGTTATTTTTAAACTTTGTTGAATTTTTTGTTATTGCAATGGCGACATTCTCTAACGAAGAATATGCGGACATCATGATGGCTTACGGAGCCGCCAATGGTGTCTCTCGTGCAGCGCAAAGACTTTACCAGGAACGCTTTTCTGGTAGACGATTACCTGGCCGCAGTCTTCCAAGACACATACCGACGCATACGCGAGACTGGCAGTGCCACTTTGAATGAACCAAGGGGCATATTGTGCGACATAATGTTGAAGTGGACGAGAGAATACTGGCACTTTTTGAGGAAGACCCTACAAGAAGCATTAGAAATGTGGCATCACATCTTGATCTTTCAATATGGAAAGTGTGGAAAGTCCTTCGTCAAAACGAAAAACATCCATTCCACTGCACTCCGGTGCAAGGTACTTACGTAATTTTAAACTAACTTTAAACCCGTACACGCTTTGTTTGGCGTTGCCTTTGTCTAGCAGGTAATGGGTATGGTATGGCGTCACTTCCAGGTAGTGAATCTGTTAGCACGTACAGCGGGTCCTTTCTTTTGCAATTACTTACTGCCCAAGATAAATTTAAAAGAGTTCTTTGTTTGTTGCAGGTCTTGAGGGTGGCGACTTTTCCAGACGAGTGGCTTTTTGTCGGTTTCTTTAACACACGGATGTGGATGATCCTGATTTAAAAAAAAAACTGTGGACGGATGAATCCAAATTTACCAAGAATGGGATCCTCAATTTACACAATTTGCATCACTGGACAACGGGAACGAAGACCCATGTGTTAAAAGACAGAAATCTTTTCAAAGAAGGTTTAGTGTAATCGTTTGGGCAGGAGTGATTGGGAATCAGGTAATTGGACCGCATTACCTGCCCGATAATCTCAATGGCGAAGAGTACCTGGCATTCCTAAAAAATTACCTGCCCGAATTAGTGACCAATGTGACCGTATTTAATGAACGAGTGCCCATAATTTCAAAATTACGGCTATCCCGCGCATTGGCGTTTGACTGTGAGGGAATATCTTGACAATGTGTTCCCAAATGCGTGGATTGGACGCGATGGCCGTATTCCATGGCCGCCACGTTCCCCAGATCTAACTCCGTTAGACTTTTATGTCTGGGGACGTGCCAAAGAGCTGGTATACGCCACGGAGGTTCCGACAAGGGAGGTACTAGTTCAACGCATAGAAGCGGCATTCAATACCATTAAGGAGGAAATAAGACTTCGTACAACAACTGTCGAAATACGAAACAGATGTCGGGCCTACATTCGCAACAGAGGCCATCAATTTGAGCAGGATTTGTAACAGACATGAAATAAATGTTAAAAATGCAATTTTCTTGTTTTATTTCAAGTAAATCCCACGAAAAGATAGAGATACGAGACAAATTTTACCTTATAAGAATGAGATAACAGATTTATAGGTTTGTCAGGTATCATTTAAGCAAAAATATTTATTAAATCATAATTTTGAATATTAGCCTTAGGTGACTCGATTCATAATTCTAGTGAATTCACAAAGTAGTTAAAAGATTTTTATGGCATGATGTGCATCATTAGCAAGAGGATAGACTGGAGAATTAATCAGAGAGTTGGAAGATCCCGGTCGCTTTTGTTTTTTTTTGTTGCCATATAAACAGCTGTAACATGTACAGCTTTAATTTAAATTTTACCTTTGCGAGTGAATTAAAAAAAAAAAACTAGGAGACTAATGTCACTAATTTTGTATTTAAAATTACTCTTAAACAATACACATCGAAATAAAATTAAAATTGAGAGTCTGCGCCTCATATTTTTTTTTTAAATTTGTATTTGAATGTAAAATTTGGGTCTTTTTAGTAAAACAATAAAAAATCGATAAAAAAAATGCACAGGGCATGAGGGATGTTAGGGGGTCTGAAAGGCTAGCAGCAGGTGACCCCTTCAGTCGACCATTTCAATTTGGCACACGATGCACCAAACACCCTGTATATTATATACTCGCGCTTGACCACTATCTCACCTGATGGTAAGCGATGATGTGGTCGACGGTGAAGCACGCTTACCTAAAAGTAACTTACTCGTGTCTTAAAGTCTCCCTTGATGTAGCTATCAATAAACACAGAATTCGGCAGGGAATTCCACCCTTTAGCTGTTCGGCACAAAGAGAGCATTGTAGTATTTCCGTATGTACCTTTTCTTTATCCTTACCTTTATGCTCGGGAATCTGTGCTTGCTCTCCTTCATAGACATCATGATACGTCTGGTAGGCCGAAGCATACGCCGCAATGCCATGTGGACAGGCTTCGCTGCCTCGCTCTCTCTTATGAGCGTCAGGAGGCGTATGACAGAGTCGTAATCCCAGTGGCGGGAGTCCTCGTAGCCTTCCGGTTTTGGTTGGATTGCAGCTGTGATCGCCGGCGGCGATGGACGTGGAGTCACTAAAGAAGGAAGAATAAGAATATATTTTAGAGTTATGTATTTATTTAAGTATATATCACTTATACTATTTGTGTATGTTTTTATATCTTATGTTAGTCGTTCACTTTTCTTCTCTTCCTAATCTCACACAATATTTGTTTACATTTCTTCTTAATTTCTCCTTTTCGCGGGTCTGCTGGTAGAAATTTCTAAAGAAATAAGCAGTACCCCTGTACTCCTTTTGTCATGTGTTTTCTGTATGTATTTTCTGTGTGTACATTAATAATAAAATACATTTAAAAAAAAGATAGATAGAAAGAAAGTAAATGAACATAGTTGATGCTAGTAATTTATCTGAGAAGAAATACCGAAATACTTAAAGGATTGATCACGTGGCATTTCGATAGCGCTTGTCAATCACAAAATTTTTTGACATTTATCTAATCGCTATGACGATGTTATCGTTGATAGAATGTCACTTGTCTAGAGCCTCAGACATACGGTTATTGCTGAGGGGGACCATCGCCCCCAACTCCTGGAAGAGCTTCTGCTTGTTGTACAGCACCAGGCGGTCGAGCCAGCCGGTGTGCTGCAACCCTAGCGTCGCCAGCGCCACAGAGACCAGCAGTATGGAGATTGAGCATCTCTAAAAGAAAAAAATATTTATTTTTGTGACTCGCGCATTAGTATATAAACACAATTAAAAAGGAGCGGACCCAGAGCGAGGCCAAACGCTCCTATCTCAGAATATGCAGCGACGCTTAAAAAAAACCGGCCAAGTGCGAGTCGGACTCGCGCACCAAGGGTTCCGTACTATTATCGCAAAAAACGGCAAAAGAATCACGTTTGTTGTTTGGGAGCCCTACTTAAATATTTATTTCATAATGTTTTTAGTAAGTACTTGCTGTTATAGCGGCAACAGAAATACATCATCTGTGAAAATTTCAACTGTCTAGCTATCACGGTTCATGAGATAAAGCCTGGTGACAGACAGACAGCCCGTTTCATCATCGGACTACCAGATGTACGGCGATGCGCCATCTGTACATGGTGGACATCCCACCCATACGCAATAGACGTTTTGAGAATACTTTTATTATGCGTACAGCTAAAGAGTGGAATTCCCTGCCGGAGTCTGTTTCCCGATAGCTACAATGTAGGGGTCTTTAAGTCAAGATTGAATAGGTTACTTCTAAAGAAGAAAGAACCGCACATCACATCACACACACACACCGCACATCATCGCTTACCATCAGGTGAGATAGTGGTCAAACGCGAGCCTATAATAGATAAAAAAAAGACAGACAGACGGACCTCGGAGTCTTAGTAATAGGGTCCCGTTTTTACCCTTTGGGTACGGAATCCTAAAAAGAATAAATAACGCCACGTTGGTATTCTGATAGGGCTCGCTGTTGATGCCACGGACACAATCAAGATAGTTAATCCGTGAAGACAATGCTCAAAATCAACACCAAGCAACGAACAAGGGGCACACAACTAGCCTGTTGGTTGACCACTGTCAAGAGAAACCCCAAGGAGAAAAAACTCACCATCGACAACCTAGGATAGACCATCCTGTCGTAGACTCACAAGGAGGCCCGACCCCCAAATAAATTGGGAAGGGGGCAGGAAGATGAATAATAAGAAGCAAAAGAAAAATACGTGTTTAATATTTTATTTTAGGTAATCCAGCTAAAAAAGGGACGAGGGTTGGAAAAAGAGAGAGAATTTTATTGACGGACCAATTAGGTATCTTTTTGCTACGGGAACATCTCGATTAGATTGGTATTTTAAATTATATTATTGGTTTATTTATTACTGATCCTGTACTTGATCAATAATTGCAATTCAAAGGGTTAGGCGGGAATGTGTCCGGACAGATAAACAAGAGTCGTTACGCAGTGGGAGCCAGAGGACGGTCGTCGTCGTCAAGGAAGGCCTAGGAAACGCTGTCGTGACGAATTAGAGCCTTTTGCGATGGACTGGTGGGAGTTTGAAGGTATGCGGAACAGGTTGCAAAGTCCCGCATTGAAAAGGGGGGATCCTCCATCCAGACGGGTGTTTTGTCTGGTCTTGGCAACTACCCGGCGGTTGTTTTCGGACTGTTGTGTGTTTAAATCGCGCCGAAAACTCTGCCTACGCGATGCTGGTTTTTGTGTGACATCAAAGAGAGAAGAGTGGAAGGCTATGGGGGAAGCCTTAGCTTAGCAGTTGGACAACATAGGATGATTAAATAAAAGAATACGTGAGTACTTACATGTTGACACATCTTCGCTCGACTGCTAAAAAATTGATTATATAATTGTTTCTAAGTATGGAAATTAATTTTCAATAATCAAAAACAGTAATGTAATCCATTTGTTTGGCAGTCGAGCGAAGATGGTTGTAAAATACTATACTTAATTAAAACATCGCGTTTGTAAGCTTGTTTCTTATTAAAAACCTAATCAAAGGCTTTTAATAGTGTATTTTATTGAAGGATCATAAATATTTTACTGTGTGTTAAAAATAATAATTATCTACCATACACCCTTTTAGATAAGAAATTAATAACAGCCGGGTATATTTTCAAGGTTGAGCAACGCTGCCAAGGTTGATCTGTGGATGGATCACCACCTTAACATACAGAGGCTCCTCCGTGCCTTGGAAAACACGTTAAGCCGTTGGTTCTGGTGGTGTGTTCTAGATAAACATTCGTGAAAAAAAAAACATGTTCGTGCTGTTTGTCGCTATGGGAATTTAAAGTTTTCAAGAAGTAAAATATCACAATACTCACATACTCGGACAGTTGAACTCCTTATTCGATAGATGGCGTTGTGCATTTGACGTCATTTTTTGAATGGCGGTGATAAGATTCTCCGCGGCAAAATATTGCTGTAGAAAAAAAAATGATAGGTACGTAGGGTAGGTAGATAGTAAGTGGGGTAGGTACAGGTAGGTAGGTGAAAGGGTAGGTAGGTAGGTCGAGGTAAGTAGGGTAGGTAGGTATGTAGGGAAGGTAGGCAAGTAGGGTAGGGTAGGCAGTTGATAAGAGCGAAGCCACGAGCACAGCTAGTAGTTAATATAATTCTGGCATCGCACGTGGTGACCAATGCTCGTGCCTATGAAAAATATAGACGCCCAACGGGCAACTATTTTTAGAGTTTGATTGGTTGTTCCATCGGGAACAGGGTTCAGGTTACAGCGGTCAGAGCTCCAGAAAGAGGAACCTCCTAACAATATGAGCCGTGTCCAGAAGTACTGCTTTCTGAATCAAGCCCTTGACCTAACCGCCTAACGAGAGCCTCCTTAGGTCCCACCTATGGGTTAAGCTCGCCTAACCTAAAACCATACAAATACAAAAGGACGGTTTATATTTGTATATAAACCGTCCTTTTGTATTTGTATGGTTTTATGTTTTGTGTAAAATAAATAATAACAATGGTGTTGGTACAATAAAGAATAAATAAGGTGTTGGTCGAGGCTCGTGGCTATTAAGCCATTGGCTGACACGACTATCGGTAAAATGATCGCTGAGTCCACATCCCACATGTCGACAACCTCGCAAGCCAAGTCAAGATACTTGATTTGCTTATCTTTCTCGGCTTTCACAAGGTTCGCCATCATGGGGGACGGTAATGTAAACAATCATTGCATGGCTCTCGATTCGGTCCACCACCACAATATCAGGCTTATTGGCTGCAATAGTCCTGTCAGTGATGATGAACCGATAGATATTATATAATTAATCAAAATTAGGTCCAGGGCGTCCGAGTGCTCAAAGAGTATTTCGAGATGTAAGCAAACGGTTAGTGGACTCTTCACGTGACCAGAGGGCTGGGCTTTTCCTTGGCCAGAGAATTAGCCATCCAACGTAGCATTGCTGCCAGCGTTCTGGCACAGTAAAGATATACAAACAGTATGGAAACAACCTACAAACGCTCGAAACGGCACACTAACACAAACATCTTGACCACTCGTCGCGACGCGGCACTTAATTACTGACATTACCTCGAAAGTGCACGAACGGTGTCTTCGGTGCGTACGTTTGTGTAATTGGTCATGGTGGATAACGCGTATACGCGTTCGTAGTTTTATTTTTATTTAAATGTAATAGGTAGTTATTGTTAATTATTCTATTATATTCTTCGAATAAATGTTTTCTATTTTAAAAGCTTTTGTTTAACTTGTAATGTATGTATATGTAAGTATTATGAATGTAAGTGTTTTCGGGCCAAATTTTGTAACTGAATTTTAAAGCAGTTATCCTCCACCGATTAAAATGAAATTTTGCATACACCTTTAGTTTGGATGACAATGCATGGTTAGCTAAGTGACATCATTTTAAATCTAATATGGGGACGGTCCAAGATGGCGGACTATATTTTTTGTAACTGCTATGATATGGGTATCAGATGAAAGGGTTTGCTGAGAAGAAAACGAAAAAAGCTTGTTTAAGAAAATGTTTTTTTAGTTAATAATTTATTTAATCTATTCTAACAGTATGTGTTGACCTATTACGTCAAGTTATGTTACACATCCGTGTATTTCATATTCATAATACGTTAACAAAGCCAGCAGGTCAGTAATTTTATACTAATTGTCACACAAAATGCGCAATCATTAACTTAACGTACGCACTTTTTATGTATTCGTAATTGGGCGTCAATCCTACTATAGAATATTAAATTTTACCGACTTCAAAAAAACGGAGGTAGTCAATTCGAAACGTATTTAAGTAATATTGTTGAAATTGCACAATGTTCACATATGTTACTTACTCTATATGGGCTTCTAAACATCGACTGCCGAAAAAGAAGTTATTTTTCACTTTGTAGTGTTTTTATTTGAAAGTCGGTTGTATTTTTTGTAAAAAGTTTTTTTATTTTTTTCAGTTTTTTGTTTTGCTAAGAGCCAAGTTCTTTAGTAAGGTTGGTACCTTTAATGCCCACAGTGAAGTGATGCCAGAATAGATTATAGATTGCAGCAATCCCGAGAGATTTATCGCCATTTATATAATGAAGAGTTCTGTTGTATATCGCCGAAGTTCTAATTCAGGTCTTCACCAAATGAAAATGGGACCAATTTGGGAACATATTCTTCCATACAAAACAATAGTAGATTTTACAACGAGTGCCTAAAAATAACCATTTTTATCCGAGACTATTAGCAGCCCGAGCCGAAGGCGAGCGCTGTTAGTAATGTCGAGGATAAAATGGTTTTGTGGACGAGTTATAAACTCTGCTTTTCATTTCGATTGCGAGGAAATAAAACAGTAGTAATTTTAGCAAATTTGAAGAAATTAATAAACGCACGAAAAGACAAGACCTGTTTCCCTCGTTTTTTTTTAAATCTTACGACATTGATATTAGGCTTGGGCTGCAGACCTATACAGCCTACTATTAAATTAATTTTGCAATTTTTTTTTTTTTTTAATTAATTAAATAACCTACCGTATTTTAATTTTAATATATTTTATGTCTTAAAAAACACATAAAAGGCAAATAAATTAAAGTAAATATTATAAAATAACAAATTCTATCTGTGAACTTTTTATTGTGTTTGGCTGTATGGCTCATTTTCTTTGCCTTTATAGATACATTTATAAGTAGATACGTTAATGCAATTGTGCACAAAATTTTTTTTTTATTTTTTTTTTCCTAATCGGTCCACAATTGACGGAGAAATCGGTGAACAAAAACAAAAAAAACATTAAATCGACGTAGAACCTCTTAAAAATAGCCAAATTTGTTAAAGGATAATAAACAGAACCCATTTCAGTGTTTCTGTCAGTTTTCCCGTTTGTCTCTTTGTCACGCATCACGTAAAATGTACGAAATCAATGTAGATAACTTTTATACTTACATAAAAATAGTGCGTAACTTAAAGTATTAGTTAGTTTTTTCGCGGTTTGGGTACGGTTGGCAGTTGATGCGAGTGAAGCTGCGGGCACAGCTAGTTAAAAAAAAATGTGGTGTCCGTTATTATCTGCATTTATTAAACCAAACTCATATGAAGAGTTAAACCATTTATAACTTAAAAATAGCTGGACCGAGTTTCATGATGTTTGAGTTGTTGGATTTGTCTCCGCCCCGAATAATAGAAGAACTAATAAAACTTCGGCAAGATTATCGAAAAAAATATTTTGATGTAAATTCATTTTCCCATTCATTTTGCTAACACAGCGCCATCTCTGATACATGACGTTGTATACTGGTTTCGGCAATGCCAGTAGATGTTCGGGTCAAATCTTGCAACTGAATTTTAAAGCAGTTATCCTCAACCGATTAAGATGAAATATTTTATACACGTTTGGTTTGGATGACGATTGTCCAGAACGTGCTTATCAGCGGAATAAGTGGCGCCTCATGACCAGAAAAGCCGAACCCGAGTAACGTGAAGTGGCGAGGTGGAAGAAGTTTGGTTTAGATGAAAATGCACGGTAAGCTAACAAACTTGTTTAAAAGTATTTTTTAATTGTAAAAAAAATATTCTGAAATTATTTCGAAGAGGTTGAGTTCAGTTTGAGGTTGGACATTGTGACAATTAAATAAAAAATTTCACATAGGTACATATAATTTTGAGGCGTTAAAAAGTTCGCCGGGTCAGCTCGTAATAAATGAATAATTTTTTATGTAATTATTCAACCGAAAAAAGAACAATAAAAAAGGTCAATAAAAAAAACAATTAGTTAACTGCCTTTGATCCAATTTAATTTATTTTTATGGATGTCGGTTGTATTTTTTTGTAAAAAGGTTCTTTTTACTATTGATAGTTTCGCGTTTGACCACTAATATATCACCTGATCACTTAAAGACCCCAGGTTGTAGCTATCAGGAAACAGACTCTGGCAGGGAATTGCAATCCTTAGCTGTACCACAGATAATATAATACTAGCATACAGATGCCTCATCCCATACAAAGAAACTGTGCCGACGTAACTAGCGTTTTTTATCTGATTAATCTTGTTATTTTTGTAAGTACATCAATCGTGTTCGATCCCGTTTCACGGCAATAGATGGTGTTAGCAGCGACTTCCAAGTAAAAGGGTTTACTAGGTTCGTGAATTTTGTTTTCCTTAAATACAGCGAAGGTTCGTTTTATAGTATTTTTTGGACGTTTTACAGTTTTTTTTGCACCAAAATGTGATACAATGCGAATTTTAACAATCGAGTGGAACGCCTCGAAAATTAAAAATGCGCCAATAGATGGCGCATTTTTAATTTCAAATGATCAGTCAGAGCATCAATCAGTAGTCAGAGTCAGTAGTCAGAGCATCAATTTTAAATGATCCGTTCAAATAATCTTTGAAATGTGAATTAAAAGCCCAATATTCCATAATTTTGTACTTAGGAGAGTTGATTAAACAAGTACATATAATTTAATGTTCAATTCCAGAATATTTTAATTTTATTTTTCTTTCTTAGCAATGAGATCCCGTGGCACAGATTACATATTAGTTACTACGTAACAGATCCTTCACTCAGTAGAAAATGTCCAATACCTATTGCTATTAGCCTACTCCGTTGCGTCAGCAAACACTGCATGCTAAAATGTGCCTAAATGCTCAAGCGTACAGTTGTGATTGCTTCGCACCGCGCGATCCCACAGCAATCGCAGGGCTACCTCTTCGATAAAATTCTAGGGGTCTTTACGTCAAGAGTGAATAGGTTATTTCAACGGCAAGCGTGCTCCACCGTCGACCACATCATCACTTACTATCAGGTGAGATAGTGGTCAAACGCGAGCTTATTGATTACCTATAAAAAAAAAACAACTTTTTGTGTCTATGTTATTGAGAACTGTGAATATGTTCTACCTTATATGTGGCAGTTTAAAATTGTATCGTTTATAAAATATATTTTTTATAAATTGGTGCTGATTGTGCAATACATCTAGATAAAACATAATTATAGACGTCAATGTGTAGGTAAAATAATAAAATCTTTAAAAGTTACATGTGTTTTATTTTTATATAATTTTTTATACATTTCTTACCCTTTCTAAATTCTCGGTTGTTAAATTTTAGTGTAGAAAAAATCCTGAATCTAATAAAAAGTTTTATGAGATATTGTTTTGGAAAACAAGGGCAGGGAGAATCAAAATTTATGTCATTTGAAATTTCATAAAGACTACTACCCGTACCCCTTTGTTTCATATTTTTATCAAAATTATGAATAAAAATAGTCTCAAGTTCTCTTACATAATTATGAAACGCATCTGTTGGCACTTTTAACTTTCCGTAAAAAGACGATGTTTTGTTGAATGCTTTAAAATGGATAAACAATCTATTCGTAGATTCATTTAAATCGGAATGTTCTGTAATTCAGCAACAAAGTCAGGACAGGTATGCTTCTTGCTACATTTAAAAAGTAAATAACCCGATATATATGTTAAGGCGTTATCATTTGGCAAGTCGAAGCGGTAATCAGTTTCACCACTTAAATTCAAAAGCGAAGGTATACTGCGGCGCGAGCTATCTGCATTTCTCTGTGGTCTCAAACATCCATCGTTTTGTTGAGACAGGTCGCCGCGCCGCGCAACTTGTGTTGGAAGTTTCGTAGGTAGGTATTTGCGCGACTGTCCGTCAAACATTATCACAATTTTATTCTTATAAAAATAGCTTTTCAAACGTTGTTAAAATAGTGTTTATGATAAGTATAACGTTTCTATGTAACAAAAATATGTAAATCTGTGTCTGAAAGGCAAGCTAATGCTTAATACCTACAAAATAAAAATAATTTTTAAACGACAAAAAATAGTAATACTTACCTTCCGTCATTGACAGGTAAATGGAAAAATGTTAGGTGTTTATCCCTTCTTTTACTTGATTTGCACCCATCTACAGCACATAAGGCACCAGACGGCATCGTAGGTACGCGTACGAACGAATGGAACTATTAAAATTGAACAGAGTGCGTGCGCTCCGCTTGCGAAAACCGCACTGAATTTGGTCCGCTAGAGGCCCGAGACCGCTAGGTCGGGCGGTAGGTAATTATAGCGCGCAAGTACATGGAGTGACGGAGGCCTGCCCGTGGCTATACGCAAAATGAAAGTTTTCGCAAAACGTTTAATGCGCATGGGTGGGAATTCCACCATGTACCGATGGTGCATCGCCGTACGTCAGTTACATCATCGGCCTATGATGGAACTGGTCCGTTATTTGAATGTTTGTTGTTTTCAATTCTATTGGCAGTGTGCTCATTCTTTGTATTGTAAGTATAGAATTGTATAGAATTGTGTAGAATTGTGTAGAATAGATGTGCTTTTAAATTAATAGGAATGTTGTCAATCAATCTTTTCCCCAAAAATGTTGGGGACACCTTCCAATCTAACTGGATTCAGCTGAGTAACAGTATTTTACATGGAGCAACTGCCTATCTGACCTTCACAGCCCAGTAACTGGGTAACACGATTACCCTTGGCCAGACTGGTTTTTTGATTTTATGAATTAACTTTTTATATTTATAACTTTATTGTTTACATTTTCTTTCGAATTAGGTATATCCTATAAATCTATACTAATATTATATCTATACTTATCTATATATATAAAAGAAAGTCGTGTTAGTTACTTCACTTATAACTCAAGAACGGCTGAACCGATTTAGCTGAAAATTGGCAGGGAGGTAGTTTAGAGCCAGGAGAAGGACATAGGGTAGGGTAGGGTAGGGTAGGGTAGGGTAGGGTAGGGTAGGGTAGTGTAGGGTAGGGTAGTGTAGAGTAGGATGGTGTAGGGTAGTGTAGGGTCGGGTAGGGTAGGGTAGGGTCGGGTAGGGTAGGGTTGGGTAGGGTAGGGTAGTGTAGGGTAGTGTAGGGTAGGGTAGGGTAGGGTAGGGTAGGGTAGGGTAGGGTAGTGTAGGGTAGGGTAGTGTAGAGTAGGATAGTGTAGGGTAGTGTAGGGTCGGGTAGGGTAGGGTAGGGTAGGGTAGGGTAATGTAGGGTAGTGTAGGGTCGGGTAGGATAGGGTAGGGTAGGGTAATGTAGGGTAGTGTAGGGTCGGGTAGGGTAGGGTAGGGTAGGGTAGGGTAGGGTAGGGTAGGGTAGGGTAGTGTAAGGTCGGGTAGGGTAGGGTAGGGTAGGGTAGGGTAGGGTAGGGTAGTGTAAGGTCGGGTAGGGTAGGGTAGGGTAGGGTAGGGTAGGGTAGGGTAGGGTAGTGTAAGGTCGGGTAGGGTAGTGTAGGGTAGGGTAGGGTAGGGTAGTGTAGGGTAGGGTAGGGTAGTGTAGGGTCGGGTAGGTAGGGTAGGGTAGTGTAGGGTCGGGTAGGTAGGGTAGATAAATGTTTGGTCTTTTTATGGCAAAACAAAGTTTGCTGGGTCAGCTAGTATATTATAAAGATGTAAAGTTTGTGAGTTGGTGTGTTTGTGAGTTTATTTATTATATTCTTTATACACCATAAAGAAAATACATACAGAACAAATATTTTCAAACAAAGTGTACAATGGGCGGTCTTATCGCACAGGGCAATCTCTTACAGACAACCTTTGGATGGACTGAACGATAGGTGTGACGTTGTAGGGGGTAATCTCTGGATCTACTAAACCGATTTTGAAAATTATTTCTCCAGTAGAAAGCTACATTATTCCTGAGTGTCATAGGCTATAATATATAAACCGCTTTAAGGTCTCCACCCGTTCCCCGGTGGAGACCTTAAAGCCAGACTCTCCCCTCTCTGGGAGAGAGCGCAGTCCCCTCAGAGAGCTCAGTCCCATCAGAGAGCGCAGTCCCCTCAAGCCTCAGGCTCCGGCCGTGAAGTCCAAATCACGCCGTCCCCGTAAAGTCACTCCTGCTGGCAAACGTCAGTAAGCTGAGTACAAGCAGCGCGTAGCTGCCTTTCAGTCACAGGCCAAGTCCAAGTCCAAATGGGCTGATGACGAATACGACTCCCCCGCTCCGATGGAAGTGGCCCTTAGCACCGATGATGAGTGGGAAGCAGCAGCTAGCCTCGTTAAATCAATTGTTAACCAGATAGCCGATATCCCTGATAATTCTGAGGACTACGACACCGTGTCCTCCTCCTCCGATAATGAGTCCACCAAAAACTCGAAGGGCAAGAGGAAAAAGAGGACGGGCCCCTCTCACGCTACCAAGGCCAAAAAGGCTGTAGCTAAAACCTCGCCCCAGTCAGTTGTGCCGCCGGCCTCGCCCGACAGGCAACCCTCCCCCGTCCCCGCCCCCGCTAACGCTTCTCAGCGGGTAAACCGCTCGCCCAGTCCCATGGTAGTAGTTAACACTAATACCACTAGGAAACTTCCTCCTCCTCCACCCATTTATCTTCAAGATAAAGGGAAATGGAATGCTATTTCTAGCGCCTGTATTGACCGCAAAATCAATTACACCAAGGCCACATTTAAGTTACACTTCACTAGTAACTTTAAATTGTGCTGGTAAGACATTTCCTCTTGCCGATAAAGCAAATTCTAAACAATATCCTTCGACTATACTGACGTAGATAACGCTTCGCACTGAGCTAGCGAGCTCTTTCTTAAACTAACAATGGATTTTGGGTACATACCTTTCCTATATTACCTGGAAACGAATCTCTATTCTGTATAAGCTTTGGCAACTAAAAGGCAACTATCAGAGCTAGGACGTCGTCCATTCCATGTTGTAAAAAATGTGAAATAGCAAAGATTTCTGTGCCAACAAGGCATCAGGATCCAGGTCCCCACGTCCCGAGATTACCGAGAGTTAACTCGCTTCCTGAAAGGTGTGAACGCTTCGTTCCACACCTACTCCCTCCCGGAAGAGAGGCCCACCCGAGTGGTGATTCGCCGAATTCCCAAAGAAATCTCTACGGAGTAAATCCGTAAAGATTTGTTAGCCCAGAAAGTCCCTGTCATTGAAGTCCACCGCTTGCATAAAGCAAGAGGTGGACAACAATACGACATGGTGTTGGTTGTTTGCAGCCACACCGACAGACATAACCCCATTTTTGGCATCAAGACAGTATGCTCCCTGTCGGGCATATCTATCGAAAAGCCGTACCGACCCCACGTCGTTGGTCAGTGTCATAACTGCCAACTGTATGGTCACTCACAGACCAACTGCTATGCTACCCCCAGGTGCGTCAAGTGCCTGGGCAATCATAGCACGAAAGAATGCCCCCGTCCCAAGGACCGCGCAGAATGCACGGAGCCTCCCAGCTGCGTGCTCTGCGGGCAGGTCGGGCACCCGGCTAATTACCGGGGCTGCCCAAAAGCCCCTAAGCTTGCGCCTAAAATGGCCAAGATTCACGCTGCGCGGCAAGCGCTAGCAGCCCCCTCCTCTCAACTCCCCCCCAGACTAGCCCCTCAGAGAACTTCCCCATGGGGTAAGCTGAACCACCTGAGTGTGGCTCCTCAGTTATCTCAGCCCATTCCGGCGTTGATGGCCACTCCCATCTCAGCTCCTATTCCGGCCCCTGTTGCCCCCATGTCCGCACAAAGCCAGAGAGTGGCCTCCACCACCTCTGCCGCTAAGTGCCCGCCCCCCGCCGCCCCCTCTGGGCAAAGATCATATTAGAGCGTTGCTGAGAACATCTTCAGCGCGTACTCCATATTTATGTCCCCTCAGGCCCGTGCTCTGGATGCTGCAATCCGGAATGCGGGCACTCTCGACCCCGCTTCATGCAGTGCCCTCTTTTCGAGGTACGAGTGCATCACAATAGAGTTAGATAGCCTTATATATAAGGACGGTCAATGGGTTCGTAAATAGTACGAACACTCTGGCCCAATTCTAATTAGCATGCACAAAGACGACTCGATTGAAGTAAGAATCATCAAAATCGGCCAACACGTTTGGTCTCTAGAACGCCATATAGGAACAAACATACTCGTACATACATATATTGATAAACACATTACCCTCCTTCGGCAATCGGGTAAAAATGAATCCCCATTTCCCTTGGTCACGCCATAACTTAAGAACGACTTTATTTATTTCATTCATCTTTGTTTTGTAAGTTTCTTAATATTTTATTGAAGGTTTTTACGGAAGAAAAATTAAGATAAAAAATTGGTAGGTAGTTATGTAGGTAGGTAGGGTAGGTAGATAGGGTTACCTTACCGGGGTAGGTAGGGTAGGCAGTTGTGAGAGCAAAGCCGCGGGCACATCTAGTTCATTATATTTGTTCACGAAAAAATACGAGAAACTTAAGAAAATATAATTTTAATATTTAATTTGGTCAAAACATAACAATCAATCGACAAATGACTTAATTATAATACTATTGTCCACTGAAAGTTAATTCTTTATTAATACTTTTTTACATACATTCACTCTCAGTCCATCGCTGATCATCGACAACTCCGGAGTAATTTTAATTCAAAATTATTATTTTGCATTAAAAAGAATAATAATTTTCACTATTATTATTATTTTTGGCAAAATTCAATCGTCATTTTGTTCTTTAAAAAATAATTAGCTCCTGTAGTAATTCTGGTTGTCCGCCAACTTCACAAATTCATTCGCAAATCTTTAAATATTGATTTGGTATCTTAATATTAAATAGGAGGTAGTGGTATCAAGGGTAATAAAACTGTGTTACAAGTTTATAGTAATTTTGGTTTGAAAGTGTACCGGAATCATACAATATGGGTGAGTAGATATTTTTGTTATTGACTAGTTGCTGTCCGCGGCTTTGCTCGCGTCAATTTAGTATGTACTTCCCATAATATAAATGCGAAAGTAACTAGGTATCTTATCTTTTCACGCTTAAATCGCAGAACCGTTTTAAATAAAACTTGGTTTGGAGACAGTTTGAGACCCGGGGAAGGACAAAATTTATCCCGGCAATCATCCTTTAGGGGGGGTAGAAATTTGTATTGTGAACTAATAATTTCTTATGTAAGGCGGCCCACACACCTACCTCGGCTCGGTATCCACCAAACCGGAGAGAATAGGAGACGAGATGTGCTGCGAAGCTGACAGGTTATTGCCACCAAAGCGGAAAGGAGATGCGTAGCGGAGAGAAAATGTGAGCTGTGAGAGCTCGGTGCTGTCTACGAAAGGAAGACGCCATGCGGGGAAAGAGGCGCGCGAGCGCGTGCGCCGCCCGACTACACACATCTCCGCTAGCTTGCTCGCGGCACTGAATTCTATAGAACAATGAGACATCTCCTCTCCTCTCCACTTTGGTGGATACCAGGCCATAGGGTGTGTAATGTATGTTAAAATAACAGCTTGTATAATAATTATCACTTGAAATAATGTTCATATGATATAATTCTCATCTATACCTATATAAACTAATAATATTATAAAGAGGGAAGATTTGTATTTTGTATATAACGAATAAACTTAAAAACTGATGGACCGATTTCAAAAATTCTTTCACCGTTGGGAAGCTACACTTTCCTGGGTGACATAGGCTAATTTTTATTCCTGTATTCCCACGGGAACGGGAACTACGCGGGTGAAGCCGCGATGCGTCCTCTATTATGCTATAAAAACAAATAACCTAATTTCATGTGATCTATATTATATTTCATAAAACCTTCATTTACTCTAATAACATTTAGTACTTATATCGTTAATTTCAATATAAGTTTCAATTTGTATAATGCTCTTTTTTATAAAACGTTCATTTGACCTAATTTTTATATTAATTAATTTTGTAAGATAACGCACCGTTCTTGAGAAAAACAAATTATTAACCTTAAAACCTAACCTCAAAACACTTAAGTTGCTTCTGCATCGTCTCCGGCCCTGCGGGAAGTGCAACCCCTTTGCCCTTATTTAACAAATAATAGAAAGAAAGAAAGAAAGAAAGAAAAATATTTAATTGTGACCCGCACAGGAGACACGAGAAATAAGCATACAATTAAACAGTAATAAAATAAAAACCCTGTGCGAGCAGCCAAAAGACTACGAGTATATATACAGGGTGAGTTTATCAAGTGGGCGTGGATGGCCAAATCGAAATTATGAGGAACAGCGAAAAACATTCAAATGAGTCACGACGCGGAGACGCCGATTTTGATAAAAACTAAAACTGCATCATTGGCTTTTTGAGAAATCAATAGTCCTAGCCAGGAATTAAAAGTAAAGTTACATTTGAAGTACCTACATAAAACGGTAAGTAATATATGATATAATTACAAAATATCTAATATTTACGAGATATAACAACTAAATCTATAATTTTATTTGATATAATGATCAGTTAATATAATAAACGATTGATATAATTTTAAAGTAACAAATTTTTATAAGTATAACATACAATCATCATCATCATTCATTCATGTGTTATTTCTTTTTTTGGTGTACAATAAAGTATATTCTATTCTATTCTATTCTATTCTATTCTATTCTATTCTATTCTATTCTATTCTATTCTATTCTATTCTATTCTATTCTATTGAATATAAAATCGTTTGATATACCACTTGAAAGACATAAAACCTATTTAGTCTATTTTTTTGTATTTGTTATTTGATAGTCAATTAATCGAAGCATGAATCATTATAAAACAGTTAATTGTGAACAGATGTGGTTTTCATTTCCCTGTAAAAACATGCAAACAAGCATACACCATACATGCAGCATGCAAGCAAGCATGCAGCAAGCACGCAACATGCAGCAGGCATGGTTTCTGTTACGGCTCCGGCGCTGCGGGGCTCCGGAGGTCCCATGCGAGCTTATCGTCGCAGATGTGTTTCACGCTCACCACCTGCTCCTCAGCTCGCGGGCCGCCACGCCCCACCGCGCCTAAGCGATTTTAAATAACACTCTAGGGATAGGGCAGACAATACTACATGGAGTCGGTTCTGCAGCGATTCGTTTCGGTCACGCCGCTCCTGTAGCACGCTCGCTTCACTCGTCCGCCTTCGCGCGTTAATGGTCACTGTTCTAACCAAACCTAACCCAAATGATTCACCAACATAGAGTGGACCTGGCACTCCACTCCGCTCTACAACCCAAGCTAGTCGAATTGCTTTGAATCAGGGAGTTAATCATAAAGATGGTATCAATATTATATATTTTAAACGACAAGTCTAATGATTTTCGATTAAATAAACGTTATATCAATATATTCTAAACGTTAGGCCTTATGTTTTTTAATAAATAAACGTTATATCCAATAACGTAATACGAAATAATTTTTAGAGCATATAAGTGTTATATCTAAAGAAATTATATCAACAGTAGGTTTAACTCACGTTTATTATATCTTGTGAACGTTATTGAAATGAAAATATACCAAATAATTTTACATGTTATGAGACGCAACCTACATAAACTCTGAGACATACACGTATTTTATTGGTGATATTCTTCATAAAGGCATGATGCGCTGTACCTAATCATAACTAGCGTGCATGTATAACTAGATAACAAAAGAATATGTAAGCATTGCAACGAGGAAAAAGGCATAAACAGTAATAACGTTCCCACTAGTCTCAAGCATCCTCGCTGTGAGATGGAGTCGACCGCAATCCTTCACGTGGGCCAAGTATAGGTAGGTGGATGTCACATGTCGTCGAATCCTTGGTTCTAGAACATGTCGATTTCCTCCCGAAATGTTCACCGTGGGCGATAAAAAGTGGGCGGAGAGGTTGTCGACATGTCAAAAACAAAAATTAATATAATCCATTAATGTAAACGGGTCTACCTTTTATAGCAGAACTTTTTATGTCATAATATTATAATGCATAACATCGGATAGCATAATCATTATTTCGCAGAAAATCTTTTGGCATACACTTATTTAGCATACATTCAAACTCATAATTTTGTAAGTCAGAACCATCTTTAGGCATAAAGGACATGGCCAGAATTTGTATAGAGCTGTGCCCTAACAAAAAATATTCATGTACATTGACATACAGTACGTCGTATTAAAGCTTAGAGGTAAGGCTTTACAATAGTTTAAGTTTTATGATCATAGAAGAAGCGAGAGACACTCTAAAAAGGAAACAAAAAAAATGCCTAATCATTTTGAATAGCAATGATGTCGTTGTGGCACGTGTGATAGTTGACAGTGACAGTTGACAATGACAGTTGACAATTACAGTTGACAATGACAGTTGAGAATGACAGTAACAGATGAGTAATTGAGCGCCTTTCAGAATTTATGAAAAAAGAAAATGTATGTATGAAACACTCTCACTGTCGGTGTTCCAAGCATTTTTATAGAATTACGCTTCGACAGTCGGCTAGTGAAGAAACGTCGTTTACTTATGTTACTGGGATATTATGACTATTATTTAAATCATACATCCTCATAGCGACTTAGCAAAATATATACAATTGGATATGCAACAAAACACTAAAATAGAACTGTAATTAACAACTGTAACAGTAACTGTCTTTATCTGTATTTTGTAACTGCGGTGTTTAAGATGTTACAATATGCCTTCGCATTCGAGTAGTGGCCACACTACAATTCAGTCACCTTGACATCATGAAATCGTGACTCGTGAGCGTCCGAATCCAAATGGTAAACAAACAAGTCCAGTAAGCACAGCAAAAATATTCATGAAGAAGCGTAAACGAAAGTTCGATAAACGATAGCGTGGGGTTAAGCTAAAATATCCAACAGAATAATAAACAAGAACACGTGCTATGATCAACGCAAGACTGCACCACAGATTAGACTGCACCAGTGCAGTGCGCGCGCGTAGAAACGTCATAATGACTAGGACGTTCGGATACACACTGCAATATATTGTCGATGCATTCAGCATTATGGTGACGCGCGGTAGCTTGAAAAATGGTATCTGCAATATTCGTAAAACCTTACCATTTATTTTAGAGGTAATTATCTTAGCAATACGATTCATGCAGTTGTAGTTGTTTTATTTTTTAATCTACCTTCAGGCGTACTTCAGAAACAGTGTTTGTCTTATTCGTGTATCCAAACGTAAATCCATTACACAGAAACCGCACAAAAACAATTAACATACTTAATTTTTGGATTTTTTTGTCGCCTGTTCTAGAGTAATGTAGTTGTTGCCATTAATTTTAATTTATTTTACAATTAAATTTCACATATTAATAACTGCTGTACATTACGTATTCTGAATTGATTCGTAGGGCAGAATCTGGCCATGTCTTTTCATATCGAGAGTCATTAAAAGGCAGAACCATCATATCGCAGAAAGTTCACAGTCAGAATCGTCTTTTGGCATACATTTCATATCCATATTATTTGAAATACTCATCTACCACATTACAGATAATGCATAGTTAGAGTAATTTTGTATTTTTTATCACAATAAAAGATTGATCGAACACATTTTTCTGTGTTTTGATTCGCTGTATGAAGCATGAAAACCTGCAAACAAGCATACACCATGCATGCAGCAAGCATGCAGTATTCAAACAAACATACACCATGCAAGCAGCAAGCATGCAGCATTCAAACAAGCATACACCATGCATGCAGCAAGCATGCAACATCCAAGCAAGCATGCAAGTGAGCATGCAGCAAGCAAGCATGCGAGTGAGCATGCAGCAAGCATGCAAAATCCAAGCAAGAATGCAAGTAAGCATGCAGCAGGCATGGTTTCTGTCACGGCTCCGGCGCTGCGGGGCTCCGGCGGTCTCACGCGAGCTTATCGTCGCAGATGGTTTTAACGATCACCACCGCAGCTTCGGCTTGCTGGCCGGCTTCACCGGCCAGCCTCAGCCGCGGCGGCGACCGTTATTAAACCACCTGCTCCTCAGCTCGCTGGCCGCCTCGCCCCTACGCGCCTACGCGGACTTAAATTACACTCTAGCCGTCTAACAAATAAACGCGGAATAAAGTTATACCAGGTATAACTAAGGTATACCCATACATTTTCATAGGTTTATACCTGGTATAACTTTATTCTGCGTTTATTTGTAAGAGGGTAGGGGTAGGGCAGACAAGACTTCGTGGAGTCGGTTTTGCAGCGATTCGTTTCTGTCACTAACACAACATATTGAATTTTTAGGACAGTATTTCAATTTTAATTTAAGGTAAAAGATGCTATTTTATAGAAATGCCTAATAAAATTATTCCAAATGAATTTCTGCCATCTTCATAATATGCCAAGTGAAATTATGTCAAATAAAATTCTGCCATCTTAAAAGTAAGCCATTGTAAATTCGGACATAGAAACATTCGGCCAAACAATAATTATATTAAAAAAAAATATGCCTTAAGAATATTCGTTTAAAGAAAATTATGCCAAGTGTGTTATGCCAAATAAATTTCGGAGTATCAAGATTCTGCCAGATAGAGAGAACCCATTGTAAACACGTCAAACTCGACCATAACACATAACATCACGCTTGTATTCCGCGAAGGGTAGGCAGAGGATCACCTACAGTACACACACATTTCACCAGTTATGTTTTCCCATGTAATAATGGGCAAGCCTATTGCCATCAACCGGGTACAAATTCAGATTCCGGGTTTGTTGATTTAAATGAAAAATATAGTTTTACAAAACGTAGTTTTATTTCGAGAGCTTACCGGAAATCACACAGTACAAGTTAGCGACCACAGATAAACACTTACATACTATAGATGTAATAAGGTACAATATTACTGTAATTAGGGTTCAATTTACCAAATCCAACAGGGTTGATACTGAGAAGTGGAAAAACCCAATAACACTTTGGCCGACCCGGGAATCGAACCCAGGACTTTATGCTCAGCAGTAGCGCTTGCAACCACTACACCAACGCGAAAAATAACTCTCTTTTTCAAAGTCGATGTCTTTGGTACCGATTGTTTTCCGTTTTTCGATACCAACTTCGGAAAAGAAAGTTATTTTTCGCTTTGTATTGTTTTATTTTGAAAGTTGGTAAGTTTTTTAGGGTTCCGTACCCAAAGGGTAAAAACGGGTCTTAGTTATTACTAAGACTCCTTGGTCCAGACAGACCGACGTCTGTCTGTCCGTCTGTCACCAGGCTGTATCTCATGAACCGTGATAGCTAGACAGTTGAAATTTTCACAGATGTTGTATTTAAAGAAATAAAGAAAAAATATTTATTTGTGACCCGCGCGGAGACACTAGAAATTTGCATAAAATTAAAGAATAATACAAAATTAAAACCCCGTGCGAGACCAAAAAGGCTCCTATCTCAGCATGTGCAGCGATATCCAATAAAAGCGCTGCGCTGGTATTCTGTTAGGACCCAATATTAATGCCACGGACACACTTACGGAAACGGAATACTTAAATTATAAAATAAAATAATATAAAAATAACAAACAAAATAGAATAAACACAGAAGGTGTGGGTCAAAGTCTCTAACTAAATCTCTCTAAATTTTTGTTGCCACTATAACAACAAATACTAAAAACATAATAAAATAAATATTTAAGTGGGGCTCCCATACAACAAACGTTTTTTTGCCGTTTTTTGCGATAACTTTGCGGAACCCTTCGTGTGCCAGTCCGATTTTATTTTTCACTTTTTAGTTTTGGTACCTCAAATAACCATGAAAATCATTTTATAGCCCAAGTACGTTTTCATTTATTCCAATAAGCCCAAACACGACTAGAACAAGTTGTTATAATCCTGTGTTCCAGTGCCCACCTTCCGGCTTCATCATCAGATCAGAGCGATGGTACCATTTATTTATAAGTATTTGCTTCATCATACGCGGTTAATAATTCGATATATATATTATACCCGCGACATAATGCTCATTAAGGAATTCCAGTAGCCATCTGTGTTTTTCTACATCAATTTCACTTCACCAAATGATACTGCCTGAGTGCAAATGATTGCATTGTTGACGAAAACACCAAAATCAAAAGGCAAAAAGTCAAATATACGTGGGACACTCAGAAAGTTTTGCGAAACTAAAAAAAATTGTTCTATACGTACATATATTTTTATTAAATCTTTTCAAAGTACTTTCCACCAGCCTCTATACAAAGATTCATGCGCCTAAACCAGTTTTCAAAACACTTTTTCCAGTCCGCCGCAGACACCTCGTTTACAGCCTGCTCGAACGCAGCCAGCGCATCTTCCGGCGACGAAAATTGTATCCCTTTGAGCTGATTTTTTATTTTTGGGAATAAAAAGAAGTCACACGGTGCTAGATCAGGGCTGTAAGGAGGGTGACCCAGGAGTTTGACTGGCGTGCTGTCCAGGAAGTCCCTCGTTTTGAGTGCGGTGTGCGCAGATGCATTGTCGTGGTGGAGCAGTAGCCCGCGGAGCCCTGTGTTTGGTCGCTTGTTGCTTATAACAGAGAAAACTTCTGGCAAACATTTGGTAGTATACCATTCGGCATTAATGCTTCTTTGATCCCGTAAGGGAATTGATACCAAGTGGCCAGTCAAATTAAAAAAGCTAGCGATCAAAATCTTACCCCCGCTTCTAGATCGCTTCACTTTGGTAGGCGTTGGCTCATTTTGAAACACCCAAACAGTCGACTGGCGCTTGGTTTCTGGGTCGTATTGATAAATCCAGGACTCATCACCTGTAACGATGTCGTAAACACGCCGAGACGAGCCTGCTTCAAATTTGTTAAGCATATCACGGCACCATTCCACCCGGGCCTGCTTCTGAGCATCGGTGAGGTTGTGCGGCACCCAGCGTGATACTATCCTCCTCACGCGAAGATGGCTGTGTAGAATCTCGTGAACGCTTCCCGATCCAATCTTCAATATGTGTTGAATCTCCTGATATGTAATTCGCCTATTGTCTTGGATTAAATTTTTCACTGCTAGCACGTTTTCTTCGGTAACAGCCGTCAAAGGGCGACCGCTTCTTTCGTCATCCCCCAAAGTTGGTCGACCGCGCTTGAATTCGTTATACCAACGATACACGGTTGCCTTGGAAGGGCCTTCATCCATGAATGCCATTTGAAGTCTATCGTACGATTCATCCGGTTTCAGGCGACACTTGAAATCGTATAAAATCATAGCTCTAAAATGTTCCCGGCGCAGATCCATATTTCAGTGAGACACAATACTTTGAATTAACTCGCAAAAAATGAGGAGGGAAATTTTGAAATTGGAACTTACTTATTTTTACTTATAAATAATCATATTTTCGAAAAACATTATAACTGGCCAGTCTCCCATATATAAAAACTTTTTTTCGCAATACTTTCTGAGGGGCCTGGTATTTATTTCAACTAGGCCAATAAGCGGAAGTTTTAAACGTCAAACAATTAAAAGATAAAAGAAAAAACCGGCCAAGTGCGAGTCGGACTCGCGCACGAAGGGTTCCGTACCATTTTCGTAAACAACGGCAAAAATGACGTTTGTTGTATGGAAGCCCTCCTTAAATATTTGTTTTATGTAGCGGCAACAGATATACATCACCTGTGAAAATTTCAACTGTCTAGCTATCACGGTTCATGAGATACAGCCTGGTGACAGACAGACAGACAGACGGACCGCGGAGTCTCAGTAATATGGTCCCGTTTTTACCCTTTGGGTACGGAGACCCTAAAAACCGGCCAAGTGCGAGTCGGACTCGCGCACGAAGGGTTCCGTACTTGGTAAATTGCGGTTTACGATTTATGACGTATTAAAAAAAAACTACTTATTAGATCTCGTTCAAACCAATTTTCGCTGGTAGTTTACATGGTAATGTACATCATATATTTTTTTTAGTTTTATCATTCTCTTATTTTAGAATTTACAGGGGGGGGGGGGACACATTTTACCACTTTGGAAGTGTGTTTCGCGCAAACTATTCAGTTTAGAAAAAAATGATATTAGAAACCTCAATATCCTTTTTAAAGACCTATCCATAGATACCGCACACGTATGGGTTTGATGGAAAAAAAAAAATTGTTTCAGTTTCAAGTATGGGGACCACCAAAATTTATTGTTTTTTTTCTATTTTAGAGTGAAAATCTTAATGCGGTTCACAGAATACATCTACGCACCAAGTTTCAACAGCATAGTTCTTATAGTTTCGGAAAAAAGTGGCTGTGACATACAGACGGACAGACAGACAGACATGACGAATCTATAAGGGTTCCGTTTTTTGCCATTTGGCTACGGAACCCTAAAAATGGCGAAATCTTAGCTGACTTAAATTTGAGCGTCTGTAAGTGAGTCATATACGAAATACATTCTGATGATATATAAAAAAATCATAATAAATAAAAAGTTATTTGATTTTTAAGTAAATTTCTTTAGATTAGTGTTGCCATTATATATTTTATCTGCTAAGTGACAAGTAGTAACTATATTAAGTAATAACATAATTATTGTATTTATTGCAGTAAATGAGTTAACAATACAGTTTATGTCTAAGTGTAGATGTTTCTTGCAGGTAGGTAAGAATATTGTAGTGTAGTAGAAATTAATTAAAGTAACAATTAATGATTGGCAAAAAACTAGTATACAAGTTTAAAAAAAAAATTGCTTGGTTGTTGACGACGACCTTTTGATACACTTCAAAGTCGCTTAGTTTAAATAAATATACTCTATCCAAAGAGTATATTATACATTTCAGGCTGAAATAACTATGTAAGGGAAATACTAATGCGATATTCCCCTTTTACTTCCACGAAATTGAATAATTTACCTAATAAACACATTATTAAAAGTTACCCAGACATAACCTTCAAAAGTTAATGACTGAATATCTAATATTCTCGACATTCTCGAACAAAACTTCTCGCACAAAATAATTCAGAACATCACCTTGAGTTAAAACAGATATTTTTCATTTAATGACGTAGGAATTTAATCTCAGCTAAAACAATGTATGGGCACCTGACATTGTTCTTTACAAGTAATAAAAATGTATTCTACTGTGTATTCGAAAAACTAGCTTGTAATGGAGAAGAACGCAGAAGAAACTCTAATCGCTATATATATTATACCTATCATATTTGAGGAATTCCCTTGATTTCCATGAGATCCCATCACCAGATCGTCAGGATCTGATGACCATAACAACACCTGGAAAGTATACCCCTTTCAAACAAAATAAGAATTTTCAAAATCAGTTGAGAGGTTTTTGAGTAATCGGATAACAAACAAAAAAAAATATTCCGACGCATTGAGAACTTCCTACTTTTTTGAAGTCGATCAGTTACAAAGATTAAGTAACACTTATATGAATTGCGAAAATAACTGTTGTATGTTTGTTTGTCTGTTAATAGGGAGCAACCGAGACCAATTACTTCATTAGGTAGGTACAAACGTATCTAGGTTATTACGAGTAGGTTATTAGTACGAGTTAATTAAATACGCATGTCATGATTTCAATATTCATTATTTACTTATTATAGATGTCAAGTTCATTTGAATTTATAACTTCTAGAAATCACGGGTCATCCTGACTTGCGTTTTTGTTTTCTTCCGGGCTTGTATTCTAATCAGGCTTATTATTATTACGTAACAAACAGCAATCAATAGTCATCGCGCGATCAAACGGTATATGTCATAAAACTCGGCATTACCTGTTGTGTAGGTATGGTAGGTCCTACACAATCGTTTGTTATTTGCTCGTTGTTTGTCAAATGCACGTATTTCTTTAAAAAAAACCGGTCAAGTGCGAGTCGAACTCGTGCGCCGAGGGTTCCTTACCTACCCACTATACCGCCATAATTAAATTGGTATCATTTTATTGGTTATTTCTTTACCTTATTTGAGGTTGGTGCCAATTAAGCTACGACGGGGTCTCATTGCTAAGAAAAAAAAAATTGGTTCAAATAAATCTCACTAGATGGCGCGACATGTACACACAATTCAATAGAATTTTGTTTAAAATTATCATTTTCTGGAATAGAACATAAAAATTGTTTGTTCTTGTTTAATCAACTCTCCTAAGTACAAAATTATGGAATATTGGGCTCTTAATTTACATTTCAAAGATTATTTGAACGTTTACGATTATTTAAAATTGATGCCAATAGATGGTGTATTTTTAAATTTTTTAGGCATTCCACTCGATTGTTAAAATTTACATTTTAACACATTTTAGAGCACAAAAACTGTAAAAACGTGCAAAAAAATCCTATAAAACAAACCTTCACTGTATTTAAAGAAAAAAAGATTCACGAACCTAGTAAACCCTTTTACTTGCAAGTTGCTACAAAAATAACAAGATTAATCAGATGAAAAAGGCTAGTTACGTCGGCACGGTTTCTTTGTATGGGATGAGGCATCTGTTTGGTAGTATTATATTATCTGTGGTATGGGACACCCTTTATTTTCGTATTTATTTTTTTGAATTTTTCCTTTATTTGTGCTTTAAGAACAAACTTTTTGCCAAATTTCGTGACATTAGGTCAACGGAAACTATAGGTTTTCGCCCCAAAACCTATAGGCTACTCCCGGTTGACCTAGAATTGTCAATTTTGGTTAAAAGCAAGAGCGACCGCCTATCTGACCACCACAACCCAGTTACTTGGTAACACCATACGCCTTGGCAAGACTGGTGTCAGATCTCAAGCTTCTGACTACCCGTAACGACTGTCAAAGATCTTCAAATGACAGCCGGGACCAACGGCTTAACGTGCTTGCCGAGGCACGGAGGAAACTCGGTATGTTGAAATGGTCACCCATCCACGGACCGACCTCGGCAAGCGTTGCTTAACCTTGAAGATCAACCCATGCGGCTGTTATTATTTAGCTACGACCGCCTCGGTACAAACAAACAAACAATAAAATCGTTCCTCTTTATAATATTGGTATAGACTGTTTTAACTTCTGCCTATCAATCCGACAGCAGATAATAAAAGCTAAAGTATAAGAAATAAGCGAGTATTACGATATCCATTTTGGCGTTCCTCAGGGTAGTGTTCTCGGGCGCACTCTATTATTAGCCTACATCAATCAATCGGTAACCCTGGCGCATTGAGATGGCCGCCATGACGTGAACCATGTATTATAACTGTTCTACGTAATAATAATAATAGCAAAATTCAAAAAACTAATTATAGGCTATTTCTTTTGGGCTTCGTACCCAAAGGGTAATAACGGGACTCTATTACTGAGACTCCGCGGTCCGTCTGTCTGTCTGTCCGTCTGTCAACAGGCTGTAGCTCATGAACCGTGATAGCCAGACAGTTGAAATTTTTCACATTCACAGATGATGTATTTCTGTTACCGCTGTAACAACAAATACTAAAAACAGAATGAAATAAATATTTAAGTGTTCGTTTAAGTTCCCTTACAACAAACGTGATTTTTTTGCCGCTTTTTGCGATAATGGTACGGAAACCTTCGTGCGCGAGTCCATCTCGCACTTGGCCGGTTTTTTGTATCAAATACCCGTATGTGCGTTACAGGCATGAATCAGTTATGTGTATGTAGGTATGTATGTATCTTTCACGCATTTTTTTGAAACTAGAAATCGGATGATGATTTTCTATTTTTCGTACCACTTGCTCATAAAAGTGACATTCTATGCCACAAAAAGCGAACATAACAATAGTCATTTTTAATATGTTAAAAACAGAGAAATAAAATTGTACTGAATTTCATTCATCCTCTAGGGGGCGAATGTGATTTAAATTTGGAATACTTACCGAAATTTATGCTGAACTACATCTGGGTTTACACCATTGAGTTTGTATATAAAGCATTATACATCTTTTTGAAAAAGGAATACGCATTTATTATGCAGTTATGATTATTAAATAAAACTACGAAAACCGTCGAGGCCGTATGAGCTTGATGTCTTTGCTTTTCCGACAAAAAAATATTAGTCTAGGAATTTGCCGCGTTTTTGTTTTCTTCAAATGCATAAACGTTAAGTTTATTTTACTTTTAATTGTCATTATTTTTAATAAATGCTTATCTCATATTATAATTGTGTTATTTTTAGGGTTCCGTAGCCAAATGGCAAAAAACGGAACCCTTATAGATTCGTCATGTCTGTCTGTCTGTCCGTCCGTATGTCACAGCCACTTTTTTCCGAAACTATAAGAACTATGCTGTTGAAACTTGGTAAGTAGATGTATTCTGTGAACCGCATTAAGATTTTCGCTCAAGAATAGAAAAAAAACAATAAATTTTGGGATTTTTTTTTTTTTTTACTTGAAACTGAAACAAAATTTTTTTTTTCCATCAAACCCATACGTGCCTATCTATGGATAGGTCTCCAAAAATGATATTGAGGTTTCTAATATTATCTTTTTCTAAACTGAATAGTTTGCGCGAGAGACACTTCCAAAGTGGTAAAAAGTGTCCCCCCCCCCCTGTAACTTCTAAAATAAGAGAATGATAAAACTAAAAAAAATATATGATGTACATTATCATGTAAACTACCACCGAATATTGGTTTGAACGAGATCTAGTAAGTAGTTTTTTTTTAATACGTCATAAATCGTTTACCAAGTACGGAACCCTTCGTGCGCGAGTCCGACTCGCACTTGGCCGGTTTTTCTCAAATGGTACGAAAAGTAGAGTATTTTCCTCGGTGATAAAGCTGTCTTAGTCAAGACTGTGAACTTAAATCCCTCGCTACACTCAGGACTCGTCTTAAATCCCTAGCTTCGCTCGTGATTTAAGTTTTTAACACCCTCGCTACGCTCGGGAGTAAACCTCGAGTCCTTCGTTACGCTCGCGATTTAAATCGTCACCCGCGACAGAAGACACTGCTTTATCCCCTTGGTTAATAATCTACTATTTATTGGATTAAGTATTTCTCAACTTAGGTTATAGTGCAACTTTTACCAAAATCGGTTAAGCAGTTTTCAAGATATGGAGCATACAACCGAACCCTTTAGCGACAATAGCAGGAATGTGTAAATTGTAGTATTATGGGTGTATTGTCAATCTTTAAGGTACCTTACTATGGAACTTGCTAAATTTTTAAAGTTTCGCAAAAAAAAAAACCGACTTCAAAAACCAAAACACTAAAAAGTGCAAAATCACACAAGTGTAGTACCTTCAACTCGTTGTTTGTCTTGTGTTGGCACCGCAGCAGTTTGTTGTGCACCAGTCAGTCAGTGGGAGTAGGTACAGGCGGAAACCTGGTCGATTACACAGCATCCGCGCCTTACGTCACGCCCAAGCATCTTGTTTAGAACAGCCTGTAATAATAGTACATAGGTAGGTAGGCATATTAGTATTATCTACGTCTCTAAGCAAGTCCTATGATGTTCCCACAGCTGGGACTCAGACTGCCTCTCTGTGAGTAATTTGCACAAAATTAATGCATGGGGGTTCGACACGAAACCACTTTCTACAAATCGTAACTCGCTAAGGCTGCCAGTGGGGAACTGGGGATGAGTCCACACCACACTACTCTGATTTATGCAAGAGCAGTTTTATAATAACTGTAAGTGGCAGTACCGCAGTAGGCTTGGCATGTTTTTCTTGAGTTAAAAAAATGAGAAATACTCCAAGAGAGAGCGAAGCGAGCTCGGGAACTTAGGGCACCCCGACACGGATAGGTCATCTCCTTCATGTTAGGTTACTTTAGACCCTGCAGACAGAAAAAGGGAGCACCGCGCAGCGGGGCTCCGTCGACTTTGTTGCTTAAATAGTAATCTTAAACTTAAACCATGGATATCTCCATAACCATGGGGTTCCGTAGGGTGGGGATGGTACAGTGACGTAGCCCCTCTACCCCCCTTTCCCTTCCCACCTCCGCGCCCCTTAAATCGATGGACAACTATGGCAAATTTAATTCTAACCTGAAAACTTTAACCATGGATATCTCCATAACCATAGGGCTCCGAGTGGTGGGATGGTACTGGGGGGTAGCAAAACTTTCCCCCCACCCCCCTCCACCCTCCCCGTGCCAAAAATCAACGGCCCATAATCAAAATTTTAACCCGCATGGGACCGGTCAATTTGGCCACAGTTGGGAGAGGCCTATGTTCAGCCGTGGACAACTTTCGGCTGAAATGATGATGATGTTGAATTATATAATAGTAAATAAGGATTTGGGTAGTCGTTCACTCGGCGTCGAGACGCTGGCGGCGTTTTGACTAAAGGCAGGAACATCTTTTCTTGCCTGAAAAAATGCAATGACACATTTTTCAAGATCTGAGAAGATTGGTTTTTACTCTTTTTACCTAGTGGTATCTTAAGTTCATTGATTGTTTGATGCAATACGACGTTTTTCTAGAAACAAATTATGTACGAAAGAGTGTAAAGTGCCTTACTCACCAGCTAGCTCAAGAGTAGGTTATCAGCATGTGACTAGATAGGGTATGGTTTCGCATGAAGTTGATTGAAGTAAAAGTCACACAGTTTGGTCAACTAATTTAATTCTTGAACATACAGTCCGTCATCACAATTTCTTGAGGTTAATAGGATACAATGAAACTTACTTTATATGGGATACAATTTACCCATTATTTCTAATACCTGAGGTATGATGTCTCAAGCCGTATAATTCGCCTGGGAAGCTATAATCCAGCCTCGTGCAAGCTAAAGTGCCATTTGTATTCGGAACCAAATGCTGGAGTTCAACTTCTGTTTTCTTCAATAATTGTAGTTATAGTTGACCATTTTATTATTTATTCTATATTTAAAAATTAATCCTAGAGTGCCCTGCCAAGGAGAAGAAATGCATAATGAGCATCAAACACGCACATGTTTTCACAAGTATGGAAATTTAGATAAATTCAACTAATACTCACAGCGCCTGCTGACACATTCTTTATTTATATTTGGGGCTTGTTCCCTGCCGCCTACGACTCTTGCAGATTGTTTTTTTTGTGCTCTTTTTGGGATGTTAAGTTTACCGCAGGTGTATTCGCTCAGTAATTCCAATGAAAAAGAAGTGTCCAAAGAGTAAAATAATATAATATGGAAGTGTCATTCTTGTCAGTCATAGACATTGAAGATTGACCAATAGACCGGTTTATGTCCATGGTTTTTCTTTACGTAGATATTTTAAAGAAGTTAATCATTTATTATTTGAGTGTTGAATTGTGTGTTTGTTGAATTAAATTGATACGCACAAATTCTTATTTTATTTTATAATTAACTAGCTGACCCGACAAACTTTGTTTTGCCAAAAAAACACCAAACATTCATCTACCCTACCCTACCCTATCTACCCTACCTACCCTACCCTAACTATCCTATGTCCGTCTCCTGGTTCTAAGCTACCTCCCCACCAATTTTCAGCCAAATCGATTCAGCCGTTCTTGAGTTATAAATAGTGTAACTAACACGACTTTCTTTTATATATATAGATTAGTAACTCCAGAGGCCTTAGTGCGAGATTTACTCACGCGTGACTCACGCTCACTCGTGTTACGTAAACGATCTCTTATGTCAAAATGAATACAAAAAAAGAGGTTTCTCCTTACCGTCCCCAGACGGCGCTTATCCAGTTTCAATACAAATTCACGTTTACGTTAACGCTATTGACCGTGAGCAAAAACTCGCACTAAGGCCTCAGATAGCAACGCCATCCAGTGTCACGACACGATCAACTGGTGACACACCCTAGCCAAGCTGGTTCTCATGTTTGGCACAAGATGTCGCTTAATGATATATTGATTTTTTATCCGTTACAAGAGTACCTTGCCATCCAAGCCAAGTTATGCAAAGCATCAAACCGTGTCCAATCTGATGAAGTCTCGCCCGGCGTCAGACTGTGCCGCATCTGAAAAACTGCACTCACACGGGCAACTAAACATTGCTTAATCCATGACAATTTATGTACCTACGTAGGTTCCCCGTACCTGGTAATGTCGTAAAATGCTTGGTTGCCCGTGTGTGCGCAACATAAAAGTTACAGCTTTTGCTAGCGGTTTGGCCCTCGTAAAGATTATCCCAAGGCTACGTCCCTGTGTGTGAAAATTTGACAAATAGAAAAAGTTACTTTCTCATTTGTAATATGAATAAGATACTAGCTGCCACTCGTATGCGTTCTTTATTATGATGTATGGGTATCTTTTTTTTTTTAAACGTGCTCCACACTACGAATTTCTTCTTGTATCGTGGCCAATCGCGGGTGCGTTTACAAACATTTAAACTCACATACACAAGACACCCAGATCCGGAACAACTATCTGTAGGCCCACACAAATATTTGTTCCGTGCGGGAATCGAACTCGCGAAACGACGCGAAATAGCCGATCGCTCAACATCTACGCCAACCATGTCATGTTCATTTCTACTTGCGAAAGGGTTTTTTTTTTTTTTAAAAGCATGTATTTGCATACTCCTGGACAAAGGCCTCCCCTATTCCTCCATTTTCTCTAGATGTTGTGCTTTTCTCGCCAATTCTCGTGGAAGTCATCCAGCCATCTTCTCTTCGGTGTGCTGCGACCCTGCCCAGCGGTGTCTGGGTTCCAGTCTTGCGATATAAGGGCACACAGCTTACACGGCATTCGACAGACTTGGTGGATGTCACATGTCTTCGAATTTTTGGTTCTAGGACAAAATTCTCTCGATGTTTTCCTTCTCCGTTTTTGAGAGCAGTGGTGATGAAATAATTTACATAAAGTAAAACGCCTTCCTGGGTTCGAACCTACGAACTACAACTTGTTAGTTGCGACCAATGCCACTAGGCCAGCACTGCTAGGCAAATTAATAAATCTTTGGTAGGTACGTTATAATCTTCAATGTTGATGCAGGTGAAGCCGCTGACAAGAGCTAGTTACACTGTGAGTTTGCATGCTTTTAGGAGTTGTGTAATTGGAGTGACGAAGATGTGGAAAAATCTAGTAGTATACTACATTGTACCTATACTAGGAGAAATTAAAAATAAATTAATACCTAATTAAAAATCTTTTTTTAAACAAGCTTTTGTCGAATTCTTCTCACCAAACCCTTTCATTTGATACCCATATCACGGTAGCTCATAAAAAATAACTAGTCCGCCATATTGGATTTAGAATGAAGTCACTTAGCTGACCATGCATTATCATCCAAATTAAAAGTGTATGTAAAATTTCATCTTAAACGGTGAAGGATAACTGCTTTAAAATTCGGTTGCAAGATTTGACCCGAACACACATACACAGATACATTGCAAGTTAAATAAAAGCTTGTAAAAAATATAAAACCCTACTTTAGGGCTTCTCCACAGTCGTCATTCAACATATCATCATCATTTCAGTCGAAAGAAGTCTCATTGCTGTACATAGGCCACCGCCAGGCATCGCCACATTGACCGATCCGTTGCATCTCGCTTCCAGCGGTTTGTCGCAACCTTAACCAGGTCATCGTTCCACTTAGAGGGTGGCCTTCCCACGCGTCGTCTGCCGGTTTGCGGTCGCCACTCCAGAACTATTCGGCCCATAGACCATACGTTCTGCGAGCAATATGCCCTGCCCATGGCACTTAAGTTTCGCAGTTCAGGGCTATGTCGGTAACTTTGTTCCTCCTGCGGATATCCTCATTTCTGATGCGATCACGTAAGGAAACTTCGAGTATAGCCCCCTCCATTGCCTTTTGGGTGACTTTAAGCCTTCTGATGAGCCCCATTGCAAAAATTCATTTGCGAAAAAAATATTTCGGCCCCCACAATATGGCGCCCAAAAGCCGCCATTTTTCTATTTTCCAATTTTAATGTAGCCAGTGACACTCGCAAGATTAGGACGAATCGATTGACGTACGAATCATAAAAATCGGCCAACGCGTTTGGTCTCTGGAACGCCACATAGGAACAAACATACATACATGCGTACAAACATACATAGAATGATAAACACATTACCGTCCTTAGACAGTCGGGCAAAAAGTGGCACGCTTGGTTTTCATACAGATGGAGGGACTTGCGTTATCTAGTTAGATTTATGTCTGTGCACCTACCACATAATTTACAATGAAGTCTGGTAAATATATGGAAACTGGATCCAACAAATTCAAAGTCACGTAGTCGTCGGTAGTGGTCAAACGCGAGCCCATCGATAATAAAAAATAAAAAAAAACATATTCCCTGTGGGGTTACCTATAATAGTACACCGGGTTGCCATAAATTCAGACTCCGGGCTGCTATTGAGATTTAAGTTTCCAATAGCGTGTTGCACAACCCATGATCAAAATTAGCGCTTGAGACCCACTAGACAAATGAGTCACCATTGCAAAAAGAAAACATAATTAAAACATATTTTCTACATTCAAGTTATGTATTTTAATATTGAATGAATAAATACTAATTAAATCAAATTGAGTAGAGTATAATATTGCAAAGAAAGAGTGCAATTTTTGCGAGTTTGTGTATATTCGAATGGTAATTACCGAAACCAGCGGAATATTTTGAAAAATTATTCCACCATTTAAATGGTAGCAGAACTGGCAGACATAAGCTACACAGGAAACAAAAATAGTTGTATGTTTGCTTGTTTATCTGGTTGTAAAAGGTGATCTCTGGAATTATTCATTCGCTTACAAAAAATCTTTCACTGAAGGAAAGATAAAATTGTATGTTTGTTACCGCTGGACTGATTTTGATGAATCGTGCACACTATTACCTAAGTTGAGCAATACTCAATCCAACGCAAAAGAATGATCACGATCCGATAAGGAGTTTCGGAGAAATGCGTGTACAAACATACATACATACTTATGATATTTAGCACACGTGTTTAGAAGCCCACTAACATATGTGAATATTGTGCAGTTCCAGCAATATTACATACATACGTGCTGAATTGATTACCTCCTTCTTTTTTTGAAGTCGGTAAAAAGTGCAAAATTGCTTTCGTTTTGGAAGCCGGTGTTTTTGGCGTTGCTGACTCGTAGTCACACCAGATTATCACACCAGTGTGACAAACAGGATTTTTTTTCTCGTTTCTCACACCACTGATTTTTCCACACCATTTATTTCTAACTAGTGCTGTCCTAGTTATACCAAAGGGTTTTTCAACCTTACCGACTAGTAGTCACACCAGATTATCACACCAGTATGACAAACAGGATTGTTTTTCTCGTTTCGTTTTTTAAATGAAACGAGATGTAGATGGTGTAGGTGTTGAAATGAAATAAAAGAAGCTGTGTGTAAGGTATTAACAAAATTCTTTTTTATTTGAAAGGCCCACTTGTGCCAATAAGTGTGTAATATGATATGACATCGTTCAAATGCCCGCCTCGGCTATTTACAGTGGCACGGATCCGAGTGGTCCATTTTCAATGACTCTTCTGCATAAATCCGGCTGCATTTGAGCAATGGCCATGGTATCGGTCGATTGTGTTTGTTTGCATAGACCTGCGACTTCAAAAACAAGACAAGGCCTAGCGGCGTCAAATTGCATGACCTTGGTGGCCAATTCACATCACGCCTGCGAGAGATAACCATACGCTCAAATCGCTCATGCAGATTTTATATCATTTGAACGCGCTGTTCCATCGTGTAACTTGCCATGGTGATTTGGCATAAGTAACTGAATAATAAATTATTAACTTATTCAATCAAAAGGAAATTTATATCGAAAAAAAAGAGTCGACCATTTCCTTGAAAAAACCCACGCCCCCCAAAAATCCCGCGCCAATTGAAAAACTCTTTACTTAGTTATAAAGGGTTTTTCAAACGGCGCGGGTAGATTTTTGCGGGGCGCGGGCGAATTAAAAACATTCAAATTACGTTTTTAACGCAATGTTTCAAGGAAATGTCCCAAGGATATTTCACCATTTAAAAGTTTCAATTGGCAGGCAATGATAAAATTATCTTTATCGGTTTGATCGACCCTTCGTTTTTTTTTCGATTTCAATTTCCTTTTGATTGAATAATACTGTTAATAATTTTAGTATGGTTACGAAGTTTTTATTTATATTTTTATTTAATTCGGCGTGCCAACTTTCACAAACATTGTTGGTTCTGTGCCTTTGACCAACAATGTTCCAGTCGGCGATATATTGTGCATCATTTTGCCATTGTCGGGCCATGTATGCTATGAACTGTTTCATCTTTTTTCCGCTAAATTCATTAGATTCCGTTTTAATGTACTCCCATCCGTTTTTAACAAGTTCTAATGGAGTTAGCGGCAATGCCGAACACAGTCCCACAATTCTTTTATGTAGTTTACTTTTCATACCAATAGATTTCGCTTTTCGCCATAAGCTCTGACAGTAATGATAGTAACACTTTTTTACCGATATGTGTGGAAAAAAAACATCTTAAGGCATTTGCTACGGCAATCTCGAAATCTGCGTGGAATACAGTGGGACACCAATCGGGAAATTCAGGATGTCAAATAATGCAGCATATGTCGACTCTTTTTTGTCGCTCATAAGCACATGTATGCTCCCCAAGTCACCGAGGATAGAAAGTAATTGTGGAAATGGTCGTGGAGAACTTTAGTTTTTAACTTTAACTTTTTTTTTTTTTTGTAATTAAGATAAATTTGGCAGAAATATAAGTAAAAGCAGAAAATCTAAATAGTCGGCAAACGCCGATCAGCAGATCGACTTTACTAGAATATGTAGGTACTGCACTAGCAATTATTGTATACATGGTGTGGAAAAATCAGTGGTGTGAGAAACGAGAAAAAAATTCCTGTTTGTCACACTGGTGTGATAATCTGGTGTGACTACGAGTCAGCACTCGTTTTTGGTACCTACTTCTTTTTTTATTTCCACACCGACTGCCGAAACGAAAATTATTTTGCACGTTTTAGTGTTTTGCTTTTGAAGTCGGTTTATTTTATTTCTCTGTTTTTAGTTTTAGTACAATAAAACTAAAAAGTGATTTACGCATTCGTACTGTTTGCCCCTAAGGAGTTCGGTTGTTTGTTACATATCTCGAAAACTGCTGAACTGATTTGGATGAAACTTGCAATATTCCCTAAGATGAGAAATACCTAATAATATAAAAAAAATCAGCCAAGTGCGAGTTGGACTCACGCACGAAAGGTTCCTTTATCGCAAAAAATCACTTTTGTTGTATGGGAGTCCTACTTAAATATTTATTTTATTCTGTTTTTACTATTATTATTTTGTTATTATTATGATGTTGTTATAGCGGCAACAGAAATACATCATCTGTGAATTTCAACTGTCTAGCTATCACGGTTCATGCCTGGTGATAGACGGACGGACAGAAAGACACACAGACAGACAGACAGACACACGGACGGACGGACGGAGGGACAGACGGCCAGACAGACGGACAGACGGCCAGACAGACAGACGGACAGACGGACAGGCAAACAGACAGATGGACAGTGGAGTCTTAATCATAGGGTTCTGTTTTTACACTTTGGGTACGGAAACCCAAAAATAATGGTCACGATCCGATGAGTAGTTTCGGAGCAATGCTTGGACAAACACACATACCATCATTCATACGTATATATATTTATACACTTATGAACACTTACACATACATTCACTTATGAAATTGGCACACATGTTTAGAAGCCCAATTAGAGTAACATAAGTGAATATTGGGCAATTCCAACAATATTACATACAACATACGTGTCGAATTGATTACCTCCTTTTTTTGAAGTCGGTAAAAATCCAGCCTAGTAGGAATTGGGCTCGCGCACCAAGGGTGCCATATACAACCAAAATGATAATTTATATCTTCCGAAATATGCTCAATTTTTTTGTTATTTGTTAGTGTTATCTATAATTAATATAAAAAAAAAACAAAAACTCATAAAATGTGGTAATTGTTGGGTTAAACCCAAGGCTACCAGAGGTTTTCAGGGCGGTAGGCAGACCGTCAAGATATTTGATACGTTCATATTATGACGCGTTATCGAAATAGCCGTCCCCCGACGTGTCATTATTGACTGTCTGCTCCTTGTAGGTAAAGCGCAGCGTGGTGATCATCACTAGGTACTAGTCAGCATGTCGTGTTGTGGCATTTTATCTTTTCTTACAATAAACGCGCGGTAAAATGCCGAAAAAAAACGGAACTCGGCAATAGTAGTATTGCATATTCATAGCAATAACTTTGCCTTTTACCCTTATGTAATATTCTTGCAAAGTTTAAACAGATTCCTTTCAGCAATCTTTGCGTAAAGCTTGGTCATAGGTACATCATTATCATCTGAAGCCTGATTCGCCCACCGCTGGGCACAGGCCTCTCTTTTCCTATGCCAATCTCCACGCTCCTGTGGCAACCTTAACCATACATACATACAGATGAGCTTACAAAGAATAAAGGAACAGATTTTCGACATCTGAATCGTTCGCACACCTCGCAAAATTACTCTTTGTTGAAAATATTCAATGTAGGTACAGTTTTGGCTGCTTTACGATAGTAATGCAAGAATAGATTGAACATTTAAACAAAGCAGACTAACAAAAGCTTGAATAGCACTAAAGATGTTGATTTTTTAATACGTCATTTAGAGACTACCATCGTCGACCCACCTACTTGCTTCATAATTCCAAGATAAATACATCTTATTGTCTTGACTTGATATATTCCTACTTGATCCTCAACAGTTTTATACTCAAGCAAAACGATATGTACATTCAACGGCCATAATTACAGTAGCATCTTACTGTTCGTAATCCCCTGCACGGTTCAGAGCATATCACGGTGTGTGATGTTTCAATGATAACTAACACATCACATCATACAGTACCACTATCATTAGCTTGCATGTGGTCAACAGTAGACACTCAAATCGAATTATCGGCGTCCGCACCGAACCGATTCAAACTATTGTTTGAATTTGTTACCGGAATCGTAAGAGTGGGCAACTCAGTAGCGTCAACATGGGTGGTGCAAGTACAATTCGCGTAACCAGAAGTTTTTTTTTACCATTATTACTTAGGATTTGAACTAAATGCGTCATAATAAAATAAAATTAGGTAACAAACAATGACTAGAGTTTAAGAAAAAGATGCAACATATTAATGGTACCTATGACATAAAAAATAAAATTTTCGAAGGATAATTTTATTAATAATATATTTTATAACTAACAATTATGAAATAAAAAAAAAAGATTGAATTGGTACTGTTTGTTATGAATGACAATATTTATAAGTCTTAGATAGATAGATATTTATAGTCTTATTCTAGAAAACAACCTCAATCTTACGATCGATAACTAACTTATCAAATGTTATTTATTAAGACCAGCACATCGTCCGTATCAAAATGAATTAGATTTTTAAATCAACATTTAGCGTGATCATCATTATGACGCAGCTAAAAAGACGTCGATGAGAAGAGGCTTCAATATTTGCACATGTTCAAATCTGTGGTATGTAACATGTTGCCCAACTGGATGCAATGGGTATTGGTTTGCAAAACGTTTAGTTGATATGAAACCATTCGTTTCTTATTCATTCACCAAAAAACGTCTCCGAGACTGGTTAACAAACGGTGACCTTCCACTTACAAGATTCTTCGCACTGTCTTGTTCTGCCAATTTCTTCAGTCAACGACACGCTATTAGGCAACGAAATTAAAGAAAATCTTTTCACATATTTTATAGCTATCCATTGATTTACTTATTTAAAACGATTAAATAATTATACATTTCTAGAGGACACCTCGCGGTTTCACCCGCGTAGCTCCCGTTCCCGTAGGAATACAGGGATTAAAAGTAGCTTATGTCACCCGGGGATAGTGCAGCTTCCTAAGGGTGAAAGAATTTTTGAAATCGGTCCAGTAGTTTTGGAGCCTATTCGGTACAAACAAACACACAAACAAACAAAAAAATCCTCCTCTTTATTTTTATTTTATTTTATTTGGAACAACAAACAATTACATAATAAAGCATAAATACATAAGACTTAAAATTAACAATTATGTAATCTACAGCGTTATTCACAGCATACAATATTGTATTTATAATATTTTTTATAATATTGGTATAGATAACAGATCATCAAACCATCTGTAAAAACACTTAAGACGGCTTTATTGGAGGTTTGAGAAACAAGCCTTTCCAAAAAGGCGAAGGTTCTATGTTCAGCTGTATGTATGTTTTTTTTTGTGTATGTTCACGATTACCACACTACCATTCACCAGTTCCACAGTAATAGTAAAACATACGCGTGTGTGTTTAAGCGCAAAGTGTTTATAAGAGGTCGTAAGACAGACTGGTTTGCTGTGCTTTATGAGATTGCTACTGCACTTGTGACCGTGTTGGTACAAAGTTTATTGTTCCGATTCCTACAAAGAGATTGACTGCAATAATTGCCAAGCTAAAGCTAAACAACTACATTCAAAAATGTTTCTGTGCATTATGATCAGACCCAAATAATTGTGGGATGAATATTATTTTCAGTTATTATTTTGTTATTTTTCAGTTTGATGGACAGCACATTGTTACTGCTACATAACTACTGAAAAGTGCCACTTATCACCCATACACACGAGATTTTTCAGTCACGTTATTACACTGATCATCGTTGTACGAAATATTTCAGTTTCATAACCACACTGATCATCGCACCGCACTGAAAAGTGCCGTTTATCACTACACTCACGAAATTTTTCAGTCATGTTACTACACCGATCATCGTTGTACGAAATATTTCAGTTTCATAACCACACTGATCATCGCACCGCACTGAAAAGTGCCGTTTATCACTACACTCACGACATTTTTCAGTCATGTTACTACACCGATCATCGCTGTACGAAATATTTCAGTTTAATAACCACACTGATCATCGCACCGCACTGAAAAGTGCCGTTTATCACTACACTCACGAAATTTTTCAGTCATGTTACTACACCGATCATCGTTGTACGAAATATTTCAGTTTCATAACTACACTGATCATCGCACCGCACTGAAAAGTGCCGTTTATCACTACACCCACGAAATTTTTCAGTCATGTTACTACACCGATCATCGTTGTACGAAATATTTCAGTTTCATAACTACACTGATCATCGCACCGCACTGAAAAGTGCCGTTTATCACTACACTCACGAAATTTTTCAGTCATGTTACTACACCGATCATCGTTGTACGAAATATTTCAGTTTCATAACTACACTGATCATCGCACCGCACTGAAAAGTGCCGTTTATCACTACACTCACGAAATTTTTCAGTCATGTTACTACACCGATCATCGTTGTACGAAATATTTCAGTTTCATAACTACACTGATCATCGCACCGTACGGGATGTTTTATCATTCAGGTTATTTTGGTAAATTGAACACAAAAGCATTGTTTTCATGCCGCAATTATGTCTAATGCAAGGGACTGTACATAATTACATTTACATTTAATTTGAATGATATTTCAGTATGTAATCTATACACAGGTAGTCAGGTACCATCGCGGCCAGAAGTCAAGTATGTACCATAAGCGGAAACAAAGGGCCATTTGAAGTTACATGTTGTTACGAATCAAAACTACTTGAATTTAAAAAAAAAACCTTGAATGTCGGAACATTGGAGTTCTTGAGTTCTGTTCGATTTTGCCAAACGTGAATTGTATTAAACGATATGGTTAGTTTCAGCTGGCCATATCATGAAACACAACCATTTCATGAAATGTTCGGCCACATCATGATGTGATTAATTAATTCTACGATCTGGCCACGACATATACATCCTTCAACTAAGTTTGATTCGAAAGTTTTTTTTTAAAACCGGCCAAGTGCGAGTCAGACTCGCGCACGACGGGTTCCGTACCGTTATAGCAAAAAACCAGCCAAGTGCGAGTCGGACTCGCGCACGAAGGGTTCCGTACTTGGTAAATTGCGGTTTACGATTTATGACGTTTTAAAAAAAACTACTTACTAGATCTCGTTCAAACCAGTTTTCGGTGGTAGTTTACATGGTAATGTACATCATATTTTTTTTTTAATTTTATCATTCTCTTATTTTAGAAGTTACAGGGGGGAGACACACATTTTACCACGTTGGAAGTGTCTCTCGCGCAAACTATTCAGTTAAGAAAAAATATATATTAGAAACCTCAATATCATTTTTGAAGACCTATCCATAGATACCCCACACGTATGGGTTTGATGGAAAAAAAAATAGTTACAGTTTCAAGTATGGGGACCCCTAAAATTTATTGTTTTTTTTCTATTTTTGAGTGAAAATCTTAATGCGGTTTACAGAATACATCTACTTACCAAGTTTCAACAGCATAGTTCTTATAGTTTTGGAAAAAAGTGGCTGTGACATACGGACGGACAGACAGACAGACAGACATGACGAATCTGTAAGGGTTCCGTTTTTTGCCATTTGGCTACGGAACCCTAAAAATGGCACCAAAATCACGTTTGTTGTATGGGAGCCCCAATTAAATATATTATTAAATATATTATTTTATTCTGTTTTAGTGTTAGTTTGATCAGAATTAGTTTTTTTTCTACTTTGGTAAAATAAAAGAATCCATCCCCCTTGGATTTAAAAAAATACGTACCGTTATCGCAAAAACGGCAAATAAATCACGTTTGTTGTATGGGAGTCCCACAAAATATTTATTTTATTCTGTTTTTATTATTTGTTGTAATAGCGGCAACAGAAACATCAGATCTGTGAAAATTTCAACTGTCTAGCTATCATGGTTCATGAGATGCAGCCTGGTGACAGAAGGACAGACAGACAGACAGACCGCAGAGTCTTAGTAATAGGGTCCCGTTTTTACCCTTCGGGTACGGAACCCTAAAAACGATGAATTGCCCGAATAGTATGACGTTGTTGGTTGGTGATATTTGATATGAGCGTTCGGGTTACTACCACTAGTGATGTTTTTTATACTTATCTTTATTAAAACTAATATCAAATATAAACTGTGCAGCCTGGGCAAACATTGTGGCCATGCATTGGAAGGGGTTTGTTTTTCAAACCTCTAATGAAACCGTATGTATATGTGTAAGTTATTTTTTCAGCTTATGTGATGATAATTATGAATATATATTTTCCTCTTTTTAATTACCTACTAACTATATAATAACTATATGAAAACCTGTTCTTTAATTTCTTTAGAAATATTGCGAGTCCATTCAGTGAAAATATTGGAAGAATAAGACAGTCCGAAGAATCGTGTAAGTAGTGGAAGGTCACCGCTTGTGAACCAGTCTCGGCGACGTTTTTTGGTGTATGAGTAAGAAACTAATGGTTTCATATCAACTAAACGTTTTGCAAATCAACCCCATTGCATCCAGTTAAGAAACACGTCGCGTAGCACAGATTTGCACATGTGCAAATATAGGAGTCTCCATTCATCGACGTCTTCTTAGCTGCATCATAATGAAGATCATACTTAATGGTGATTTAAAAATCTAATTTATTATAATACAGGCGATGTGCTGGTCTTAATAAATAACATTTGATAAGTTAGTTTTCGATCGTAAGATTGAGGTTGGGTTCAATCCGCTTTTTCTCGAGTAATATGTCTAAGAATTATATAAAATAATTGTCATTAAAAACAAACTGTACCAATTCAAATTTTTTTTCATTATTTCATAATTGTTAGGTATAAAATATATTATTAATAAAATAATCCTTCGAAAACTTTCTTTTTTATGTCATAGGTACCAATTAATATGTTACACCTTTTTCTTCTTTGTTTGTTACCTAATTTTATTTTATTATGACGCATTAAGTTCAAATCCTAAGTAGGTAATAAACGTAAAAAAAAAAACTTCGGGTTACGCGAATTGTACTTGCACCACCCATGTTGACGCTACTGAGTTGCCCACTCTTACGATTCCGGTAACAAATTCAAACATTAGTTTGATGCGGCTCGGTGCGGACGCCGATAATTCGATTTGAGTGTCTACTGTTGACCACATGACAGCAAATGATAGTGGTACTGTATGATGTGATGTGTTAGTTTTCATTGAAACATCACACACCGTGATTATGCTCTGAACCGTGCAGGTGAATACGAAAAGTAAGATGCTACTGTAATTATGGTCGTTATATCGTTTTGTTTGAGTATAAAACTGTTGAGGATCAAGTAGGTATATATCAATTCAAGACAATAAGATGTATTTTTCTTGGAATTATGACGCAAGTAGGTGGGTCGAAGATGGTAGTCTCTTAATTACATATTAAAAATCAACATCTTTAGTGCTATGCAAGCTTGTGTTAGTCTGCTTTGTTTAAATGTTCAATCTATTCTTGCATTACTATTGTAAAGCAGCCAAAACTGTACATTGAATATTTTCAACAAAGAGTAATTTTGCGAGTTGTACGAACGATTCAGATGCCGAAAATCTATTCCTTTATGTTTTGAAAGCTCATCTGTATGTATGTATGGTTAAGGTTGCCACAGGAGCGTGGAGATTGGCATAGGAAAAGAGAGGCCTGTGCCCAGCGGTGGGCGAATCAGGTTTCAGATGATAATGATGTACCTATGACCAAGCTTTACGCAAAGATTGCTGAAAGGAATCTGTTTAAACTTTGCATGAATATTCCATAAGGGTGATGGCAAAGTTATTGTTATGGATAAGCAATACACCACTATTTCAGAGTTCCGTCTTTTTCCGGCATTTTACCGCGCGTTTATTGTAAGAAGAGACAAGATGCCACAACACGACATGCTGACTAGTACCTAGTGATGATCACCACGTTGCGCTTTACCTACAAGGAGCACACAGTCAATAATGACAAGACGAGGAACGGCTATTTTGATAACGCGTCATAATATTAACGTATCAAATAGATTGCCGGTCTGCCGACCGCCCTGAAATCCTCTGGTTGCCTTGGGTTTAACTCAACAATGATCACATTTTATGATTTTTTAAATAATATTTTTTTTATATTAAGTATAGGTAACACTTATAAATAACAATAAAATATCTTTGAGCATATTTCGGAAGAATATAGATTATTATTTTGTTGTACATGTGGCACCCTCGGTGCGCGAGCTAGATTATTACTAGGCTGGTTTTTGATAAAATACCTGCTTATACCTACAGTAAAACCAGAAAAGTATTTTTCCCTTTACTTTACTCTCGTGACCAACTCTACAGGACATTTTTCGCGACTAAAAGTAATCCATGACACTCAGCGATGAGTAGCTTTCTAGCAGTAAAATAATTTTCGTAACAGATTACAAATGCCAGATATAACCCATCACAAACAAACAATTTCACCTCTTTATATTATTAGTTAATATTCAGCAATAATGTTCATATCCATCAGTGAAATAATTTTTGTAACTAAATGAGTATTTCCAGAGATTAACTTTTACAACCACATAAACAAGCAAACATATAATTCTTCTTGTTTCCTGTGTAGCCTATGTCTAACTTTTAAAAGGCAGAATAAAAAATAATCACCTCTAAAAACCCTTCATTTTGATACCGCTACTCGATGGGTTTAGAAGAAAAAAATATTGAAACCCCTACAATATGGCGCCCAAAATCCGCCATGTTTATTTTTTTTAACGGCACTAAACTTTTTTTTTTTTTTTTTATAACCTATAGGCTCGCGCTTGACCACAATCTCACCTGATGGTAAGCGATGATGTGGTCGAGGGTGAAACACGCTTGCCTAGAAATAACCTATTCACTCTTGACTTAAAGACCCCTAGATTGTAGCTATCGGGAAACACAGACTCCGGCAGAGAATTCCACTCCTTAGCTGTACGCATAATAAAAGTGTTCCCAAAACGTTTTAATCTATGAACACTTGGGGGGCCAATACCTATCTAACGATTTCTTAACTATAAAAATCCGTCTATTGGTTTGAAAAGGATACGAGGCATTAAAAAATATTACACACATACATACAAACATACATACATAGAAACATACATATATACAAGATGGCGCGAAAAACATAACCCTATCCTTGCAGCCGGGTAAAAAATTGCATTGGTTCCAGAGATATAGTTATTTACATTCCATTCACATATACACAAACTCACAAAATTTACACTCTGCCTTTGTAATATTTACCTTAATAAATATTATTTATTTAAAATTGATTATGATAATACAAATATTATTATTTATTTATTTAATTTTTGCTTGAAAAATATATTACCTTGGTTTAATTATGATTTTTTATTGCAATAGTAACTCATCGGTCTAGCGGTCTCAAGCACTTCTTTTGAGCATGAAGACTTGGGTTAGATTCCTAGAACAACATGCTATTTGAATCTTGAATCTTAGTTGCAGCCCGGAGTTTAACAAACTGGTGTACTATTTACACCTCTTCCTAAACCTACGAGGAATTTAAGTGTAGTGTTAGGTTATGTAGTGATTTTGAATTGGTAGTTTCCATTTGCCACAAATTTACCCAACTGCAGGGAAACTATAAAGGAGGGAGAGCTTTAAAACGTCACCTAGAAAACAACGTAGTCAGTGTACTAGATTATTCCACGTCTTCATCGCTCCAATTAAACAACTCACAATAAACTTGCATATCATATAACTAGCTCGGGTCAGCGGCTTCACCTGCATTTACAAAATTATAATAATTACTAATTACTTACCCAATATGGATAGTAAATTATTATTCTTCATTGTACACAAAACACACAGATACAAATACAAAAGAACAGTTTATTTAACAGTTTATTCCCAACGAAGGGCTATTCCGTATGGAGTGAGGGAGATTATTCCAGAGGCGGACAGCACGAACAGTAAATGATCCAGCGTAACGACTTGATGAGTGGGAAGGAAAACGAAGGAGAGGAGATGATGAGGAACGGCAAGGTTTGCCTCTATAAATAATAAAAAGCTGCAAAATAAATTGTGTGTGATGGAATTAGAACTTTGTCATGTAGTATAACAAAGGTTCAAAACTTAGAACTATCTAATACTAGCGATCCACCCTGGCTTTGCATGGGTGGCGGCAGCTATTTCATTTCAAGAGATTTTCTAAAAAAAACTTTTCCTAAGAGTTGTGAACAAAACTAAAAAAATCAGCACAATAGATCAAGAGATTCTCAGTGATGATCTTTCATACGTGCAGCAATTGATTTTTACAAGTTTTTATGTAAGTATGTATGTAAGTGTGTTCGGGTCAACCGAATTTTAAAGCAGTTATCCTCCACCGATTAAGATGAAATTTTGCATACACATTTAGTTTGGATGAGAATGCATGGTAAGCTAAGTGACATCATTCTAAATCCAATATGGCGGATGGCGGACTAGTTATTTTTTGTGCACCTTCATGATATGGGTATCAAATGAAAGGGTATGCTGAGAAGAATACGAAAAAAGCTTGTTTAAAAAAAAAAAAAATTGCTTAACTTCTGCCAGCAGCCTCGCCCGCGTGAATGTCGAAAATTATCCTGAGGAAACATATTCCTTGGATAAAAAGTAACCTATGTGCTATTCTTGACTATAATCTACCTCTGTGTCAAATTTTATCCAGATCCGTTCAGCCATTCTGGCGTGAATAAGTAACAAACACACTCAAAAACTTGCCCGTTTATAATATTAGTGTGATTATGTAATGTGATAGTGTGATTTTGTCAACTAAGACCCACTTGCGCCAAAAACTGAACTCAGAATTTGTTTCTAAAACGAAAAACTAAAAAAAATATACAAGAGGCAACCTTATCTACTTCCACTAGGTGGACCGATGACCTGGTTAAGGTTGTGGGAATAAGATGGATGCGAGACGCACGAGATCAGTCTATGTGGCGACGTTTGGGGGAAGCCTCTGCCCAGCAGTGGACGTCTTTTGGCTGAAATGATGATGATGAACCTTATTGCATTAATTACTTACTCAGGATTAAGAAAGATAACCCAGAGTGGGCCTGAAGAGCTAACAAAACAGTTATATGGCCAGAGAATAAGCATTGACACGCAATGTGCAATGAAGCCAGTCTTTTGGACACTAACATATTGGTATATAAGTATTTTCTAACTAGTATTTCTGCATATTTTTAATCTCCACCGGAAAAACAGACAAGTACGACGTAATATTGACGTGTTTACCTGTGTTATTTGTGTCTTTGTGTATCTGTTTGTGGCATAATAGCTCCGAAACTTATGAACCGATATTGTTATTTTTTTTGAAAGTGACTTTATCGAAAGTGTTCTTACCTGTTTGACGAAAATCGGTCCAAAAAAGTTATGGGCAATTTACTCTTTGAATCGTGGTACCAAACCGTGGTGGAAACGACAACGCACGTCCACAAACACAACTTAATTGAAAAAAAACTTAATTAAAAAAATAAAAAAACCCGACTGCTTCAAAAGCGAACTAAAAAGTCGTAAACAAGGAAAAAATCATGCTGTGCAGTCGGAGGATACATATTCGCCGGCTGGCTGACCCAAAATCTGATGCATCCTCCGCCTGCACAGCATGATTTTTTCCTTGTTTACGACTTTTTAGTTCGCTTTTGAAGCAGTCGGGTTTTTTGATTTTTTTTATAAAGTTTTTATATTTATAACTTTTTAGTTAGTTTCATCGAATTAGATACATTTAAACATATAAATGTTCACATGTATCACCTCTTAAAACCCTTTATTTTGATACCCCACACGATGGGTTTGGAAGAAAAAAAAGAATTGGGCCCCCACAATATGGCACCCAAAATCCGCCATTTTTCTATTATCCAATTTTAATGTAGCCTATGACACTCGCAGAGTTAAGACGCATCGATTGACATACGAATCATCAAAATCGGCCAACGCGTTTGGTCTCTGGAACGCCACATAGGAACAAACATACATACATACATACTTACATACATACATACATACATAAATACATAGACTGATAAACACATTACCCTCCTTCGGCAGTCGGGTAAAAACAAAAGAACATCGCTGTAAAATGGTTGCTAGGTAATATTTTTCAAAGAAACACTTTATTTTGTACTCATCTTAGACACAATAAGGTGTTTAACTACTTTATACAAACTTCCTTTGAAATATTATGAAATTATTGAAAACTAGCTGGCCCGGGCAAACTTTGTTTTGCCATAAAAACACCAAACATTTATCTACCCTACCTACCGTACCTTACACTACCTACACTACCCTACCCTACCCTACCCTACCCTACCCGACCCTACACTACCCTACACTACCCTACACTACCCTACCCTACACTACACTACCCTACCCTACCCGACCCTACACTACCCTACCCGACCCTACACTACCCTACCCTACCCTACCCTACCCTACCCTACACTACCCTACCCTACCCAACCCTACACTACCCAAATGCCGCTAAACGCCAAACGCTACACAAATGCCCCTGGAGTTCATGTGCCTGGCAGATCAAACGTTACTAGACAGTAGCAATGTGCAGACGGTGCGAATATTCACCGACGGCAGCAAGATTGAGGGGAAGGTTGGAGCCGCATTATCCATTTGGGATAATGATGGCGAAATCCGGAACCTCAAACTCTGCCTTGCCGCGTACTGCACAGTCTACCAGGCGGAACTCCTGGCCATTTGCAAAGCTACCGAAGTGATCCTCGCGCGGCAAGAGGAGAGCTATGGTTTGTATAGCGACTCAATGTCATCATTGCAGACGCTTGCAAACCATGGTTCTCTCCATCCCCTGGCAGTTCGCGCGCGCGCCAATTTGGCTAAGGCTTTGCACCAGAACAAAGCTGTGTCTCTGTTCTGGATCAAGGCCCACGCGGGCCTGCCAGGGAATGAGCGGGCGGACGAGTTGGCGAAGGAGGCAGCATTGTCGTCACGGAGGAAGCCGGACTACGACCAATGCCCGATTTCATTCATCAAGCGACAGATCCGTTCGGAAACGCTTGATGAGTGGAATCGGAGATATGTGTCGGGCGAGACGGCCTCGGTGACGAAAATGTTTCTTCCGGACGCGATAGTGGCTTTCCGTATTGTACAACAGGTACGGCCAACGGGTGTTCTCACGCAGGTTCTAACGGGGCACGGTGGGTTCTCTGAATACTTGAATCGCTTCAAGTGTAAGGAGAGCCCAGCGTGCCTCTGCGACCCTGGAGTGGTGGAAACTGTCCAGCACATACTAGTAGAATGCCCGTTATTTATCAGGGAGCGCTACCAACTCGAGTGTGAGCTGGACAGGAAGCTGACTAGGGAGAGCCTGCATGGGTTCATGTCGAAGAAAGACAGGGAAAGATTTTTAATTTACTGCGTATATCTGGCCAACACAGTCATCTGTAGAAACAAAAACCAAAAAAACACTGTACTTCATTCGTATTATAATAGTATTTTAAATGTAAGTACAGATAAGACAGATCAAAATTGTAAAACAGCAGTAGATTAGATTAGTACCTAAGTTAGTTGCATATGTATTATAACTATAGTAGTAATGTGTAATAAGAATAATTTGTAATGAGAACTTGTAAATATATTTCAGCTCCAATTGTTTTAATCGCCCTATTGTAAATAAATAAAGAATGCCCATAGATTAGATTTTTTAAAAAGTGGGACTCCTACCCACAGTATGCATGGTGATGGATGATAGAAAGATATAGTATGAAGGATGAAAGTACGAGAGGCATAGATGCGGAAACTGTATGAGAGAAGTTGAGCAGAGAATAGGCGCCGACTATATGATACGTTTGTGGGATTAGTACTAAGGAAAAAAAAAAAAAAAAAAAAAAAAAACCCTACCCTACCCTACACTACCCTACCCTACACTACCCTACCCTACACTACCCTACCCTACCCTACACTACCCTACCCTACCTACCCTACCCTACCTACCCTACCCTATCTACCTACCAACTTGTTGAACTATTTATTTGAATAAGAAATAATATATATACTACTATACGAATGCAACCAACTTTTGTTTCTACCGGCAGCGTTGATCTAATTAAAATTTAGAACATAAAATTTGCTATTGTGAGTCCACCTTAAAAGATAGACATATGGTGTCACGGACTTTTTTTTAGAACTTTTAAAGAGAAACAATTCCATCATACATGATATTTGCGTAACTTAAACCATTTACGCAGCGCACGCAATGGAAGCTCTCAAAAAGGAATATTTTTTCCCGTTTTTGTAACATTTTTCATTTATGCTCCGCTCCTATTGGTCGTAGCGTGATGTTATATAGCCTATAACCTTCCTCGATAAATGGACTATCCAACAGTGAAAGAATTTTTCAAATCTGCCAAGTAGTTTCGGAGCCTATTCAATTCATACAAACAAACAAACAAACAAAAAATCAAACCTTTCCTCTTTATAATATTAGTATAGATATAGACAACAAGGCAAAATAATGCATGTTAAAAATTAGGTATTTAAGTACTTACCTACATTTTGTGTACTTGAAGTCAATAGTTACACACGGCGAACCCCTTAAAATACTTACAAGCGGTCATACATGTTATAATGCACTGTCTTACTTCTATTTTCATAATATCTAATATAGTGAATTAATTAAAACATTTTAACTTTTTCAAAAGGCATTTCGAAACTTCCACGGGCGTCTGAACTAAGAGATAATCGGTCACTTAACCACTTTAAACTTTTTATTTACTTGTTTGTAATGTCTTTTGTCTGAACATCAATAATAATAAAAAAAATCTAACGTCTGCCATTCTATATTTTTTTCGAATTAACCTAATGTTCGCGGTAAAATACAATACGAAATACGAATGGCCGATTGGCGATTGATATAATATAATTCATTTTTTTTCTTCAACGTCATAGACAAGACATAGATCTGGTATTTCTATGTTGCCAGTGTGCTCTCAACGTTGTTGTCATTTTCATTCAAAAACAATATTGTTATAAACGGCCTAATATTGCTATTTGGGTGTTAAGCCAGGTTCATACGTGTGAAATATGGCATTCGTTCGAAATTTACTAATTAATTTAATTCGGAGTTTGAAAAGTTTAAATGGTGTAAATTTTTTATCACTGTTATGGCCACTTGTTTATTTTAACAGATTTGTACTGTGTTCTGCTGTTAAATTGAGATAGTATAAAATCGGTTGACGTGGGTTTTCTATTCTACTGAAATCTTTTTAAACTCGTGCAGTTAGTTACAGTTACTTTAATTTGCTGCCAAATCCTTCTATTAACACGAAAAACTCCAGATTCAAAGAGTAATTTTTGGGCGCACGGTTGGCGCAGTGGTTGAGCGATTGACTGCTGCGCTGCGTGTCGTGGGTTCGATTCCCGCACGGAACAAATATTTGTATGACCTACAGATAGTTGTTCCGGCTCTGGGTGTTTGTGTATGTGAGTTTATATGTTTGTAAACGCACCCACGATACAGGAAGAAATTCCTAGTGTGGGGCAACGTTTAAAAAAATAATAAAAAAAAGTAATCTTTGAATCTGGAGTTTTGTCGCAAGATCGTGTCATTATTACGTGTTTCGATAGATTGTCGATTGAAGCGTGTCTGCTTCTAGGTATATTATATTTAGTTTAAAAAGCATGAAATAAAAATCAAAGTACAAATTTTCGGGACGGTTGAAGATGTTCACCATCTACTTATGGAGTGTACTAAGACTAAGAAGGAAAGAGAGACACTTTTGAGCAGAATAAAAGTAAACAAATATGATATTGGTCCATATGTAAAAGTTTTAGGGCAACCTTCACCTGAGATAGCAAACCTACTTACTGATTTGTTTAAAATTTATAATGTATAATGTATTGGTAGACGTAGTTTCGAACAAGTTTAAGTTATGATGAGGCTGACATGCCATTGTGGATAAAAGCCTCTTTAAAAAATTTAGAATAAAAAAAAAAAAAAAAAAAAAAGTACAAATTTTAAAATTACTTAGTGTCTTTTACACTAAGTAATTTGAACGCATAGTTTAAAAGTTATCACGATAAGATTGACTTGAATGGAGCTCCATCGTCATAAATACGCGCAGCAGGTAAAATGGGGGAGCGGGGGGAGGGGCGATGTGATCCAAGCAATGACGCGTGATGCCTAAGTGTGCAAGCGCGACCCGAACACGGGCAGATGCTAGCTAGAAGCATATCAGTAATCTATGACAGTAATCTGTGGGGCAGACGCGTGACTCCGCGTGAGCATCATATTGAATGGCGAAAAGCTGGACTTTGTAAATCAAACAGTTTTCCTGGGAATCACTCTAGACGACAAATTGCAATGGGGTCCTCATATAACATCTCTTGCGTGTCGGCTAAGCTCAGCCGCTTATGCTGTTAGAAAGATAAGACAGTTAACGGATGTAGAAACCGCGCGTTTGGTCTATTTTAGTTACTTTCACAGCATAATGTCATACGGTATTTTACTGTGGGGTCGAGCGGCTGACATTGAATCCATATTTATATTGCAAAAGAGAGCTGTCAGAGCCATATATAAGTTAAGTCACCGTGAATCTCTTAGAGAACTGTTTAAAAATATTAATATTATGACAGTTTCTTGCCAATTTATTTATGAAAATATTATGTATGTAAGGAAAAATATACATCTCTTTAGTAAAGTCAGTGATAGACACAATTGTAATACCCGAAATAAAGATAAGTTAGATCAGCCTTCTTATAGACTAGCTAAAGTACAATCATCTTTCATGGGGTACTGTGTTAAATTCTATAACAAAATACCTTGTGATATATTAAAACTAAATGAAAGTAAATTTAAAACTTTAGTTAAAAGCACCCTTTGTAAACAAGCATATTACAAATTAGATGATTATATTTGTGGTATCCTATAATAAACGACAGAGCAATACGTGCCTGCGTCTACCTACTTATTAATTATTAAGTTGTCACCCACATCGGTGACAGGACGTATCCATGTGGAGCTCTGTGCTTACTGATAATTTGAGTGTATTATTATAAACCCCAACCCCTAATTAGTGAACACCACATTGGCGACGAGTAAAAGCGCAGTGAGTAAAGTGATTATATCAAATAATGTCCCACTTACGGAAATTGGTCAGCAACAAAAGTATTATTTTATTGCATGTGTTTTGGAAAAAATAAATGATAATGAGGGTAGTAAGTAATGGAAATGTGAAATTTGGCAGAATGTTATTTTTATAATTATTTGCCTATTCATGAGCGATCCGCATCGGCGATAAGCTGAGGGATGTGCTACATAAATCATTGAAATCATTACTTGACCTGTGTAAATAAACAAAACCGTGTACCGAAATGTGGTTATGAAATTCAAATAAAAACTACATTTCGACAGCAATAATAAACTCAAACCCGGTTTAATCCGGTTGACCAAATCCGTTTGCTAATAAAGCGATGGAGCGTTACCAACGTATATAGTTATAAAACGATCCATCGCACAAAACAATAATCACTTATTCAAGTTCAACAGTTATTCAAGCAAAGCAAAACTATCTATTTTCTAAAATGTCTAATTTTCAAAACGATATATTTCTCAAACATCACTCGTTACTTATGAATCGAAACCAAAGCTGTGTCACAACGCTATAAATCCCCGCAAACTATAACACACCCACTTGAATTTTTCAACGTAGCTGGTTGAAGAGAATAAGCCAGATAGAGCGTTTTGATGCGTGCGAGTAAGAGAGCTATATTTTTAAGGGTGGATGATAAGCTGAATTTGACAATGCGATAATGAAGCTTATTCCTAAGTAACTTAGGACGATATTATTATTATGTAAAACTTCGTTTTGAACCTTGACTTTGTCGCATACGTTGCGATTGTAACCTGCGACACAATTGTTTCGAATTTCGATTTACTATCTCGATATGTACTATCAGCCAACTATACATCTGATCATTTTGAAAACAAAATCCCGTGCACAAGACCACAACATCTGCGTCCGCCCTTTTTGCGTCGACCAATAGCCATATGCCAATATGCATAGCAGTGTTAAACAAAAAATGATCCGAGAAAAAAAAAATAGTTTTTTGGCTGACCAATAGTAATAGAAAAAAAACAGGACCAAAGAAGAGAAAGTTTTAATGCTTAACATTTTGTTTCCACACAACGATTGAATCGTCTTTGTTCTTATATAACACGTGCAGCTCGAAGCTCTAAACAAAAGGGCCATTGTGCTTAAACTACACTTCGAGCTGAGAGGCTGTTACTATACCATTTAGAGTAAATATTCAAGCCAAACGTATTTGTAGAAAATTATTGTTTATATGAATCAACAATAATCTACAAAGTTTTTTTAGTTAAAATGTCTCGTTTGTTTTTTTTTGCCGTCTTTTTTATTACAAAAACAAGGGTCCGACCGGTACTAGAGAAACAGTCACCCGATGCTGCGATGCTATTGGTTGATGAGTATAAGTCGGCGTTACTATAGCGGGCGAGCCCTGCAACCAAAAATAGTCTTTACGGTGATCAAATGTATAGTTGGCTGATAGTACTAGCAATCACATAAATGCAATGTTAATAGCAGGACGTGGAATCCAGCCAGTCCTAAGCTTGGTAATGTACTGAGGGAAGTTCATCGAATACTATAAAAATCGTTTGGTAAACGTGTTTAAGTTAAACCGTGGGGTAACACATTAAACATTTAGAAATAGATAGTTGCCAAAATAGATAGTTTTGTCAAAGGTTGACCAATGATCAACGGTATCGTTACGTTGTTTAAAAAACGATAACGACACATCAATTGCCAATCATATCGAAAGATATTATTGGATCTAAAGTGAAAAAAAAAAAAAAAAAAAAAAAATGATGTCAATCATATCGAAAGATATTATTGGATCTAAAGTGAAAGGTCGACAAAATGATGTCAATCATATCGAAAGATATTATTGGATCTAAAGTGAAAGGTCGACAAAATGATGTCAATCATATCGAAAGATATTATTGGATCTAAAGTGAAAGGTCGAAATAAATAATGTCAATCATATCGAAAGATATTATTGGATCTAAAGTGAAAGGCCAAAATAAATGATGTCAATCATATCGAAAGATATTATTGAATCTAAAGTGAAAAAAAAAAAAAAAAAAAAAAAAAAAAAATGATGTTAATCATATCGAAAGATATTATTGTATCTAAAGTGAAAGGTCGAAATAAATGATGTCAATCATATCGAAAGATATTATTGGATCTAAAGTGAAAGGCCGAAATAAATGATGTTAATCATATCGAAAGATATTATTGGATCTTAAGTAGAAAAAAAAAAAAAAAAAAAAAAAAATGATGTCAATCATATCGAAAGATATTATTGGATCTAAAACAAAATATTTGAACGGTGAACCGTTAATTGATGCCAATTAATCGAAACGAATTATTGGGTCAAAACAAGATGTTTCAGCGATGAATCGTAAATTCATTCATTCAGTTATTTTATTGAATGATAAAAATGAAAAAGTTCCACTTCGATAAATTCGAAGCAATGTGATGCCAAATTAGGTATAAACTTGTTGTTAAAATTAAAAAAGTATCATGAAATTTGTTAAGGCTAAATAAGAATCAAATCGAATGCATTTTGTACTGACTATATATTCAAATAAGAAAAAAATAAAGAACCGTTTCCTGAGGTGATAGACTGGGACTCGAGTTAACTGGCAGTCTGGCACTTAACAGGTACTTGAGGGACTTTTGTGCGGCTTGCTAGCTAGAGTTTGTTTATTTAAACATTCCAACGTAAACAGAGCCACACTGAACTCTTGTTATGAATAGAGCTTAATCAGTTTAAATATAAACTCAATTGTTAATTTTATAATTAGCATTTTGATTATTTTAAAAATGTTATAATTATTGCAAGAAGTTAATTTGAATGCAGCTAATGCAACATGCACTGTCAATTTAAATGTAAGTAGCAAAAGCAAACACTAGAGTCAGCATAACGTTGTCAGAGCCAAAATGCAACAAGTACTTGCCTTATTAAAATTGATACATGAACAAGAGGTATACCTCTTTTGTCGATATGGCAATACAATCACAAACGTGATAACTAACGGTTTCTGCCGTATTTATGCCAATGTAGAGATGAGCACTTTGGCACTTAAAACGTAATGCAGTAAACTGCTCCTGAGTTACAAAGATAATGCTCAGTTACCAATTCCTAGTACAATGAATGAGAACAGAATAAAAGGAGTTTTCTAATGTTATTTCCAAAAACACTACAAAACAAAGGCCAATAAAAGAAAAAGTCCCAACTTTTGTCAAATGACAATATACAAAATCTCAAAAAAGAAGCTAAAAAGGTCCATTTTTTTAACTCAAAATCCTGTCAAATGACAAGATAATAAAAGCTTAAATAAAAAACTAAAAATGTCCACTTTAGAGACTCAACCTCTAGTCAAATGACAAGTTACAAAAAGCTAAAAAAAAAGAAGCTAAAAATGTCCACTTTAGAGACTCAACCTCTTGTCAAATGACAAGATAATAAAAGCTTAAATGAGAAGCTTAAAAGGTCCACTTTTCTAGACTATATTTTTCAAGTCAATGACGATGCAACAATTGATTACAAATTTGCATGTGCAAAGCTTATTGGATGAACAGTTAAGACAGTAAAACTGGCTCTAAATGATTAGTGGTAAAAACTAATAAATTGGGTAAAAGCTGCCATTGACCCTAATGTACCTACTACAAAAGGTTTTGGTCTGAATTCCACTAAAAAAAAAATAACAAATTTCCAAATTCGAAAAGGTTTATCTAAAGATTTCTATTTTCAAAACAATTCAATCAATTTGGTCAACGAATCTTGTGGATGAAAGCTACCATTTTCGTTAATGTACTAAAGCAAACACTTGGTCTGAATGCCACTGAAAATAAACAAATGTTCAATTTCGCAAAATTAAATCTAGAGATCTCTATTTTCAAAACAATTTGACAACCTCATAGTTAAGTCCCAATTCCTGGAATCAAAGGTAAAAACACAATACGAGCTAAAGACATGGAACCCGTAAGTAAAACCATAATCTAGGGTTTCCCCAAGTTTTAAAGCCTGATAATGATATTCTTATAATTTGGACATGCATATAGTCTTAGATAATATATAATACTAGGGTAGTGTTGCTAAGAAAACCACACATGTTTATCACTCCTAAATTCCAGACTGCAATATTTTTCTATAAAGTAAAAATCAAAAATGCTTTTGTTCATGCATATTATAAGCATTTATTGCTTGGCGAAGGAGTGCTAAAACTTATAAACAACAAATGTAATAAAAACCATAAAAGAAAAAAGGAAATTGTCAAACGCACGCGTCTGCTACTGCGATTGATCGAATCCAAAATTTGCATCACTTGACTGACGTTTAATTGTGATGCGTTTATAATAATTTAACCGGTTGGTGAAATCGACGGTTAAACACAAACGCTCAAGTACTTGGAAAGTATAAAAGTAATCCAGTTTTCTGGATCAATTTTGTTGGCAAGTGGATCCTTAATTTCACAACTATAACATCGATCTATAGTTTTGAAACTAAAATATTGTGTCTCTATATTGCCTACCCTTGGCTACAATGACACAAAAGTTTGTATTGCACCCAAGTAGTCGCTGACACCAGGGGGGTGACCACAAGCTCTTAGAGTAAGGTTATTTTGAGATCGAGTAAGGGACAGATGTATCTGACTTGTATACATCTGTCACTTACTCGATCTCAAAATAACCTTACTCTAAGAGCTTGTGGTTACCCCCCTGTTCTGTTACTTTAGTGACTGTACTGGTTCAGTTCGACAAACAAAAACAATTAATTTCACTCATGTGGAAACTAAAGATAGACAGTGTACTGTCAGGGAAAAAAAAATATAACGAGACAATATTAGTCTTTGTACAAAAAAGAAAAAAAAAGAGAAACGAACTCTTAAACTGGTTCTTTGGCCAAATAAAAACAAAGACCTAGTTTAATCATGAGTCCAGAGTATTTCAATATGAAATATGTTTAAATCCATAAGGACTACTAATGTAAAATCTAAATATTTTACACAAGGTCGAAATTGTGAAACTTCTAGATAAAACACAATAATAGTGTTATGAAATATATTTCAAAAGCCGTGAATCGTAAAATTATAACATCTAACAACGGCAGATAATTTATGTCATTAATTAGATATTCAAATAACATCCAACAACGGCAGATAATACTGTTAAAAAAAAAAAAAAAAAAAAAAAAACCTGTAGGCCACATAGGCCGGAAGGTTATCGATCAAGGAGTGATGATTCGTAAGACTTTAAATAAAACACTGTATTGATTAAAAAATATTATATATGTTACAAAATTTGTTTAAAACATATTATGTATGTACTCATGTACCTAAATATTGTAAAAATCATTCTTTTTAAAAGAGTAAGTATGGAGTTTCTTGTGCATTCTTCTCCATAACAAGCTACTTTCCGAATGCACGGTAGAATCAATTTTTTAAAAGAGTAAGTATGGAGTTTCTTGTGCATTCTTCTCCATAACAAGCTACTTGCCGAATGCACGGTAGAATCAACTTTTATTCCATGTAAATTTAAATTGTGACATTCAAAAGTGCCGCTTGGTGGCCCAGTTGAAATAAATATCTTTTGTCTTGTCTCAATAAATATCTTTAATGTAATTACACTTGCAAAATAATTATTATTATAAAAAGGAAGAGATGTGGTATCCTATAATAAACGACAGAGCAATACGTGCCTGCGTCTCATCATCATCATATCAGCCGAAAGACGTCCACTGTTGGACATAGGCCTCCCCCAAGCAACGCCACATTGACCGGTCCCGTGCATCTCGCAACCAGCGGATCCCCGCAACCTTCACCAGGTCATCGGTCCACCTGGTGGGAGGCCTTCCAACGCAACGTCTTCCGGTTCGCGGTCGCCATTCCAGAACCTTTCTGCCCCATCGGCCATCCGTTCTGCGAGCAATGTGCCCTGCCCACTGCCACTTAAGTTTAGCAATTCTTCGGGCTATGTCGGTAGCCCTGGTTCTCTTGCGGATCTCTACGTTTCTGATTCGATCACGCAAGGAAACTCCGAGTATAGCCCTCTCCATTGCCCTTTGAGTGACTGTAAGCTTTCTGATAAGGCCCATTGTAAGCGACCACGTCTCAGAGCCATATGTCATCACTGGCAACACACACTGGTCATAGACTTTCGTCTTGAGACACTGCGGTAAGTTGGACGAGAAGATACCGCGCAGCTTCCCAAACGCTGCCCAGCCGAGTCGGATTCGACGGTTTACCTCTTTCTCGAAGTTGGCCCTACCCAATTGGATCGTTTGTCCCAGGTACACATAGTCGCCCACAACTTCGAGTGTAGAGTCTCCAATCTTGATAGGAGCGGGTGCAACATGGGCATTCAACATCAACTTAGTTTTGTCCATGTTCATCCTAAGACCCACTCTTTCGGAAGCTCTACTGAGATCATCGAGCATTGTACTGAGGTCCTCCATGGTCTCAGCCATAACCACTATATCGTCGGCAAACCGAAGGTGAGTGATGTACTCGCCATTGACGTTAATGCCTAGCCCTCTCCAGTCCAGAACCTTGAAGACATCCTCCAGTGCAGCGGTAAAGAGCTTCGGAGATATTACGTCTCCCTGTCTCACACCTCGCTGCAGAAGGACGGGTTCCGAGGTCTGATCCTGAAGTCGAACTGACATTGTGGCGTTTTTGTATAAACACTTCAACACTTCGATGTACCGGTAGTCAATTTGGCACCGTTGGAGAGACTGCAGTACAGCCCAAGTCTCGATCGAATCGAAGGCTTTCTCGTAGTCCACAAACGCTAAACAGAGAGGCAGGTTGTACTCTTCGGTCATCTGTATAACCTGCCGCAGCGTATGTATGTGGTCTACGGTGCTGAAGCCTTTACGGAATCCGGCTTGTTCGGGAGGCTGGAAATCGTCAAACCTGCGTGCGAGACGATTCATGATGACTCTTGAAAACAGCTTGTAGACATGGCTAAGGAGTGTGATGGGCCTATAGTTCTTCAGTAGGGCATTGTCACCCTTCTTGAAGAAGAGTACCACCACACCCCTGCACCATGCCTGCGGCGTTTTCCCCTCGAGTATGACGGAATCAAAAAGCTTCTGAAGGGCCTTAAGTACTGGTTTTCCACCCGCCTTCAGGAGTTCGGCCGTAATTCCGTCATCACCCGGTGCCTTGTTGTTTTTAAGTTGTTTCAGAGCCATCCTAATCTCATACAGGCTGACCTCCGGAATGTCTTCGGTATAGTGTCGGGTCAATCTAGCTCTTGGGTCATTCGCTAGATTCGCGACGGGTTTACTTTTTGACGTGTACAACTGTCCATAGAATCTCTCGATCTCCCTCAGAAGCTCCGGTTTGGCGGACACGATCCTGCCATCATCGGTCTTCAGTTTCGTGAGCTGGCTCTGCCCAATAGACAGATCTCTTGCAAAGACCTTGGAGCCTTTGTTCCGCTCAATCGCGTCTTTAATACTTTCAGTATTAAAGCGGCGGAGGTCGCTTTTCAAGGACTTTGAGATCCGTCTATTTAGCTGCCGGTATTTCAACGAATCGTCTGAAGACTGCAGGATCATTTCACGCCTCTCCTTCATGAGCTTGAGAGTATGATAAGAGAGCTTTTTGTTTCTATCTGTACGGCGGGTCTTGAAAAACTTAGACCCGACCGTATGGACAGCTTCCACGAACCCATCGCTGTATTCGTCCACGGAGCTCCCTAGGCACTCGAAACGATTCTGGAGTTCGAGCTGAAAGCTCTCGGGGTTTTGGACCTGGATTTGTGCTGGACGGAGCGTGGACTTCATCAGTCGAGACCTTTCAAGCTTAACATTAATGTTCAATGTGCCTCTTACCATGCGGTGATCACTCCCGGTTTTCACCGAATTGATCACTGAGACATCGTTGAACATTTGCTTCTTGGTTGACATGATGAAGTCGATCTCGTTTTTAGTTGCACCATCGGGGCTTTGCCAGGTCCACTTCCTGTGCTCACGCTTTCTGAAGAAGGAGTTCATCATGTAGAGGCCCTCCTTCTCCATAAAACTGGCCAGTAGGTGACCCCGGTGGTTCCGACGTCCAACTCCAAATTGCCCCACTTGCAGCTCATCCTCGTCTCGTTTGCCCAGTTTCGCGTTGAAGTCCCCCATGACAACGGTGAAGTGAGTTTTGAAACCATGCATGGCTATAGAGATATCCTCATACATGGCCTCTACCTCGTCGTCGGGTTGTGCCGAGGTCGGGGCGTAGACCTGTATGACCTTCAGCGAATATCTTACGGATATTCTGAGTATAAGGTACGCCACCCTGGTCGACACACTCTCGATCTTCACCACGTTGATCACAAGAGACTTGTGGACGATAAACCCAACACCACCCTGGGACTGCCGGTCTCCCTCTCGGAAATAGAGCAGGTTACCGGATTTGAGGATTATCGAGTCCTCCCCCTCTCTTCGGACTTCAGATAACCCTATAATACTCCATCGTAACCTGCTCAATTCTTCCTCAAGTTCGGCTATCTTCTCGTCGGTGCGGAGTGTTCGCGTGTTATATGTTCCCAGGTCCAGTCGTCGATATTTGTAGGGGTAGCCGGGTCCACTCCGGGGATTCTTAGCACCCCTTGCCACGCCATCGCCTCGACCGCTACCGTAGCCGAGGGTAGACGGGCTGCCGGGCACTCGGGGCCGTTTTTTCGGTGTGCTGTTCATTAGGTTTGGGGGGGTTTGCCATAATCGCCACGCTTGGCAGGCGGGTTGGCGATCGCAGTTTGTTGTTTAAGTGCACAGAGAACGCTGCTGCCCATTCTCTGGTGTGTCCCTTAGTCGACTCTTACGACACCCACGGGAAGATATGGGATGGTGAAATTCTTTACGTCCGTCACCATACGGCCTGCGTCTACCTACTTATTAATTATTAAGTTGTCACCCACATCGGTGACAGGACGTATCCATGTGGAGCTCTGTGCTTACTGATAATTTGAGTGTATTATTATAAACCCCAACCCCTAATTAGTGAACACCACAATATTCAAGATAAGAATGCTTGGAAACATGCTGGTCCTGCTCCATAGGGCAATCTTTGGTGTAGACAAAATCAAATTTGTTAATTTATATTCCCATTCATAGTTATTGTATTCATTGTTTTGTTTTTTTAGAAATTGACTCACACACTGTTCCTGTTTGTTGTTGTTGAATTAGGTATTTTACCTATGTTTGTAATATTTTTAAGTATGTGAGAATGTTCCTACTTATCAAATTGTTATCACTGTTAATGCTTTTTAATACTTTATACCTGTGTGTAGAGCTATTCTGGGTGCATCGTCCTCACATATATTAATGTATGTACGTATGTTAATATTGTAAAACACCAATTTTTTTTTTTTTTAAAAGAGTAAGTATGGAGTTTCTTGTGCGTTCTTCTCCATAACAATCTACTTTCCGAATGCTCGTTAGAATCATTTTTTTTTCTTTTTTATCTTGTTTTTTTTTATTACTTTTTTATTTTATTTTTATTACTTTTAATTTTTAATTTTAATTTATGTGACGTTTAAAAATGCCGTTTATTGGCCTAATTGAATAAATATATTTGACTTTGACTTTGACTTTGAATACGGTAAAAATATATACAGTATTCTATCTTCATACAAACGGTCGGAACGCGAGTAATGCCTACGTGACTCGAGCTCAGCACACACTCGATATACTACCAGTCGCGGACGCGCCGCTGTGACGAACGAACGGTGCTGGTTTTTGTAAGTAAGCGTACGATTTGTGAATATTTTATTCAAATACGTACAAGTACTTACTTACTTAATATGTCAGAGAGCAATTATAGCCTATATTGTGCTGTTTTTGGTTGCTTGAATTCTTCTATAACGCACCCAGAGATAACATTTTTTTAATTACCTGGAACCTCCGAAAGGCAAGACAATAAAAAAAAATATACCTAACCTAATAATACCTAATTTGTTTCTTTTTTAATAGGTAGGTATTTCGCTTTTCCACCGAGTAAAATACTTGGATCAATAAATATAAAATAGTGGATATGGTGATAAAGTCACACACGAGTCACCTACCTACGCTAGGGCACAGGCTCGGTTTAAAAAAAAAAACTAGTAGGTAGTTTCCCAGGCTAGGCTATCTACTTACGTATGTACTTAGCTACTTACATATATTATTTAATTAGAAAAAAATATCATTATGAAATGATTACTTATGAGATTAATAATTGGTAGGATTTAAAAACCTAGTAAGATTTAAAATAAGTTTAATAAAAAAATATAATATTTACCTCAGATTAGAGAAAAGAATCTGAGATATTTACAATCACAAAACTAGAAAGAAACTCAAGTAAGTAAAGGCGGGCGGCCCTAACGCGTGTTTAGGTGACGCGCGGTTGTAGGCACTTATTTTAAGGTCAGGCCCGAGTCACAATACTGTTAGATATCTTTACCGTGGCGTGAGGGTAGACGTCGTTGACGGTTATGTTCATTAGGCTGGCCGCATACGTACGTTTTCCGCGTACGATTTCCGAATTCGTTTTCCGTATTCGGAGACCAGAATGAATCGTATCCTAATAAAATACATTGACTAACGCACACGTCCGTTTTGTTTTCGCAGCCCGCGCGAAAAACCATTCGGATAAAACCTAATGACGTCATGCGGAACGCAGCACTGGCATACATTTGGGGTGCACCAAAGTTCACCTAAATTTTCAACTCCGATAATTGGAAATCCGAAAATGTTCTTCCTAACAATCACAATTCGTAACTACTCTGTCTCTAATGTTCATAATTCCGAGGCATTCAACTTCATAATGTCAGTAGCAATAAACATTTATTATACACACATCAACACGGTCTAGGGATATTTCATACTCAATTAAAAGTTTTGCAAATTAAAAGTACCTACCAGTTTTGTTTGGAACCAATGGAACCGATATTGTTGTTTTAGCGACTTCAGTTTGAGTATTCACTGATTCGCTTTTTACATACTGCTTCAATTCTTCCGGTGTCAAATTGCAGACATCATCACTGGATTCACTCATATTTATTTATTATTATTTTAATAATATCCAACGTGTATCGCACTTTGTAGCTAGCGAACAGAAGAAGAAAACAATAAAAAATTAAAGCCCGCTATTTTTTAAAGATGCGTTCGGAAATTGCACGATTACTAAATTATTCTGTCACAATAAAGATTGGTAAAACTTTAAATAATTATGTAGATACATGATAAACTTCGTATTTTTACTTCAACATCTCTTTATTTTATTATAAAAAAATATAATTCGATTATTAAGAGAAAAGTATAATAATTACATTTAAACCTTGATTTGAAATTTTATAGATGACGTGTTTCCGAACGTTTTATTGTTGGTTTCTTTTTTGAGCCAAAAAAGAAACCAACAATAAAATATAATAATATAATATAATATTTTTCAATATATGGAATTTGTACTTCGAATCGACTTGTTTCTATCTCTCGCTCTTTTCGTATCGAAGTGAAAGTGACAGAACAAAGTGAAGTTCAAATCTTTCGAATGTTGTGAGTAGACCCAGCACTGACTCGGCATTTAAAAAAAAAAATTAAAAAGTTACTTTGTCTGACGCTCGCAGCAAATTCGAATTTTGCTCACTGTCTTTAAGCAGCAAAACCTGCTTGTTTGAGGTGCTGAGGTGAAAATTCTTTTGTTTCGGTGGCATAAAAATGTCTTGATGTGTAGGAGAGGGAATTTTCATTTGTGCGAAATTTAGAAAACAATACGAATTACGTTTAGTTACAGTTTTTTTTCATTTATAAACGAAAGATAAAGTTAAAATTGAGGTATTGTAGCCATGCAACGCCAACATTTGACGAGGGCGGAGATGTTACGAGCTGTGGGAATGCTGAAAGCTGGGTCTGTTCAGCGTAATGTTGCTGAGGCCATAGGGACCCACCAAAATGTAATTTCAAGATTGTGGACACGATATCGTGCCACAGGTGAAGTAGCGGAGAGGCACCGGGGGCCAAGTCGCATCACTACCCCCAGACAAGACCGATTTTTGCAAATTACTGCGCGAGCTAAACCAAATGCAACGGCGACTCAATTGGTCCAAAGGCTGCGAGTGGAACACCAAGTGCTTGTGAGTGACCAAACTGTAAGAAGGCGACTGCATGAAAGCAATCTACGCTCTCGTAGACCACTCCGGGTCCCACCTTTATGTAGAGGCAATCGTGAACGACGATTAGAATGGGTTCGGAACCACGTGGACTGGGGCCGTGAGCAATGGTCCAATGTGCTGTTCACGGATGAATCCAGGTTCGGCTTCCATCCAGATTCACGAAGGACGCGTGTTTGGCGAGTTCCTGGACCATGGAGCCGTCTTCAGAACCCTCAGGAAGTTCACCCATACCAAGGAGAAACAATTATGGTTTGGGCAGGAATTCGTCTTGGAGGACGGACGGATCTCGTTTAGGTGTGGGGCAATATGACGGCAGAACGATACGTCCAACAGGTGCTGGGGCCCGTAATCTTGCCCCACAGAACACAAATGGGGCAAGATTTCCTGCTCATGCACGGCAATGCCCGGGCACACACGGCGAGAACGGTAGCAGCTTGGTTACATACACACAATGTTAGGGCCTTAGACTGGCCTGCTCAATCGCCAGATCTAAATCCCATTGAGCATGCGTGGGATATGCTGCAAAGAAGAGCTCTGAAGGAAGTTCCTGAAAATCTGGCTACAGAAGATCAACTTTTTGCGCACCTCAGAAGGACATGGGACAATATTCCGCAGCAAGACATTGACAACCTTGTTCTGAGCATGCCGAATCGTTGCCGATGTGTTATGAACATCATGGGCGCTTTCTCAGACCTAACTTCAAGTTTATAAACACAAATTAAATGATGTTTCATTTTTTTTCAGTTTTTACTCATAAATTAAAAGTTAAATCATATACGGTTTCCGTCTATGCTTCACTTTTTTCCATAAAATCCTGAAATTTTAATCGAAGTCGAAGAAGAAGAAAACCTTAACCATTATTATAAAATGGTAGAATATTAAATAACGTATCTTTTAAATATATACATGTCATATAAATAATTAACACATTGATAGTAATTCGCTTTTTTTTAAATATCCCTAGACCGTGTTGATGTGTTTACTTTTATTTGTTTTCCTATATTTTCTCAACATAACCATCTTTTACACTATTATTCAAAGTCATATCTTTTTTGTTTAGATTTCTTTTTACTCATAATAATCAGTATTATATACCTACATTAATTTTGCGTAACTTTATTTTCACATAACATGACTTTAATTTTCACATAACTCTAATTTCTTTTATTTTCTTTATTTTTTTATTATTATTTTTTTATTTGTACCTGCAAATATATCCATAGGTTAGTTTAGGTTAGAACTGTGACCATCTACGTGCGAGCCGAGCGAGCGAAGCGAGCGGTGCTGCGGCAGCAGCCGGCGAGCGCTACCTCGAAATTGGTCGCAAAATTTTCCAAGTATTTTTTTCATAGTGCCCCCAAGACACAAGAGTTCAGGTCAGAGTGTCGCTCTGAACTGAATTTCATTCATTTAAGACAAAAATCAGTGAAACGACATTTAATCATTCTAAACAGTTGGTTTTTTAGACATAATTACCTACATATATATTTTATTACACTTGGTAAATGTTTCTTTCTAAATATAAGTGAATTTTTATAAAAATCATGCTGTGCAGTCGGAGGTTCAGGCAGTTCGCGAATATATATCCTCCGACTCTACTCTCTATCCTCCTATCTCTCTCCGACTATCTATCCTGCACAGCATGATTTTTTCTTGTTTACAGTTTTTAGTTCGCTTCTTAAGCAGTCGGGTTTTGATTTTTAAATTAGCTTTTATTATTTACAACTTTTTAGTGAATACTTTTTTTTATAAATACTTTTAAACATATAGTTAAGTAAACTATTTACTAAAAACCCTTCATTTTGATACTCCACTCGATGGGTTGCGAAGAAAAACAAATTGCAACCTCTACATTAAGGCGCCCAAAATCCGCCATGTTTATTTTTTTTAACGGCCAAGACCTATCAAACGATTTCATAATTGTAAAAATCCGTCAAGTGGTATGAAAGGTACGAGGTAATAAAGAATATTACATACATACAAACATACTTACATACAAGATACGCGCGAAAAACATAACCACATAACCATACCCAGTCGATGCTGCCAGCCAATGAATCAACTGGCTTATGAATAATTTCTACAAAATGTTGGGCATAATCACGGCATCAGAAAGAACGCAACTAATTTTTGAAATAGATTAATTTTGATTTATGATATCTTCGAAACTATGCAGTTTTGGACCACATATTCTAGGACTTTTTGTATTATTTTTAATTAAAGAATAACCCTAGAGTTAAGGGATATAAAAAACACACATGTATCCCATGTTAATCGGGCCCTGTGTAACACGTTTTCTTCTTCCACTAAGATTTCCCACCATCTTTTTTAAAGAATTTTTGCAAGCTACAGGTGCAAAAATTATAATAAGTATATAAAATAATAATAATATAATTATATTATTATTATTTCCAGCTTATTTTTTCTTTTTTTTTTACATTGACGTTTATTTTCTCACTTTTTGTTTATTTTTAACATGTAACCGTTTCTGTTAATAAATACTTTACAACCCTCCTCAACTATTTCTTTTATTTATATTCAAGATGAATATGTAAGAACGAAGACTGTCATTGAACTTACGAACTTACGTGTCTGGAGTATTATCATAAATGTATAATATTATCTATTCAGACTAAGTAGTATGTAATATTCTATATTACCGCATATCTTTTAAACTGCCAGACGGCTTTTTATAATTAAGACATCGTTATATAGGTCTTGACCGCCCAAGTGTTCTTAGATAAGTGACATAAAAAAAAAGTAGATTTAAAAATCATAAACCCGACTGATTAAGAATATATCCTCCGTACCCGTTACCTCCATACCCGTTCCATCCTCTGCAAGAGTATGGAACGGGTACTCAACTCTAAACTCCTGGCATACCTAGAAGCTAATGACATCTTCAACATAACATCATGACAGTACGCTCTAAAGGGGTACGCAGATTTGTACAGTTCATCTTGCTACACTCTCACTTCACCGGTTATGTTCAAGTTTCATGGTATTCGGGTAATCTATTCTGGCTTTATAAGTACCTTACTTAAGATTTGCCTATTAGGTACAACTAAAAAGTGAAAAATTAAAAAACATTTTAACAAAAATATACTACCGATTCCCAACAAAAAAACACCACAAAGTGGAAAATAACTTTCTTTTTAGAAGTCGGTGTCCATAACGAAAACAATGGTTCCTACCAAAGACACCGACTTCGAAAAAGCAAGTTATTTTTAAGTAAAGTCGGTAGTATTTTTTTGTAAAAAAGTTATTTTTACTATTTTATTTGTTTTAATATGCATCTAAAGAAAGGTGTCCTAGTAAAAATGTATCTTATTTTTATCTTATTTATACCTATATACAAGAATTGCTCGTTTAAAGGTATAATATCAGATAAGCAGTATCTTTGCCATATCTTTTTACGCTGACTGGTGACGTTCCATGCGTCATATTCGTGAAGGGTGCCATCAGTTGGGATGGGTCATAACTTGGTTTCCTCGGACAGTTTTTAATTAAGGATTATATTTTGAGGTTGTTTATTTTACTCTAGACGCTGTTACGTGCGCGTCTTCTTACATCCTTCTCACGTATATGTAATTTTCCAACAATTTCTTTTCCCAAGAAGTTCTTAAAATAATGTTCTATTTCAGCAATGGATATCGCACAGCAGATCGAGCTATCTATACTAGAGCGGCAGAAGCCCATGAACGCGGTCATAGACAGGGGCGACTCTGATGTGCAGCAGTTCTACCGGGACTCCGCCGTGCTGCTGACGGGCGGCTCCGGCTTCCTCGGCAAGCAGCTCGTAGATAAGCTCTTCAGGTGAGGAATCATAATCATTCAGAAGAAAGACGTCAACTGGTAGATAGTGGCTTTAGGAATCATTCCCTCGACAATCGCTTCTAAGGCTCCAGCCAAAGCTCCTCTCTAGAGGAATTGCGGTCGGAGATATCGTTGCGGTTGACGCAGATGTAGGTGAAAATACATTAAAAAAAAAATACATAAAATCAAACATAGAACCTCGTCATTTTTGGTAAATCGGTTTAAAAACTACAAAGTGAAAAATAATTTTATTTTTGGAAGTCTGAGTCTTTCGCAGGTACCACTTTTTGCGTTATGGACACTGACTTCCAAAATTAAAGTTAGTTTTCACTTTGTAATGTTTTTAGTTGGATGTCGGTAGTATTTTTTTGTAAAAAAGTTTGCTTATTTATCACTTTTCAGTTGTACCTACGTAATAGGCAATAGGAATAGATTACCCGAATATCATAAAACTTGAACATAACCGGTTAAATGAGAGTGTACCAAGGTTAACTGTACCTACACATCTGCGTACCCATTTAGTGCGTACTGGCATGATGTCATGTTATGAAATGGTATAAACCATAAACAGACATGCGATTGCAGCAATCCCGAGACATTTGCCTTTATTTATTTTTGAAATTCGGTTTATAATTGACGGAGATATCACAGTCACTCGTGATACACATACCACACGTTCATACGCGATCTGGCCTTTAGGTACGCATAACGCTCATTCATTTGCAGAGCTGTTTGTATAATAATTTTAAGGTACCCTTTTATTTTTAGTCTTGCAAGTTTAAGTGGAAGTGCAGAGTCTCTTAAACAAGGAATTCCTTGCTTAAATGGTGATCTCCAATAATATGTATCGAAATGCCCTTTGCAATTTTTTTTTTTTTTTTACTTTTTGTCTTATCCATATTTAAAAAACCGCGATTTCATCACTGACTCCACTCAATCACTTACTCTCAGATGATCATTAAAATTCTTAGGGTACTTCCTGAAGTCCTCGAAAGCTGAAATTTGCTATGTACGCTAGTATTATTGCACAAATAACAACAAAATTCTAAAACTTGAAACTTTTTCCTCCCAACCCTAAACAAGGGGATGGAAGGTTGTTTGAGACTTCCGAAAATTTTGATTTAGAAGTCTGAAAATTGATATAGAGAGAGAGAGTCCTTGTTACAAAAATAATAAAATACATATATCAGGTTTTATCAGGTTTGGCCATGTTGAGAGGATGAATGAAAGTCGACTTACGAAAGGTATTTACAAGGCAGACGTGAATGGAAACGCCGGGAGGGGACGCCCTAGAAAGACATACATAGACCTTATAGGTGATGTTCTTCAGAAAGGCCAAGTGCGCAGTACCCATAACCGGCGTGTGTGTATGACTAGATGTATGAATGTGTGTGAAGCAAAAGAAGTATGTAAGGATCGTAGCAGGTGGCGTTCTGTAGTTTCTGCCTACCCCCATGGGAAAAAGGCGTGAGTTTATGTATGTATGTATGTATATATCAGGTTTTTTTGTAAATCAGGGGATGAGTTGTCTAGTCAATCCTGAAATAGGTATTACATCCTTTAAATTGGGGGACGGAAAGATGAAAAAATATTGTCGTAAGCAACTTATATATTTTTCTGTAAAATTTTGCCAAGACGAGACCATATGGCTCGCACTATCAAAAAGTTATCAAATCACATGTGGAGCCAAGCTTCTAACTCTACACGCTCTAACTCTACTAACACTAACTTCACTAACTACACCTTTGTCAAAATATGTGGCTTGGCCGTTTCGCTACCGTCACATAATCTGTCTCTGTCACCTCTGACCTAGACTAGAGTCAAGAGCGGTGAAAAATTTATTTCCTGTTCATGACTTTTCTATTATACAATAGTTCTTGCAGTAACGAAACATGGCGACGAGGAGTTGCGCATACGAAATACGTGAAGCCTACAAGTGGCGACTTCTAGTAACGAGGCACTAAGGACCATTTTTGAAATAATTGGAATCCAAAGCTTTGACGTCCATTTTAACCTGTTACAGATCCTGTGATATCAAGAAGTTATACTTACTGCTACGCCCAAAGAAAGAGAAAACCATTCAACAGAGATTGGCCTATATACTTAAAGATCCGGTGAGTAAATATAGCATAAAATAGATGTAGAAGTGCGAGGACTCGGGGTTCTTAAATGATTACGATAAGACATCTTGTAAACACTTTTTAGAAGCTTTTATTTAACATGCAATATATGTATGTATGATCAGGGAGAGCCGAGAGAGTTATATGGTCAGGATTTTGGCGTTCCCATTTTATTGGGATAAACAAGACTACAAACAATAACAAGGTTTTTAATTACAGTACTGGTTTCACTATAACAAAAAAATAAAAGTAACAAGATAAAGTAGGTTAAAAAGGTACAGCAACAACAATACAGTTAATCGAACAAACCCTTAAGGTTACAGTTCGTACAGCAGCCAAAGCCACCCAAATACAAAGTGTATCGTTTGCCATCAGCAAGCCAATATAGCTATGTGAATATACAGCAGTACTGTACCAAATAAACCGACAGTTTTGTCGGGAGCAGGCGAGCTCTTTATTGAGTCTAATCCGAAGATAGACTAACTTGCATACCGATGCAAGCTCTTTTATACCTTGCTATCCCCACAACAACTCTATCCGATGACGTACGGAAGTGCGTCACGTGTTTACTTGATACAAAACACTAAAATGTGCTAAATCTAATAAGACTGATTCTAAAATCATCAAGTAATACAAGAATAATTGTCGTAAGCAAATAATGGTGATAACACAAAGAATAATCAAATTAACACGTCAACAATTGCTTTGAACATAACAATCGATTACTATTATCAAAATAAGTTGCTAAAAATCAATCTGTGCGTACACTGAGTACTCCATAAATTATGATTTGATTTATTAGGCAATAATTGATAGTAAAATCACTTAAATTAGTAATAAGAAAACAAGTTATTACAAATTATGTTGACTACCCGCAAACTTCATTGATAACCATCTCCGAAATGTATAATTATGTAAGAGTGTTCGGGTCCAATCTTGCAACTCAATTTTAAAGCAGTTGTTCTCAACCGATTAAAATGAAATTTGGATGACAATGCATGGTAAGATAAGTGACGTCATTCTAAATCTAATATGGCGGACGCCTCAAGATGACGGACTAGTTATTTTTTTGTGCTCTGCCATGACATAGGTATCAAATGAAAGGTTTTGCTGCGATGAATACGAAAAAGCTTATTTTAACAAAAGTTTTATTAATGAATATTTTTATCATTACTCACACCAACAATGAGTTACTCAACATATTTTTTTTGGGAGATGTGTGTGTCTTTCGACTAAAGCCAGCCTATTTATACTTTTAAGCAATTACCAAGCCGTCACACAGCAACAACTACCGGTGGCATACTTTTATAAATTAGTTTTAGATTTAGGTTTGTAACCTAGCATTTTATTAGATAATTAATTATTATTTTTTCTTTCTCCCAGTTGTACGACGCTCTACGCAAGAAGAAGCCGAACTTCGCTGCCAGCATTGTGCCGGTAGAGGGTGACATCGCCGAACTCAAGGTCGGCCTTAGCGAGAAGGATTGGAACAGCATCACCAACGAGGTAACTTCAAACAATAGAATAGAATAGCTTGTCTAGAAGTAACATATTTACTCTTGACTTGAACTTGACTCTTGAGTTGTAGCTATCGGGGAACACACACGCCAGCAGGGAATTCCACTCAGTATCAGTATTCCCTCTGTTTCATAAAAACTTAATTCTATCGTACAATGGCGGTGTTATCGCTACCAGCAACGGTATCTAGCAGACAGCCTTCGAATGTACTGAATTAGGAATAAAAATCATCGAAAAAAAACTGCCTCATCATTATCATCATCACTACACGCCAATTGCTTCGATTTTTGGCAACGCTCATCACGCTGCAAAGATCACCGCCCACCTAGCCTGAGGGTGTCTCATCTTTCATTCAACAGTTAGCGGTCTCCATTTAAGAACAAGTGCAAGTTCGACACGTTTGAACCGATGGTTGTGGCGTGGCACACCGTGCACGGCATGACGGCACCGTGCACGGCATGACGGCACCGTGCACGGCATAACGGCACCGTGCACGGCATGACGGCACCGTGCAGTGGCCCGACGCCGCGCCGCACGCCTTGCTGTTTCACGGTGGCAGCGCCGCGCCGTTATGATGTGTCCATGCCGTAAAGGCTGCTAAAAATCTACAAATTACAGCCAGAAACAACAATTTAACATGCTTTCTGAGGCACGGAGGAATTGTCGTCGTCTCTCTCACCAATACATGTGTGCCTGTTTCTTTCTAAAGCACAGCAGTGGCAAAGGCAATACTTATTTACTTAGCGTAGTACGACGTTTCAATAGAATAAGAGGCCAGCTTGTACTGGTTATCACTGACTTTAGGTACTATAACGTAATTATGACTCTCTGAAACCCCCAGGTGAACATAATCGTCCACATGGCAGCCACCGTGAACTTCGATGAACCTCTCCACGTTGCTGGGCTCATCAACGTCAGAGGAACCCGAGAGATGATCGCCCTAGCCAAGCAGTGCCACCACCTCAAGTGAGTTCGCAACACTTCATCATGATTTCAGCCAAAAGACGTCCACCGCTGAACATAGGTCTTCCCCAAGCGTCGCCACACTGATCAGTCATGTGCGTCTCGCGTCCACTGAATTCCCGCTATCCTCAGCAGGTCATCTGTCTACCTAGTTGAATGCTTTCCAACACAGCGTCTGCCAGTTCGTGGTCGCCACTTCATAACTATTCGGTCGCATCGACAAACACTTCATCTTCAGCGTTGTAACGTTCCTACTGCTGGGACAGGTTTTTTATTGGTTACATTACGGAGAGTGTTCGATGGCATTGCGTAATTTGATTCCACCAAGCCCGTTCCTTCATCGCGCATCGGAATACAAAACGTACGGCGATGCGTCATCGGTACATGCTGGACATCCCACCCATATGCACCAAACTGTTTGGTAATACTTTTATTATGCGTACAGCTAAGGAGTGGAATTCCCTGCCGGAGTATTTGTTTCCTGATACATACAACAAAATTTGTTTTACTAATTTTCTTTTGAAATAAGCAGTACCTTTGTGCTCTTCTATCTGTATTATTTATTTTCTCTGTTAAGTGTTTTGTGTTTACATAAATAAATACAACCTAGGGATATTTAAATCAAGAGTGAATTGGTTACTGGCAGGCGAACGAGCATCAATGTCGACCACATCTTCGCTTACCATCAGGTGAGATAGTAGTGAAATGAGAGCCTATCAACAATGGTGAACTAGCGTAATTTTGTTGTCCCCAGACTCTTCAACCACATATCAACGGCCTTTGCCCACGCCACTAAGACACGGATCGACACTGACATCAAAGAACAGTTCTACCCGTGCCCCATATATCCCGACGTTTTCTTAGGCCTGGTGGACAGCGTAGACCAAGACCGGCTCGCTAGTATAACGCCTGCGTAAGTAATAACTCTTTTCTTTCTTTTACATACGAAATTTCCAGGATGTCCACCATGCATCGATGGCGCATCGCCGTCCGTCTGGTAGTCCGATGATGAAATTATGCGAGTATGGATCGTTGACATAAAGTATTTCTATGTTTCTCTAACTATTATGGTTTTTTTTTGCGACAGCCTCATCAAAGACTGGCCGAACACCTACACTTTCACGAAAGCCATCGCGGAGGAGCTCGTGCGAACCAGTGCCGGAGACCTGCCCATCTGCATAGTGAAGCCGCCCGTTGGTAATATTATACCCACCTTATTCTTCTTCTTGTGTGTCAATTAACACAAACAATAGTCTCAACCATTCGGATTGTGTCCGACCAGTATGTAGCTACTCGGACAGCTCTGTTATTCACTACGTTCAAATCCCGTAAGGTGCAGGTGGTCGGGCACTAAGGAGGGTGTTTGTACAAAGTACAGTTCATTGATGTCAATCGCGCGCGCAGTCAGCAGTTCCACGCTGACCCAAATATTTAGTTTTAGTATTAAAATCATTATAAAGTTAGTTAACGATCGGTCACCAACCAAGCCGCGTTTGCTCATACCATTAGCCATTACCATTTTACCAAACCAATATACCATAATTTAACCATACGTGTTTTACTATTCATTTGTAGGGTTTACGCCCAACAAATTGGTCCTTCGAGCCGGATTAATTAGCCAAGAGACTAGCGTTAATATTACTAACTTTTTATTAATTTCAGTGATATCTTCGTTCGTTGAGCCGCCGGGATGGATAGACCAGCAAACGATTATGTCGTCGCCTATGGGGGTATGTAACTGTAAAATAATCCTACTTACTATTATTATCAAAATGAAAGAAATGAATTGAATTGTATTGCATGACAATTTGATGTATTGTATTTTAACTAGACTGAAACACTTTCACTTTTAAATAAAGTGCTGACATATTCGATGCGGTAATAGAACCATTGCCAATATAAGAAGCTGGTTTGTTCTTGAGAAGAACTAAAGGTGAACGCGCACCTAGACGCACCGCACTCGCCGCACGCGCCGCAGTCATCGCATTTTATAAATCTTTATATGAAATCGTATGTAGCCTCGCGCACCTATCCGCGCCGCACGAGCCGCATTTCAGCAAAATGCTGTAGGTATACGGATTCCACCAGCGCGTGCGGATGACGCCATCAGACTCGGCGGGCGATGCGGGCGGCGCGGCAACATGATCCGTATCCGTATGAAAATATAGTTCAAGATGTACAGAAGTGGATACAATGCGTGCGGCGCGTTCGGCGCGGATAGCGCGGGGCCAAGAGAAAATGCGATGACTGCGGCGCGTGCGGCGAGTGCGGTGCGTCTAGGTGCGCGTTCACCTTAAGTGTGTGAAAAAAAAATTGTGTGTAAACCAACTATCTTCTCTACTATATAAAAATAAGTCGGGTTTCTTGCTGACGATATAACTCGAGAACGGACGAACCGATTTCCATGGAATTGCATTCTTTGGAAAGGTCTCGGGCTCCGTGAGGTTTATAGGTAGGGTAGGGTAGGGTAGTGTAGGGTAGGGTAGGGTAGGGTAGTGTAGGGTAGTGTAGGGTAGGGTAGTGTAGGGTCGGGTAGTGTAGGGTAGGGTAGGGTAGGGTAGGGTAGTGTAGGGTAGTGTAGGGTAGGGTAGGGTCAGGTAGGGTAGGGTAGGGTAGGGTAGATAAATGGTCTTTTTATGGCAAAACAAAGTTTGCCGGGTCAGCTAGTTACCTATATTACGACGCGACGCCCGGCCCGTTGCCAAGGCAACGGTTGTGATATTTGATATTTTTATTTGTGTTTTTATATTATATATTTTTTGTGAGCTCTAGTGTATATAATATCGTGTGTATAGTTTTTGTTGTAAAAGATAGTCCCTGTCTATAATCAAGGGTTTATTCCACATGACACATTGTCAAACTACTTACAAGGAGGTAATACATTAGGTACTATAGAGTATACATCATTATTCCCTCCTTAGGTTTCGTAGTCTTGGAGATAAGCTGGTGGACGCCGACTTCTTTCAGAATGTCGAGGAGGTTCTGGCGAAGGAGTCGTCAGCATCAAATCCTCCGTATCATGGAATTCCTCATCAGAATCAGACATTATACCAACTTCTGCACCTTCACCACGAGGCGCCAAGTGTCTGTTAGACACCATAATTTCTCGTCCATTTGTGAACCTTACCCTACTGCTCATTGGAGAGGGTTCAATCATTTCTAATTCCTCTACAAGCGGATCGTACTTATTACGAACGTGTTTTTTTAGAAGAACTTTATCATCTCTGAACCATGATGGCAGCGATTGTCCCGAGGATGATCGTCTGGGGTGGACAAACATTCGCTCATGAGGTTCATTCGTCATGTTAGTTGCAGTGCAAAGCAGTGATCGAATGCTGTGTAAGGCCTGCGTTAACACATTCTCCCACATTTCTATACGCATATTCTTTGTTTTTAATGCAAGTCGTATTGTTTGCCATAGTGTCCCATTCAAACGCTCCACTTGGCCGTTACACCTAGGATTATAGGGCGCCGAACGACTGGTCGCGATTCCTTTTGCATTAAGAAAGTCTTTCAGTTCTTTGGACATAAACGCAGTTCCCTGATCAGTATGTATCATACATGGCATGCCAAACATTGAGAATAGTTCTGTTAAACTTTTGATGACACTGTCGGCACTTGTGTCTCTGCATGCGTATGCGAATGGGAACCTGGAATATTCGTCTATCACCGTGAGAATATATTTATTTGCGGTAGATGATGGTTTTGGTCCCTTAAAATCTAGAGACAATCGCTCGAAGGGTGTAGTTGCTTTTATCAAAATTCCGGATATATTCCTGGTAAATCTCGGTTTTTCTTCTGCACATACTCTGCAAGACGCTACAATGCGTTTTACATCTTCTACTGATTATGGGCGATTCTTGCATCTAACCCAATGTATGAGACGTGTCACTCCGGGATGACACAAAGATTCGTGTAATCTCATAAGATTGTCTCCAATCATGCTGGCACATGTTGCTTTCGTACGTGACAGAGCATCAGCCACAATATTTTCTTTACCGCTCCTATATTTTATATCGAAAGTAAAGTTGGCAAGTTCCATACGCCATCTTAGAATATTTTCATTCTTTATCTTAGTAGCATGTCCCTTCATCATATACGCAACAGATTTTTGATCAGTTAACAGGTAAAACTGCCGTCCAATTAAGAAGTGTCTCCATTTCTTAAAGCCGGCTTTCAATAATAGCATATGCTTCTTTTTCAATAGATGGATATTTTCGTTCACTTTCGTTAAGCGTTCGTGCAAAAAATGCTACAGGTCTTCCGTTTTGAGTTAAAGATGCAGCTATGGAATGTTCAGATGCGTCTGTTTCAACAGTGAATGATTCATTAGGATCAAATGTAGAAAGTGAAGCTTTTGATATGATTTCTTTAATATTCTGAAATGCACCAATCTGTCTATCGTTTACTGGATAATTTTCTACATCAATAAGTGGTCGTAATTTATTCGAAAAATCAAGTATCCACTTCGAGTAATGTGAGAAAAGACCAATAGTACGTCTGAGCGTAGCTGAATCTTGGGGCACCGGCATTCCTAGTAGAGGTGCCAACCGGTCTTTGTCTGGTTTAATCTCACCATTATTAATGTTATATCCCAGTATGCTTAGGTTCGTAATCGAAAATTCACTTTTTTCCTTATTAATAGTAAGATTATATTTCTCTGCTACCTCCATGAATTTTTTTAGTTTCTTATCGTGATCTACCTGATCTGAGCCACAACCAGTGATATCATCTAAATATGAGTACACACCGATAAGGTTAGAGTCTCGCAGGATCGAATCAATGGTTCTTTGGAAGTAAGCTACTCCGTTTGTCACTCCAAAAGGTATTCGACAAAATTGGTACAGGTTTCCTGCTGCTTCGAACGCCGTCATGGGCTTATTGATTGAGATTATAGGTATTTGATGATAAGCTGATCGTAAGTCAATTTTACTGAATACTTTAAACTTAGATACTTTCAAAATCAACTGTTCTATGTTTGGCAGAGGATAAGCGTCAAGATAAGTGAATTTATTGACAGTTTGAGAGTAATCTATGCACATACGTTTTTTGTGGTGAGTGCCAGATGTGACAAGTACTTGAGAACGCCATGGAGAAATACTCTCTTCTATGATTCCGTCTAATAACAGTTTCTTTATTTCAGTTTCAATAAATGCTTCGTCATCAGGCGTGTGTCTACGAGACTTGATTGCAATAGGTCTGCAGTCTGCGGATAAATTTGAAAATAAATTAACTGGTTGTATATTAGCTTGACTTAATGCACTGCATGCGATCCTGAGTTGGGGTTCAGATCCTCCGAATTCTATCGTCATCTCGGAATGATGTTCGAGGATGTCGTGACCCAGTATGACTTGTGCACATAAATCCTTCATCACCCGCAACGGAACATTAGTTATATCATGGTCGTTAATTTTTACAGTAGCATAGCAGACTTCTCTTATTTCTGTTTTTAAAACCGATGACGCCATTGTTACATTTTGGTGCCACGGTTTCGTTTGTAACCCATACTGTCGGATGACTTCCTTATCAATGAAACTAGCAGTGCTTCCAGTGTCTATCAGTGCTTTTACTGATATTCCATTCACAAATATATGTATTGTACATTTCTGTAGTCCAGTTGATGCCAATTTAATGCAAGAAGATGTATGATTTTCCCTTTGAGTCGTTACTGATAATGTATTTCTAGATTGGCCTTTGCAGACTTTTGCAAAATGTCCATTCTTGCCACATTTGAGGCATGTTGCGTTGGCAGCTGGACAAAAACGACGAGGATGCCTGGATTTGCCACAGAAAAAGCAATCATTCGAGATAGAAGATGAGCTTCGGTTCGAGCCACTTGCAACAGTAATCGATCTTTCTGATGGCTGTGATGCATAGCCCGCTGTCTGTATTTTTGCTGATTCTAAAGCTCTCGCCTGATTACACGCTTCCTCTAGGCTCAGTGTTTTATTTTCCAGGAGTCTTTGTCGTATATCCGGAGATGTTATACCGGCAATGAAAGCGTCTCTGATGAACTCCTTCTCATTCTCTGCAGCCTTGTTGTCTTTAAATTGGCAGTCTTTGCTCAGCAAATGTAAAGCCAGAATATACTGATCAATGGTTTCAGTTTGTTGCTGTTTCCTCGTTGATAATAGGTATCTGGCAAAAATTTCACTTTTTGGCTTTAGGAATAGTGTTTCTAGTGTTTCAATAGCTTCTGAGTATTTCTCGCAGTGTTCTATATATTTGAATGTGCTTGGTGAGATATAATTTACTAACAGATCTAGTTTTGTTGAATCTGAAGGCTTTTTTTCACTTGATCCAAGAAAATTTTCAAATGTCTTTTGCCAATGTCTCCACTGCGACGAAAGTTCTTGTTGTTGCCCCGATGTGGGATCTCCATCAAATCGCTCTGGACGAAGATATTTTTCCATGATGTTATCTGCTGTTTTTCAGGGCGATTCAATTAGTATTTCATGTGGAATAAATTGTTGTAAAAGATAGTCCCTGTCTATAATCAAGGGTTTATTCCACATGACACATTGTCAAACTACTTACAAGGAGGTAATACATTAGGTACTATAGAGTATACATCAGTTTTATTAGGGTAAGTTTTAGTTTATTAAGTGTTAATGATCAATGTAGACTGTAGTGATACCGGCAACTGTAGCAGTCAACCTGCCACATCCGTTGAGGTTCAGCTGGTGAGATGTCCCCATTGCTTCCCAACCTTTTGAACAGACGCTTTGGAAAACATTATCAAAATTAAAAAAATCTACTCCGTTATTGAAGCGAGTTCCTCGGGGTGCGAGACGTTCCGTTGCTTTGAGTCTGGCGCAATCCATCCGTCTTGTGTCCCAAGAGAACTCAAATAGTGCTTGGGAGCAATTGCTAACCTTCCCCTATAGGATTCTGCACGTTAAAAAGATTTGGCACTGAAAAAAACACTTACAAATCAAATGAAAGAAAACTGCAACAATTCGACCACAATTTTGGATCAAAATTTACCATTCAATAAACTTTCACAGAAAGACCTATGTTTTCACGTGGAATCCAAGTTAGGTGAAGGTGACATTAGGGGTGCAGCGAGGCTACTATTCAGCAGTGATGTGGTGGCGCCCTACTCTCCAGAAACAATATCTGCCTTGGAGAGTAAACATCCAGCGCCTGCGGATGACCTTACCTTTACCGACCCCCCCGAAACCTCTCATCCTGATTCAACTCTTTTCAATATTTCAGCCACCCAATTGATCGCTGCTGTGAGCTCCTTCCGAAGCGGTTCCGCCGGCGGTCTCGACGGCCTGACTCCGCAACACTTAAAGGATCTTTTAAGTTCAGGCGCCGGGGAAGCTGGTGAGTCGCTTTTGAAGGAGCTTGCGGCACTAGTCAACTTAATGCTCTCCGGCGGCGTGAACGATGCCGTCGTCGATGTCTTGTACGGGGCCAACTTATGTGCCCTGCGCAAGAGGGACGGCGGCATTCGTCCTATTGCCGTCGGGTGCACCTACAGGCGTATGGCAGACAAAATTTGTTGTAAGCTTTACGGTCAAAGGCTTACAAACGGATTCCAGCCCCTACAGCTTGGCTTTGGCTCTAGAGGGGGCTGTGAGGCTATCGACTATCGATAACGGCGCAAATATAACAACCTTATTGGGAGTTATATGTTTGAGCCGTTTGGGGTTGAAACATTAGGTCCATGGGGCCCGAGTGCGCATCGAGTTTTTTTTTAGAAATTAGTACAAAGCTCGTCGACTCTTCACATGACCAGAGGGCTGGCCTTTTCTTCAGCCAGAGAATCAACATTGCCATCCAACGTGGCAATGCTGCCAGCGTTCTGGGCACGTTTCCCATTGACATCGATGTGGACGAATTTTTTGATTCACAATGAGGTCTTTTCCGTCTCCCTTTTGTATTTGTATATAGGTTTGTTTTTGTTTTTAGAATTTTCAATTGTATATACACACATCAACACGGTCTAGGGATATTTCATACTCAATTAAATAACTCGAAAAGTACTGGCCGCATTGGAATCTTTTATACACCGATTTGTTTGTAATTTATCTCAGACTAATTCCAAATTAAATTTTTTGAAAATTCTTTTGTTTCGGTGGCATAAAAATGTCTTGATGTGTAGGAGAGCGAATTTTCATTTGTGCGAAATTTAGAAAACAATACGAATTACGTTTAGTTACAGTTTTTTTTTCATTTTTAAACGAAAGATAAAGTTAAAATTGAGGTATTGTAGCCATGCAACGCCAACATTTGACGAGGGCGGAGATTTTACAAGCTGTGGGATTGCTGGAAGCTGGGTCTGTTCAGCGTAATGTTGCTGAGGCCATAGGGACCCACCAAAATGTAATTTCAAGATTGTGGACACGCTATCGTGCCACAGGTGAAGAAGCGGAGAGGCGCCGGGGGCCAAGTCGCATCACTACCCCCAGACAAGACCGATTTTTGCAAATTACTGCGCGAGCTCAACCAAATGCAACGGCGACTCAATTGGTCCAAAGGCTGCGAGTGGAACACCAAGTGCTTGTGAGTGACCAAACTCTAAGAAGGCGACTGCATGAAAGCAATCTACGCTCTCGTAGACCACTCCGGATCCCACCTTTACGGAGAGGCAATCGTGGACGACGATTAGAATGGGTTCGGAACCACGTGGACTGGGGCCGTGCGCAATGGTCCAATGTGCTGTTCACGGATGAATCCAGGTTCGGCTTTCATCCAGATTCACGAAGGACGCGTGTTTGGCGAGTTCCTGGACGATGGAGCCGTCTTCAGAACCCTCAGGAAGTTCACCCATACCAAGGAGGAACAATTATAAATATATAAAAAAAAAAAAAAAAAAAAAATTTTTTTAATTATTAATATATTTTATTATTATATTGCCTAAGTAGCCACCATACATGCGCTCACTCACGCTGACACCATAAAAACTTTCTTTGATATGCACACTCTCGTAAGCATCACTTGTTATTCGATAATGATACCTACCAAAATTGTATTTTATTTTCTGTTTGTTTATTAGTTTGGAATTAAATGTTTCCCTTTTTATATTTTCTCGTAGTTGTGTTGGATTGACAATATTATTATCTCCTGATTATTATTGTCTCCTGTATGTGATTTGTAAAGATATAAGTATAGCATTAATTGACATAGACGCTGATTCGGGGTGAGAGCCTGGTGATCCGTCACACAGGGTATCCTAGTATGGACTCCAGTCTCTCACAAAGGGTCATATTTTTATGCTTCTTTTTTGTTGGTTTTATATAAATTTAGTATGTAAGTATATACTGATGTGAACCTTTGTGAATAGTAAAATAAAGGATTTATTATTATTTATTATTATTATTATGGTTTGGGCAGGAATTCGTCTTGGAGGACGGACGGATCTCGTTTGGGTGCGGAGCAATATGACGGCAGAACGATACGTCCAACAGCTGCTGGGGCCCGTAATCTTGCCCCACAGAACACAAATGGGGCAAGATTTCCTGCTCATGCACGACAATGCCCGGGCACACACGGCGAGAACGGTAGCAGCTTGGTTACATACACACAATGTTAGGGCCTTAGACTGGCCTGCTCAATCGCCAGATCTAAATCCCATTGAGCATGCGTGGGATATGCTGCAAAGAAGAGCTCTGAAGGAAGTTCCTGAAAATCTGGCTACAGAAGATCAACTTTTTGCGCTCCTCAGAAGGACATGGGACAATATTCCGCAGCAAGACATTGACAACCTTGTTCTGAGCATGCCGAATCGTTGCCGATGTGTTATGAACATCATGGGCGCTTTCTCAGACTACTAACTTCAAGTTTATAAAGACAAATTAAATGATTTTTCTATTTTTTTCAGTTTTTACTCATAAATTAAAAGTTAATTCATATACGGTTTCCGTCTATGCTTCATTTTTTTTCCATAAAATCTTGAAATTTCATTATTAAAAAATGGTAGAATATTAAAAAACGTATCTTTTAAATGTATACATGTCATATAAATAATTAACACATTGATAGTAATTCGCTTTTTTAAAAATATCCCTAGACCGTGTTGATGTGTTTATGTTAATAAAATTTAATAATACGTTTAAACTAGACTGATATTATGAATTTTGTATGCCTATCGGCAAGAATTAGCAGATAAAGCTGAAATCAACACAACATCTTATCGAGCCTATCGAAAATAAAAAAATAAAAAACCTATGATCCACAATAAATTATTTTAATTTGAAAGTTTGTATAGACGGATTGATGTAGGCTGAAGTGCAGGCCTAGCCAAAAAGGTTTTCTGATAGCATTATCGGCGCAATATCGTCGCTGCAAGTTTGTGTGTTCACACAGTTTACGTGCCAAAAGAAAAAGTACATGGCCAATATTTTACTATTAATCTATCTGATGGCCAAAAACTAATTTTATAATTGACATACCTATCATATAGAAAGCAAATTCAAATTATATATTCACTTTTGCACTAACAGATAACGTCATAAGCAATAATAGAAAAACCCTGACTGCTAAAGAAGCGAAATAAAAAGACGTCAATAATAAAAAAAACATGCTGTGCAGTTGGAGGATACATATTCGCGAGCTGGCTGACCAAAACCAGATATTGGCTGACCAGTTATAAAGAATTTTGCAAATCCGTTTATAAATGAAGGAGTTATAATAATAATAATAAAAAAACAGGGACAACATAGGAACCATTTTTGTTAGTAAACACCTTAGATACTACGACTTAAACACTAGGATTAGAAACTAATTTAATAACAACAGACAACTTAGTGAGTCATGTACTTGCGAGGCATTTCATGCGGACCATGATTCCGAATGAGATGTCTCAGCACAGGAGCTGTCGGGTCCTCAGCCACTACTTTCAGTAAGCTATTGCCACTCCCCCGAGTCCTCCTCACAAGCGATTCCACCTTTTTCCTGATGACAGCATGGAAACCATCTGTACTCGATTGGGCAAACATCCCCGAGGCACTACAGAAACGAGGGAGCTTCAACATCATCCTGAAAACATTATTATATTGGACGCGCAAGGCACTTAGCGTCCCCCGCGAACAGTTGAACCACAAACTTCTCGTGTACAGGCCTTGACAATAAGCTTTAAACTAGGTCCGAAATAAAAAAGTAGAACATCCTCTTTTTTGGGCAGGCATTTAAAAATACAACAATTTCGGCAGTCGGTGTTCCTTTTATCGTTTTTTTTGTTGGTTGTGGGACCACTATCTCGCCTGATGTTAAGCGATGATGTGGTCTACGGTAAAGCACGCTTGCCAAAACGCGTTTCTTCGTTGTTTGACACCGACTTCCGAAATTGAAGTTATTTTTCACTTTGAATTGTTTTTTTTAAAGATAAAGATAAAGATAAAGATAATTTTATTTTGCAAATATGGGTAACATAAAACGATGACAAAAAAAACAAATAATAGTACAGCCATATTTTACCACGTAGGCATGCAAAAGATTTAACATCAACTTACAACTAATACTAATACTTACACTTATACTTTTTTTTAAGTTTGTTATTACACGCTTTTATTTAATTTGCAATGTATGTATGTAAGAGCGGGCGTACTCAGGATTCTCAAATGATAACGATCAGACATCTTGTTTACACTTTTTATTACTCACACCAACAGTAAGTCTCACAACTTAATTTTATGAAGATATGTGCTCAGTTCAATACAATTCAATACTGAGTTCTTTCGACTAGAACCAGCCTATTTATACGTTTAAACAAATGACAAGACGTCACACAGCAACAACATCCGGTGACATTCGTTTATCAATTAATTATAGATTTAGGTTTGTAAAAATACAGTAATTGTGTACATTCTTTGTTTAGTAATTAATAATACTTTTTACAAATATTTTGAACGAATATAGTTACCAATTATTTTATTGAAATAAACTAACAGTCGGTGAATCTACCTTCCATTTTTGACTTTAAAATATTACTCAAATAAAAACAAATCTTTACAATAACAATACATAATTCGTGTTTCCGTTATGTTATCTGCCTTTTTGACGTTTTGATTTCGTCTCTGCTGCTAGTTTCATTTACCAGCGCTATCACGGCCATACTGACGAGCGGGCCTTGCTAGGCCCAGCGAATCTCTGAAAATCATAAAAAAAAAAAAATATGAGTGAGTGAATGAGTCAAACTCAGAGATCGCAGATAGTGGCTTGTCCATTAAGATTCAGAGGCCCATCTTTGACTTGTTTTGACTTAAATTTTATTGAATCATCCAACTTAAACCATAGCCATGACCAAGGCCTTTTTACACATCCATTTTGCTAACTCAAATCAAATTCAGAGGTATCAGATCGTAGCTTGATCATAAAGATTCAGAGGCTAGTCTTACGACTTGTTTTGACTGAGTTTTATTTAAGTATCAAACTCAGAGGTCGCAGATCGTTGCTTGATCATAAAGATTCAGAGGCCCCGTCTTTGACTTGTTTTGACAGAATTTTATTTATCCAACTAATTCTGAAACTCAGAGGTCGTAGTTCGTTGCTTGATCATAAAGATTCAGAGGCCAGTCTTTGACTCGTTTTGACTAAATTTTATTTAACCAAACAAAACATTCATTATTTTATCCATAAGTGTTAAGCTTTTCAATTCTGAATAATGTTATAAAAAGTTTTAACCCTTTTTTTTTCATTATTATTTATTCTTGCTATCACGGTCTAGTCGTTCAAAGTTCATTGAGTGACCAAAGTCTTTTTCTAAAACCAAAACCTTTTCTATTAAATTTTATTTTTTTTTTTTTTTTGCTTCCGTTTCGGCCATTCTATGCTTAGGGTCTAAACGGATATGGTATTTTCAATTGCAGGGGAGGGGCTATTTTACCTAGTTAATCAAAAGGGCCATTCAGTAGCCTTAGATTTCGTATATTTTAATGCCAATTACAATTCACCTATTTTATTAACCCAAACCCATTCAGTTTGACTGTTAGCTCTAGATGTACCGCGAGTAATAGCATGGTGTACGAAGAAAAAGAAAAATAAAAATGGCTGTAATCTGTGCCATTGTAGCGGATTCCCCATTTGTAATAATTCTACATGAGGTATCAAAAGATTAATTGAAAAGTTATACTTATTCAATGATCATCAATAGGGTGAAGTTCGGAACGCAAAAGCTTCTAATCTATCTATTCATTAATGAACAAACAAATGCTTCCCTGATTTAAAGTAAAATTTTATACCAGGTACCTTATTCACGATTTTTAGCCATCACATAGCTCTCCTAGCTATCTCATTGCTCTTTTATAGCAATCACAATTGCTCTACTCGCACATCTCCACGGTGTCGAGTCAACTTAACTCTCTGAACTTAGAACCAGTTCCACACAGACATTTAGCCTGTCGTTTGTTACGTCAATTTGTCATCTACCATCTCAATTGGTACTTGAGCTTTGTGTATCTTACTAACACAATCTACGCATAGTAATCAAAATTAGAAAACCAAAATTATTTCAATATTCGTAATGAAGGCTTGACGATTCGAACGTCATCAACATTAACATGGTGACCTCACCTCTCGCGTGACTATGCGAGTTTACTTTATTTTAACCTCATAACTCAACAGGAATCCTCTGTAAGGTTCCTTACACAAACGTGTTTTTTTTTTACACCGACTTACAGGTGCCCTACAGGCCCATAGTTGCTACAAAGACCTCCAGTTGCCACACAGGCCTAAAGTTGCCATAAAAGCCAACAGTTGCCACCCAGGCCAAAACACAACGCTCGGCTAGTCCTGACCAAACTAGATTATTGGGTTCGTGAAAATAGAGAATTTTTTGAACTCTACTCTTTAACTAAATCATTGCCCTGGGCCATGTACCACAGTCATTCCAGACAAACTTTAAAACTGCTGCAGCAGAACTGCCAAGCTTATAGAAACCCTCGAGTAAAACCTCTAACGCCACGGCTCTATAGCCGACCAGCAATTGTATTGCTCTCACACAACGGTCCTCTAGAACCCGACCTCCGCCAGAATCCACTGGTACGGTCAAACATAATACGGCTGATAGACTCAATTACTCGTCATCTTAGGCTTGCTCATTATTATCAAAATCTCTTTGACATCAACATCGACTGGTACATAACCCGCTGGCATCTTTCTTAACCTACCGTGTGCATACTTGTAGGTTCTGAGCGTACCTATCTAAAGCTTTCAGTGTATAACGATCACTGCCCTGTCATAATCACCTATCGCAGACTTAATAAAGGGCCTATTTAGTTATTGGACCAAAGTTTCCCAAACAACACTTCATTAGAAAAAGGTCCGCCGATCAACAAGTTCAACTAAACAAAGTAATTGTAACAACTCTGTTACTCTTTACCATTATCCAAAGGCAATGCATACCCAACTCATAAACCCTCTTCAAAAACCCATCGCCACATGGTACGCATGAGGTGCGGTCCAGAATTGGTCCTACGAGCAGACATGTTACACTGTCATCAACTATAACGTACAATTCTCAAGGAACTTGGTGATCGGGGATCCTTCTCACAAGATTCGCGCTTTTTACTCAAAGATCTTGGAACATACTGACGGTTAATAAAAGGGAAACAACTAACCCTGATAATATGAAGGAGGTTCACGAATTAACTCGGATCAATATCATTCAAATCAGATTATCAACAGTAACCCTTCACTATCGCTCACCAACTCAATTTTCACGTAAGGAAAACGATCGCGAGATCTACTGCTATCATAATATTACTTTGAAAGTAAGCAAGTGAATTCAGTTCTGAAAACGGTGTTTGTAAATCGTTACGCAACAAGATCTGTACCGAATACACGTAAATGACCAGTACTGTTACTAACTAGATACAATTGCGATAGCCCAACGACATTACTAACTCGCTTTGCCACTGAAAACGACTAGTTATTCAGTCATTTTGGATAACTCATCTCCTTCTTATGGGATATCTCATCCTAAAGATCGTACTGAACCAAATATTTAAACTAATACCGCCATATAGGAAACTAATTACTGGTTTTTTACTAAGTGTGTCTTAATTACCTAGTGATGGTGCTAGGTATAACCACTACCAATTTAGTGATCAAACATGAACACTTAAAACTCTAACTAGTATCTCTTCACTAGAGAACAGTCGACCTCACTATCAAAATAAATTGGAAGCGACTCACCGAGTATTCCATTCCCAACTTGCGCGCACTCGTAACGTTCGTCTACGACCTGCGAACTGATAGCCCGCCGTTCCTCTTAACCTCTCAGATGTTGACACGTCAACCTTTGCGCTCAGCATCTGAATCGCTAGCCTCCAGCAGAGGCTTCAGGCTGCGACACAATATGGTATCTGAAACATGAAAAATATTACGAGAGTATATGTTCACACGGTTATCTTAACCATACACAGTTTTGATGGAAATTAACCGGTGCACTGGTGTAGTAACCTAAACCAATCAATCTGCCTATCTGACCTCCACAATCCAGTAACTGGGTAACACAGTACCCTTTGGCAAGACTGGTGTCAGATCTCAAGCTTCGGACTACCCGTAAAGACTGTCAAAGATCTTCAAATGACAGCCGGGACCAACGGCTTAACGTGCTTTCCGAGGCACGAAGGAAACTCGGTATGTTGAAATGGTCACACATCCACGGACCGACATCGTCAAGCGTTGCTTAACTTAAGTTATTATTTAGCCACGAGCTCCTCTATTAAGGGATATGAAAATAATGGGCATAACCGAAAGTTTTATTTGTATTTGTATCATATTTAGTGGCATCTAATGAAGTATTTTGATATCCAAAGTCAAAGTTTCGCGCAAATCATGTTTGTTTTGTGTTCTTGATGCTTGACCCGAGGGGTTCAGCTTGGTAAAACTATGATTTTATGCCACTGGAGCATTAGGAAAAATACTTGAAAGTAAACTTTATGACTTGGTACCATATTCAGAAAAAGATTTAGCTTGACTTGAAGTCTATTCAATACACACAATTCCAATACACAATATAATATCTAGTTTAGCTACTTAATATTGTGCTACGAGTGTAAAAGAATGAGCATTAGTGTCTACCAATTGCTTGGCGCGTCTTAGCAAGCATGAAAATCCCTTCATCCTAGCAATAGACTGAACTACCTCGCACGGTGGATAGACAGGTAACTTGTTCACTCAATTGTTATTTTATGCTGGTCAAGATCATAATTAGGTAAATAAATTTTACTTAGCTTGTGGGTATTGGTGTTTTGTTTTTGAAAAACATCCTTTTCTGCAACTTGATCTGGCAACGAAGTAAATTCAGCTCATCCGAATGTCCTGGTCGAGTGGTCGGTAGGCTAGGCAAGGCGACTGTGTTGATGGGTCCAGTTGAGGCTCGGGTTGATCCCTTTCTTCTGATGTAAGAGCGGGCGTACTCAGGATTCTCAAATGTTAACGATCAGACATCTTGTTTACACTTTTTATTACTCACACCAACAGTAAGTCTCACAACTTAATTTTATGAAGATATGTGCACAGTTCAATACAATTCAATACTGAGTTCTTTCGACTAGAACCAGCCTATTTATACGTTTAAACAAATGACAAGACGTCACACAGCAACAACATCCGGTGACATTCGTTTATCAATTAATTATAGATTTAGGTTTGTCGTCATCTGCATCTCGGAACACTTCATTATGTCAGGCTATGAAGACTTTTTGACTATTCCCAACTACAATCTGGCTGCGTGTTTTAGCCGAACAGAATCAAAACGAGGTGGAACATGTATCTTGGTTAAAAAGGGACTTCAGTTTGTAAATTTGCCTAACATAAATAAATTAGCAATAAGTAAGTCATTCGAATGTTGTGCAATCGAATTAACCCAATCAAAAACCATTGTCATCTGTATTTACAGAATTCCAAAAACTAATAATTTGACTACTTTTTTTGACCGTTTGGAAAAAATTCTACTGCTAATAACTAAGAAACAAAACCAAAATATTGTTATATGCGGTGATTTCAATATTGACACGCTGAAACGTAGTAATATATCCCTAGAACTAGAATGTCTACTACTTAATTTTAATTGCAGATTAGAAATCAACCAACCAACCAGGTTACAAAGTAACACTTGCATTGACAACTTTGCACATAATCTTGGCACTAAATGCAAAGCTGACGTAGTTGAATTTGCTTTGTCAGATCACACCTGTCAAATATTGAAGTGTCCCGTAAAAAGAACTTTCCGCATAAATTGTTGGTACGTTAAACGACAGGACTTTGGTTTAGAAAATATGGAAAAGTTTAGAAAATGTCTGCAAAACACTTCTTTTTCAGATATAATATCAGTGCGATGATCCGGATAAGGCTTACAGCCTATTCCTTGATACTTTTTCCATGCTCTTTCGTATGTGCTTCCCATATAAAAGAATAAAAATAAGGTTACACAAACGACCTCAATGGGTGTCGCGAGGAATTAGAGCCTGTAGTAAAAAGAAGAGGGCACTTTTGTGGAGTTACCGTCTGAATCGAAATGAGGCAAATAAAAGAAAGCTTAATACATATACTACCACCTACAAGCGAATAGTTAAATTAACTCAACGTGCTCAAAATATACATAAAATAAAATCGGCAGTAAATAAATCAAAAGCGACATGGGAGATCATAAATAGGGCAAAACAAAAATTACCTAAAAACACGATTGCAAACATTAAAATAGGTAATAAAAATATAACACATCCCCGTGACATAGCTAATGCTTTTAATGATTTTTTTATTGACACAATTAAACCTGTATGTAATACCGGAATACAAGTCACTTCAAATATATCTAAACCGAACAACTCGATGTTTATGGCACCTAGCCACGAAGATGACATAAAACAAATAATAAATTCCTTAAAAAATACTCAGAGCGTAGGACATGACGGTATATCTACAGCAACAATAAAGAATGTATCAGACAGCATTAGCGGTCATTTAAGTTACATAATTAATTTATGTATTTTACAAGGTATTTATCCGACCAAACTGAAGACTGCTGTAATAAAACCACTATACAAAAAAAGCGATAGAGATAAAAGGGAGTCGTACCGGCCTATTGCACTAATTCCAATTTTTTCAAAAATATTTGAAAAATACATTTATGAACAAATTTATAAATTCTTAGTAAAACATGACATCCTAACTGAAGAACAAAAAGGCTTTAGAAGAAACAAAACTATTAATATGGCTATATATGACTTCTTAAATAAAGTAATCACTAACGTTGACCATAACATACCTGTATGTTCAATTTACTGTGACATGACTCAAGCGTTTGACTACGTAGATCATAATATCTTGCTGAATAAGTTAGAAGCTTACGGAATAAGAGGAAATATCTTACACCTTATCGAGTCCTATTTAAAAAATCGTAAACAATATGTAGAAATATCTCATATAGATACAAAAACTAAGAACGAAAGGGTTTATCGGTCGCGTGATAGAACAATCTCATATGGTGTGCCACAGGGCAGCGTGCTTGGCCCTCCTCTATTTATATTGTATATAAATGACCTGCCAAAAGTTACGCAACATCACATGACTCTATTTGCCGACGACAGCACAGTTACCATTGACTGCAAAGACAAATTAAATTATGATAATGACGTTACAAATACTATACACTCAATAATACAATGGCTGAATAACAATAATCTAAGGATAAATATTGACAAGACCAAATTAATGACATTAAACCAACGAAAAAATTTGACTATGAATATTAATTACGAGAACAAACAAATAAACCAAGTAAGCACGTCCAAATTCCTAGGGTTAACCATAGACCAACGACTAGATTGGAAAGCACACACGATAGATTTGGCAAAGAGACTTAGCAAATCTGCTTACGCTCTATATAAACTTGCACCAGTCTTAAGAACGGACGCTATTGTTACAGCATACCATGGCATGTCTGGTTCAATATTAAGATACGGTGTTATTTTTTGGGGCAACTCAACCAATCGAGAACTTATATTTAAAGTCCAAAAAAAGTGCATCAGGGCAATGTTTGGGTTAAAATGTACAGACACATGTAAACCTTTTTTTGTTAGATGTAAAATACTGACGTTACCCTGTATATACATTTTCAAAGTTGCAGTGTTTGTGAAATCAAACCCAAATCTGTTCCCAAAGCTATCAGATCGAAATAATCGGAGTCGACGACATGTCAATATGTTATGCTCGAGACAGTCAAAAACAGCACTGATGCGTAATAGTGTTTTTTGTATGGCACCAATAATCTATGACCATATACCAGAAACAATAAAAAATTTGAATATTATTCTTTTTAAAAGGCATCTAAAGAACTTTCTCGTAAGAAAAGCCTATTATAATGTTTCTGATTTTCTGAAGGACAAAGTACTGTTGTAATCTAAATATTAGTTTTTATATAGAATTATTGACCTTTTTGACATTTCATTAGCGCCGTATTTGACATCTAATTTTATGATTGTATCTTTGACTGCATTTTTATTTCATATTTTGTTTTTATTATTGATTTCTTTGTTAATTATTTGAATGCCACTATTTTGACATCCAACTTGAATTATAATAATTGTTATTTTTATAAATTGATTATTTATTATTGTACAATATCGATGATGTTTTTGTTTTCTTAAATTTACTGACGCTGTTTAATTGTTATAATCTTAATATTTTGACATTCAATTTTTTAATGATAATTTGTTGTTTAAATGAATTGATTATTATTTAAAATTGCATGTATAATGTCAATGATGTTTTATTCTTTGTAATAGTGTAAACCCAATGGGTAGATTTTTGCGCACATTTTTATTATAATATTATAAGACCTACTGTAAATTACCAAAAATCACACGAATAAATTATTTGAATTTGAATTTGAATTTAAAAATACAGTAATTGTGTACATTATTTGTTTAGTAATTAATAATACTTTTTACAAATATTTTGAACGAATATAGTTACCAATTATTTTATTGAAATAAACTAACAGTCGGTGAATCTACCTTCCATTTTTGACTTTAAAATATTACTCAAATAAAAACAAATCTTTACAATAACAATACATAATTCGTGTTTCCGTTATGTCATCTGCCTTTTTGACGTTTTGATTTCGTCTCTGCTGCTAGTTTCATTTACCAGCGCTATCATGTATTTATGTCAGTAAGCTCGGGTCAAATCTTGCAACTGAATTTTAAAGCAGTTATCCTCCACCGATTATGATAAAATTTTGCATACACGTTTAGTTTGGATGACTAGTTATAGTTATATTTTTGTGCGCTGCCACGATATGGGTATCAAATGAAAGGCTTTGCTGAGTAGAATATGAAAAACAGTGGTTTAAAAAAAATAGTCATAGTACATAATGGACAAGTTCTATAGTAAGGCACCTGTAATACCCAAAGTGATGCCAGAATAGATTACCCGATTGACATAAAACTTGTAAAATGTGTGGAATGAGAGTATACCAGGATGAACTGTATCCGAACTGTGTAGTTTACGCGGGTACCCCTTTAGACCGTACCCGTGTAATGTTACGTTATGAAATGGTGTAAACAATAAACAGACATGCGATTGCACCAATCCCGAGAGATTTGCCGTCGTTTATTGAAGAGTTCTATTGTATATTCAAAATCGGTCCAATCCAATGCCGGAAAAATCGGTGAAAAATAAAACAATAATAAAACAACGTACAGTCGAACATATAACCTCCTCCTTTTTGGAAAGTTGGTTAAAAATTACAAGCAATCAAATCTTTCTTCTTTGTAATATTAGTGTAGATGTAGATTATCCCAATTCCAGATGCTCCTCGGTGCAGGGCTGGGCGTGATGCACGTCATCCTCGCAGATAAAGACCTGGTAGTCTCGTACGCTCCTGTTGACTATGTGAACAATGCTGTCATAGCTGCTGGATGGGACTCGGTGCAGAACCGACAGCTGTGGGGCGGGGACATGCCCATGTACACTGTGAGCAGCTCGCCTTATAACACCAAGTGGGGTGAGTACTTTCTTTTTTTACTGCAGGATTCTACAGGCCCACAACCACGCTGTATGTTGATTTGACAGACGGATGAAAGAAAAGGAAGAAAATGTCTTTCTTTTCTTTCCTTACTTTCTTTTCTTTCAGGACTAATCCTTATTAGATCTTGTGAACATTTTCTAAATTATCTTCATCAGCGAAGTTATAAACTTCAAAATTGACAATTAGAAAGAGAAGTTTGACATAGACGGTGACGTCATCGTATCATAGTTTACTATGGCAGCTGTATAGGAAACTGCATTGAAAACGGAGTAGCAGCGAGAGTGTGGTCTAAGGTTCGCAAGTGCTACTGCTGATCATAAGCTCCAGGGTTCGATTCCTGGGTGTTATTGCGCTTTTGCAGCTGGAAATTCATTGTAGAAGCCCGCAGTCAGGACTTATGCCCAATTGATGACAATATGCTCGTTCTTCTCTTACATGGGACTTAACTGGTGTACTGTATGTCCAACTCTGCCCAACACTTGGAGGAATATTGGCGTGATATTATGTCGTGTTGTAATCCACAGGGGACTTCACTAACACCTTACAAAACGACGAGTTCTACCGGCTCAGCTCACCCAAGACGGTGTGGTACGGCTACGTCATCGAGACCAACAACGCGCTGGTGTACTGGCTGCTGACCTGGTTCCTGCACTACATCCCGGGGTACTGCCTCGATGGCGTGGCGTCTGTCCTCGGCGTCAGGTCTCAGGGGGTGCCTTCGTGAGTATTTTCTGATAATTCCTTACTTTTTTGAGAAGCTTATTGTAATAATGGCATCAAAAAAGTAGAAGCCTGGGATTTTTTGGCAATGTGGGCTACTGCGTATGAATTCGCCAATCTGAATCGCTTCCAAATCAAAACTGTCCCACGACGATACCTTTTATATAGCATGGGAAACGTTTCTGGAACATTAACATCCATACTGTTCTAGACACAACGAGAATTTGCCGCAAAGTTCAGCTGAGAAAGACATACAAGAAGAACTTTCGAGAACGTTTTGGACGTGACGAGAACATTCCAAAATGTTCGGCTGAAACAAACTTTGGACACGAACTTTCCTGAAGATAACTACTGCTATTCGATATGAGATGGCGCTAGTAGCTACTTCTAGTTTTCTTCCTCTTACCAATAGATGGTGCTACCTTGTCTTTATTTTCCAGGCTCGCAAAGATCTACGGCAAAGTGTACAAGCTGACGATGGTGTACCGCTACTTCCTGTCGAACTACTGGTACTTCTGTGATGACAACCTGCGCGGCATGATCTCGCGCCTCTCTCCCGCCGACCGCGCTATATACAACTGTGACATCAGTCAGATCCCGCTCAGGGAGCTCATCAAGTCTTCTTGCGTTGGCTGCAGAAGGTGATTTGGTCCATTATCAATTTGCTTTTATTTTTCATAATTCTTTAAGGTTTAGCATCAAAGAGAGCACTGAAGTCGGATAATTGCCATTTTCCAATCTACTCTAGGTTGCAAACTGTTGTAGCCACCTCTATGACGCCACATATGAACTAACAAATCCTGCATCGCGCAAGCAAAAATTTTAACCTACACAACAGTCTGATAGCAACCGTTACGCAGTTGCCCGGACCAGACACTCCGTCTGGTCGGAGGATCCTCCCTTTTCAACCCTATTTCGCACACCTCCATATTAGTGAACCTCGATAATACGCGACAGCGTCAGCGAATGGATCCAACCTATTTTAACAACCATAACATGTGGCTGTTTTTCGGGTTCCGCACCCAAAGGGTAAAAACGGGACCCTGTTACTAAAGACTCCACGGTCCGTCTGTCTGTCTGTCTGTCCGTCCGTCTGTCACCAGGCTGTATCTCATGAACCGTGAAAGCTAGACAGTAGCAAATTTTCACAGATGATGTATTTCTGTATCCGCTATAAACAATAAATACTAAAAACAGAATAAAATAAATACTTAAGTGGGGCTCCCATACAACAAACGTGATCTTTTTTCCATTTTTTGCGATATTGGTACGGAACCCTTCTGTAGCGAGTTCGACCCGCACTTGGCCGGTTTTTTTTGTGTATTTTCACCGATATCTCGGTCAATTGTGGATTTTGAAATTTATTTTGGTTTGAAAAAGTAAGTTCCGAAATTGGTCCCATTTAAATTTGGTGAAGATCTGATGAAGTAATTCAAAGATATACAACAGAACTCTTCAATATATAACGGCCGGGTTTTTTAGCCTCGAGCTATACTGAATATATCCCTAACGATAACTAACTGCCTTATATTTTCTAGGTTCATCATTAAGGACGATCTGACCGGCAGTGACATAGGCTACAGGAAACGGAAGTGGCTGTTCTACGCCAACATAGTCTTCATTTCTCTATACGTGTACTGTTTCTGGAAGCTTGTTGCTATGCTGTCCTCCAATGTAGTTTTTATGTTCCATGTTTTTTCTTTATAAGTTATCAATAAATTTATTTTAAGGAAAGAATGAGTGTTTTATTTTTGCTCGTCGAACATAAAAAAGATATGGGCCGTAGAAGGAATATAAAATAGGACGAAGCAGCCTTAAAATAATTAAAATTATATTTTGGGACGAACGAAGCATATTGTTTGGGACGAACCAGGATTTTGACATTTAGGACGAAAATCAGTGGGCCGAACGAAGAATAAATCATAAATATTCCTATAAACGATAACAAGCTGGACCTATCTGGTTCTCGTTACTTGGCCATTGCAGCGTCGCATGGTCTGTTACCTGCCCACACAGAAGTAACAAGAGAACGTGGAACGTCTGGACCATGTACTACTCAAGAGTAAGCACTCAGCTGTAACCGTAGAACAAACCACTTTGACTGATCACTATCCTGTAATAACGCAACTATTCACAAAGCAATCACAATTATCTGCAACTACAACCGTCACCAAAGTTGATTCTGAAAGCCTGAAGCGAGACAATTTATCCTTTATTAACCTAACACCAATATACAAATCTACAGATCCCAACTATTGCACCAGTTATCTCGTAAATAGCTTACAAACAGCACAGCAAAATAACACAACAAATTTAATAGTACCGAAATTTCGCTGGATCACTCCTGGTCTGCTCCGTTGCATGAAAAATAGGGACAAACTTCATAAAAAACTAAAATGTCACCTGACAACCAAACTCTAAAGTTAACCTATGTTCGTTAGAAAAATGTTTGCACCAAGATTTTAAAGTATGTTAAAACCACTTACGAAAGGAACCAGATAGAATTAACTAGAAGGAGGCCTACGGAATTGTGGAAAACTATCAAAACTATCACTAACTCCAACGAGTCACGCGACATTCCTGAACAGCTTCTTAAACTGTGTGATCTCTGGATAAAGTAAATGAGCACTAGGTACATAAATGTGGTAAAAACCTTAGGCGAAGATTGCCTAAGAAACCATCGCAACCCTACTCAACCACCTCTTAACCATGCCACCCAGCAAGCTAAACCCCAGCTCCAGTCCTTTGCTATGGAATCTGTTGACAAGGAGGAGATAGAACTAATTATTCTAGGTTTAAAACATGACTCTACCGTTGGTTGGGATAACATCTCCAACAAGTTTCTTAAAACCTACAAAGACTTTCTAGTTCCACCATTAACATATATATTTAATAAGTCCTTGGAGCGCGGTGTTTTCCCAAATGATCTAAAGAGATCAGAGATTCGTCCCATACATAAAGGAGGGGATAGGGATCGTGTCATTAACTACAGGCCTATTTCGACCCTGCCTGCACTGTCAAAAATTTTAGAGAAGATAATAAATACTAGGCTTGTCAATTACCTAGAATCCAGTGGTTTGTTCTCCGAAAATCAATTCGGTTTTCGTAGAGCCAGAAGTACGGATGGCGCGGTACATAGACTGACAAATTATCTGGCTACTAACCTTGATAATCGTAATAAATGTCTCTCCATTTTCCTTGATCTAGCCAAAGCTTTTGACAAGATCTCTGTGCCCATTATTCTACAGAAACTTGAGCCAGAGGCGAAATCATATCTTATGCAGATGATACTGCTCTCCTTTTCTCTGCTGATACCTGGGAGGGGGTATTTAATGCTGCCCAAAATGGTTTCAATTTAGTAAGGGAATGGTTTCGTAACAATCAGTATTGCCAACACGCAATTTAACATTAATCCGCATGAATGCTCATCGTTTGGAATCTGCTCCTGTGAACCACTTGAGCAAGTCAAAAAATATTATTTCATTCTTAATTTGGTCTAATCTGTTCTACCTATTAATTTTGTGATTTCGATTTTAATTTAAATTTTACGTCAAATTTTACAATTTGGTTTTAATGTTACTATTTAATGCCCAATTTTTAATTATAATGATCTAGTTTACTGTATTTTAGTGTAATATTGTGATATCGATTTTTATTGAAATTTTACATCAACTTTTTATTTACCTGCTTTTTTTAATTTATTTCTTTACTATGTTTATTGCGTCAATGTTCCTATGGGTGGAGCTGCATGCCGAAATACAGGCTCTCACCTAGTTCGGCTGCAGATGATCCCTCCGACAATTTTTAAACGCACGTAGTTTTAAGTCATTAATAATCTATTTTGTGAACTGTTGTCTAACTCATTAAAATACTTTTTTTTAGATGTTGGTGTTCTGCAGTGTTTCAGATCCTTTGACGTTATGGGGAAAATATAGACCACTAGCTTTATCCAGCGGCTTCACCCGCGTAAATTTCGAATATTATCGCTGTCAGTGATAAGACTGGCTTTGTACCCGTATAAATAAGTTTTCTTGTAAATTTGTATGATTTTATGGTGTACAATAAAGTATATTCTATTCTATTATCCCAAGGGAACACATTCCCGGGATAAAAGTAAAAAAATGTGCCTATTCCAGACTATAATCTATCGCTGTGCCAAACTTCATGCAGATCCGTCCAACCGTTTGAGCGTGAAGAAGAACAAACATAAAAACACAAACACTCACAAACTTTCGCCTTTATAATATTAGTGTGATGTGATATCTATGTGAAGACTTCTTACGCCTTATAAGGCGCAATTAAGAGCAGGAAATTTATCCAACAGACGAAAGGGCTATAAATAGTGGCCTTTATTCTATTCAATGTATCGTTTACAACTATACGTATACGAAGACGCGGGCAACAGCTAGTTTCTAATAAATGTTCACACAAAAACCAAGCAAAAATTGAAAAAAAAAAAACCATATTTAATTTGGTCGAAAAAAAAACAACTATTCGACAAACCACTTAACTAATACCATTGTCCATTGAAGGTTAATTATTTATGAATACTTTGTTAAATTTCAATCATTATCAGTCTATCGCTGGTCATCGAGAAATCTGTCCGAATTGACCACATCATCGCTTACTATCGGTGAGATAGTGGTTAAGCGCGAGCCTATAGGATATAAAAAAAAAAACAAGTTATTCTTAATTCGAAAAATAATGTCTTGTTTATTTTGCATAAATTATTAACTATAATTTTTGATATTTATATTATTATTTGTGACAACGTTAAACCGTCATTTATTTTTCTGCCATCTTTCTTTTAAATAAATAAAAAGGTTGCCTCTTTTGTACCTCTGGTCGTCCCGCCATCTTGGTTTAACTTTCACATTCGCAGTTTAATGCAAATCTTATAGACTTGGTATCTTAATATTAAATAGTAATCTGTATAACAAGGGTTACCAAACTGTGTTACAAGTTTGTAGATTTTTTTGTTAGAAAGTGTACCTGCATCATTAAATATGGGTGAGTAGACATTCTTGTTATTTACTAGCTGCCGGCCGCGGCTTTGCCCACGTTGAATTAGTTTAATAGTCCCGCAGAAGCTTTAAAAAACCGGCCAAGTGCGAGTCGGACTCGCGCACGAAGGGCTCCCAATCAAAAATAGCAAAAAAATCGTTTGTTGTATGGGAGCTCCACTTAAATATTTATTGTATTCTGTTTTTAGTATTTGTTGTTATAGTGGCAACAGAAATACATAAATTTCAACTATCTAGCTACCATGATTCATGAGATACAGCCTGGTGGCAGACAGACAGACAGACAGATCGCGGAGTCTTAGTAATAGGGTCCCGTTTTTGCCATTTTTAACCCCCGCTGGAAAAAGAAGGGGTGTTATAAGTTTCACGTGTGTTGCTGTGTATCTGTGTGTCTGTCTGTGGCATCATAGCGCCTAAACGGATGAACCGATTTCGATTTAGTTTTTTTTTGTTTGAAAGGTAATTTTGTCGAGAGTGTTCTTAGCTATGTTTGAATAAAATCGGTTCAGCCGTTCAAAAGTTATGGGCATTTTACTGTTTGAATCGGGGTGTTTTCGCAAGACAAATGCGTCGGGGGTTTTTTAAATTGTGAAATTTTACTTGTCGCAAGATAAATGTGTCGGGGGTTTTTTAAATTGTGAAATTTTACTTGTTGGGTACGGAACTCTAAAAGCTATCCCTACTAATATTATAAATGCGAAAGTTACTCTGTCTCAAACTTGAGCACATAGTCCGACTAAAATCACAGCAGAATTTTCGACCAGCTTCTTACCGTGTCTTCTTAGCTTCCGTGGCAACATTCCCCGGAATTCGCATAAAATTGCGGTATTTTAACTAATGTCAGTGAAAGAATTTTCTTAGCAAACAATCATCATCATCTTTTCTTTGCTCTACTTGTGGTCGCTACAACAAGTTTTCTTATTCCGTATGTCCTTGCAACTCATTAAGGAAACTATTGTAGTTTTAGCAGGGTGACCGTCAAAGCCCGAAAAACTGTCAATCATAAGTGGCAGTGGGCAGGGCACATTGCTGGCGGTGCACCATATTTCGCCAGTTATGTTTAAGTCCTATGTATTAAGGGGCGAGCCTATTGCCAGCAACTGGGCACACTAGACTGGGCTGCTCGGAGAACCCAGGCATCACGCTCTGCAGTAGCGCTTGCGACCACTAGACCAACCATCGCTTGGCAAATTCATACGTGACACACCGCAAGATCACGCGGGTGGCGGGGGATGTTACTACCCACAGACGTGACGGCGCGATGACGTGACGACGCACGGCAATGCTCCCGTCAGCTGATCCCCGTCCCACGCGCACTTCACCACGTCACCATCACTCTACGTGTAACGCGCCCACGGACCTATGGAGCGTTACGTACGAATTTGGCAAGCTAAAGGCAGTCTCGAAATTTTCATTCACGATACTACAGGACTAGACACCTATTCATAATGCATTAGTTTTCGCATTAAACTTTACGACCAGCTCTATCACACGGGGTCTAGTTACTAGGACTCCAATACTAATGGAGAATCCAATATAATATATTATTAATTACAAATGACATCAGAACATTACAATCAACATGTTAAGTAACACTTATGACTTATAAAAATAACAGCAACCTTGACTATGAATTAAAGTACGATTTCCATCAACCAAGCCACGCCCATGCCCAGGAGGGCAGTGCTTCGCAGCGGATACGCGAGTACGCGCTCGTAGCTGACCACGTTCACCGTGGCTATAAACTGCTCGAAACCCGGCGCAAGCACGCGCGTGCTCGCTTATCCACTAGCTAGCATGCTCTCAACTAATAGATATGTTTTTGTCGCAATCAGTTTATACCTGCGGTATTGACGTGACCTAACTTTTGTTAAAATAATGTTGGAATGGGATGTGGTATTGCTGGCGGTTGCGTTGGAAGTATACAGTTCAACGCACAACTTGATTGATTCAACTTGCCAGTCGGCGACAACACACGAGCGCGGGCAGCGGTGGCCAAGCAGCCGACTGGCAGACTTCACGCAGCTGACTGGCAGACTTCACGCAGCCGACTAGCAGACGCGGCATACGCGCGGATCTAACCAAGTTCCAAGCAGTGTAAATGCCATGCAAACGTGAAACTTAACTATTGTATAGAAGCCTCAATTTTCTTTAGCACAGTGTGAAATGCGCTCCGGTGCGGCCCGGTTGGTTGAAATCGTACATAAGGTACACACATATCTAGGTTAATACTTAAGTGCGCATGCCGTGATTTCAATATTCATTATTTCATTAAATACATAATCGATGTTTAGCTCATTTACATGCATAACTTATAGAAATCACGTGGCATCTTGACCTGTGTTTTTGGTTTCTTCCGGGCTTGTATAGTCATCGGAATTCAGTACTGGGTATTAACCATGAACTCTAAAAGGACGGTTATATCCATTGTGAATGAGGGACACATAGAATAGAATAGTTCTTTATTTGCACAGAAAGTAGGTACAAGTTACAGATGTTAAGTTTTAACGTAATGATCCTTATACTTACTACCTTGTACTTACCTACCATGTATAGGTACAAGTCATATATACTGACCTGCTGGTCGAACGGTCCTGTGCGACTCGCGTCCAGCGGATTTCGGCAGCCTTCACCAGGTGCACGGTCCATCTAGTGGGAGGCCTCCCAACGCAGTGTCTTCCGGTTTGCGGTCGCCACACTAGCTTTTCGGCCCCATCGATAATCCGTTCTGCGAGCAATGTTGCCTGCCCACTGCCACATGTTTGACTATGACAATGTCGCCTGCCCACTGCCACATGTTCGACTATGACAATGTCGCCTGCCCACTGCCACATGTTCGACTATGACAATGTCGCCTGCCCACTGCCACATGTTTGACTATGACAATGTCGCCTGCCCACTGCCACATGTTTGACTATGACAATGTCGCCTGCCCACTGCCACATGTTTGACTATGACAATGTCGCCTGCCCACTGCCACATGTTTGACTATGACAATGTCGCCTGCCCACTGCCACATGTTTGACTATGACAATGTCGCCTGCCCACTGCCACATGTTTGACTATGGCTGAGGCCTCATTAGTGCGTTGCGTCGACGCAACATATATTTTTAGTGACATGTAACATTAAGCGTTGCGTCGTCGCACCCGACGTTTCAACGGATCGATGGACTACAGACGAAGCGGGGGAGGGTGATGCGTTGCGCTATCGCAGCTCATCCGTTGCGACGACGCATATACGGGTATTTCAATGATCTACGCGGCCATAATTCAAATGAACAAATTTCAAAAAAGGTAATAAGAGAACAATATCCAGGCCTTCCTGCTTCCACGTGCAGTCGGAATTCAATCGTCCCCTTTGGTGTATGTTTGTGTTCTCGGCGTTAGTGTGCAAACAAAGACTTTAACAGTGAATATTTATTATTGTGCATTTATATCGAAAGAAAAAGTTATGGATCCTGATACAGTAGGTATTATCAACTAATTAAAATAGAATTTGGGTATTCCTTGTAATTGAAAAGATAAATTTTAGTGTACTGAAAGTCTCGCTTTTTATGTAGGATTTTATTAGCTACGATTTGTGTTTAATAGGAAATTTGTTATACTTCCAAGTTAGATCCTGTAATAATTCTTGATACAGTCGAAATATTAATGTTTTCAGTAGAAAATAATTAAAAAAATTGGCCGCGGAAAGGCGGATAAGTACCTAATTTAAAGTGTTTTTTTTTTAAGAAAACTTAAAAACTTATGTGAAGTGCATTTCTATAGAAACTCTTTTTTTTTAGTTTTAGGTTCATAAAATACGTTGGGAGGAAGCAATGTGACTCGTAAATACTTGTTCGACCGCATAAAGAGTTTTGATTTGCCTAATTTGGAAGAAAAACTGACTTTCTTAAATGAGGAGCTTTTGCCATGCGAAGGGTACTCGTAAGACCAAATTTAAGAGTTTCAAACGCACCTTTTCTCACTTTAAAAGCCAATTAAGACAAAAGTGGTCAAATTTTCATAAGAAGGAAGACGTTTTGCGCAAATACAATGATTCGTGGCTTGAAGGAACTATTAAGATTCCCGTGGTTGCACAAAATCGGCCAGGCCGTCCACGTAAGTTATTTAGAGAAAATATGGTCGATGTAAAAATGTTTCTTTTAATTTACTAATATTGTTTATAACCAATATTGACAATGAAATAATTTTGGCCGCGTAGGTCATTCTAATACCCATTTGTGCGACGCTACGCAACGCACTAATGAGGCCTCAGCTTATGTGTCGGTAACCTTGGTTTTCCTGTGGACTTGTGTCTGAATATCTTGTATTCATGGGTGACTACGATTCTCGTCACCTGTTTGAGAGAAATCACCATCAGGATCAGGCGTTCTATTTTCTTTTAAGGCGTTCCAGTGTTTCCATTGTCAGGTTTCTCCTATTTTATTATTTACTGTCAGTTGCCAAGATTTAAGGCGCAGGCCACATAGAAATGGCGTCGGGCGCGGACATGGTACGGACGGCTTCCTATCCCATTCAAATTTCATACAAAATGCGTGGAAATAAAGCGCAATTTGATCAGGCGCGGGCGTCGAAATGCCGCGTCATAACCACGTCCGAGCAACGACAAACCGTGTGTCCTCATTTAATAGCCCCATTACACGCATGGCAAGGCTATATACGTGTCTTTGGACAGTCCTACACTAGTAGTAGTGGACAGTACGACACTTCCTATTGAGTAATGAGCATTACCAGTTTGACTCAAACTCTTAATGCTCATTACCACAAAATAGTAAGTATACAGAAGGGCCACTCCCGCCGTTTAGAAAATACAGCTAAAATTGACAGATTCACTAGGGTTGCTACTATATTGATTCCAAATTAAAAAAAATAGTAGGTTACATAAGTTACAAACATAAATACATCGATTATATCATGCTTACATGCCTTAGAGGGTAGACAGGGCATCAAATATCCATTTAATATCACGAAACATTTAATATTACGCCTGATTACGCTACCTACATACGACGAAGATTGGAGAGTAACAAGACGCAGTAATAGTGTAATGTAGTAAATGATCCCAATTAAAACATTAAATTGTGAAAAGCACCTAACTCGACAAAAATATAAATGTGAAAAAACAGGTACCTAATAAAATCAAAAACCAAAGATGATCTTAAATAAGTCGGTTAACAAGAAGAAAATTATGCTGTGCAGTCGGAGGAATCATATTTGTAAGCTGGATGACTTGAACCTTATTATTATGACAAGTTTCCAATTTCGTCTATGGACTTAAAATACATACATACATACATAAACTCACGTCTTTTTCCCATGGGGGTAGGCAGAAACTACAGAACTGCACCTGCTACGATCCTTACATACTTCTTTTGCTTCACACACATTCATACATCTAATCATACACTCACGCCGGTTATGGGTACTGCGCACTTGGCCTTTCTGAAGAACATCACCTATAAGGTCTACGTATGTCTTTCTAGGGCGTCCCCTCCCGGCGTTTCCATTCACGTCTGCCTTGTAAATACCTTTCGTTAGTTGCCTTTCATTCATCCTCTCAACATGGCCAAACCATCTTAACATACTCTTTTCAATTTTAGTCACTACATCTTCTAAATAATTTATTATAATCCTAGATAAAGAATTCCTAATTTTTCATCTTGAAATATTTAATGACGTATATAACTTAAAAAAAATTGAAAGAAATAATTAAACACAAAAAGTAAATTCGGTCTGTAACAAAAAATAAAGGTAACTCATCCAATGCATCCAACCTCGTTACAGTACTTAATGTATGAATGACGTGACAAACACAAAGCACTCGTGACAGCCGCGACTGAGCTCGGTCTAATATTGCCCAATATTCCCTGTAAAACCGCAATGTCAAAGTGTGTGCGCAAAATGACACTTGGTTCTTAGTGGCCCCTCTGTCTGCGGCGCGCCGCCGCTTACGTAATTTGTGTCATTACTCTTATATATTGTGATAAATGTTTACCTAGTTTAGTTGTAGTCTTAATTTTGAATTTTGTAAATGTCATGCATACCTATAATCTGTATGATTGCTATGTAATTTTGACTTTAAATGTATTATTTGTTGGATGCTTTTAAGCAGTTGTACTGTTGGTGTGCTTAACAAAATAAAATAAATATATACAATAATTGCTCATTACATGGTATTAGATAAGCCAGTATCTTTATAAATCATCTTTCTTTCATTGGTTGTCCTTTGTATAAAATAATAAGATTATGTTCTATTTCAGCAATGGATATCGCACAGCAGATCGAGCTATCTATACTAGAGCGGCAGAAGCCCATGAACGCGGTCATAGACAGGGGCGACTCTGATGTGCAGCAGTTCTACCGGCACTCCGCCGTGCTGCTGACGGGTGGCTCCGGCTTCCTCGGCAAGCAGCTTGTAGAGAAGCTCTTCAGGTGAGGAATCATCATCATTCAGAAGAAAGACGTCAACTGGTAGATAGTGGCATTAAGAATCATTCCCACGACAATCGCTTCTGAGGCTCCAGCCAAAGCTCCTCTCTAGAGGAATTGCCGTCATATACAGTCCCAAAAGGTGACGGGGTCAATATGAATTCATGCGGTCCTATAACTTTCTGGGGAGCGTGACAAAATGCGCAAGCACTCCAGCGCAGAACACCGTGTGTTTTTAGTCAGTGAGAGTCTGACAGACGCCTGCACTCATCCCGATTTCCAGATGTTAAAAAATCAGGTCATAGTGCATCGTCCAATACGCGTTCAATTTATTTTTTTTATTTTATTTCCTATAGGCCTACATGGGCACTTATAAAACGTCGACAAAAGGTGCACGGTTCGGGTTGGTCGTTTCCTATGGAAAAGAACCGGCAAGAAACTCCATGGTTACTCTTTTAAAATCGTCTCATTAGGACCCCATCGGCAATCCAGTCATCGAAAAATAGGGATGTTTCCTGAGTAGAAAAATTATAATTCTAGTAGAAGTAGTCCGTCAGTGAGATTATCAAATAATATTGAACACGTATTTTTTGCTTTATCAAATTAATAAAAATTGACAAAGATAAAACGCATCAAAGTTCAGGAGTGGGGCCTTGTGACGTCACTTTGTCAGTATAATAGCACATCGTGATGTCACACGATATTTCAACGCACTGTATCGTAGTAGTTTTTTGGTTACGGGGCAAAAAAAAATCGTGTTCAATATTTTTAACCGACTTCAAAAGGAGGTTTTCAATTTGACCTGTATGTTTGCCCGCGATTTTCTCGCATTTGGCTGAACAGACTTTGATGCGGTCATCACCCGGTGCCTTGTTGTTCTAAAGCTGTTTCAGAGCCATCCTAATCTCGTACAGGCTGACGTCCGGAATGTCTTCGGTATAATAATAATAATTATTTATTTATTTATTCAGACAACAAAAGGTCCACTCACAAAACAAAAATAAAACACTTAAAGGGTGTAAGTAAGAATATAAAATCTTATAACCTATGTTAGTGCTTACATACTAGTGACAATTTATCTTGACCAACGTTATGACCTACGTTAGAACTTATATACTAGGATGTTAGTAACAATGTGGCTTATGATCTATGTTAGTACTTATACTCTACGACAGACAGTGTTATTTTGATGAGATGTCCCATTATAGGACTCTCATCAGGCCTGTCAGCTATCACCCTCAGGAGGCTGTTGCCACTGCCACGCAATCTGGCGAGCAGAGACGCACTTTTCTTCCGTACGACAGCTGAGAAGCTGTTGACCCGGGCTTTTGCGAACATCTCTGACGCACTGCAGTAACGTGGCAGCCGCATCAGCACCCTGAAGGCGTTATTATATTGGATGCGCAGCGCACTGACGGCACGTTTGGTACAGCTGATCCATAGGGCGCTCGAGTACAGCGATGTGCTGCTGTACATCTAGCGAACCTACGGGCCAACATGTTCGCCCGTACCGCCAATGCTCTGCGTTCCCGTTCAATATCACTATCGTCCTTAAGGTCGTCAATTAAATGTCCCAAGTATTTAAACTGATGTGATGACTCGACGAATCGGGACAATCGGGACGGCATAGTGTCGGGTCATTCTAGCTCTAGGGTCATTCGCTAGCCCTCATACCGCTCAATCGCGTCTTTAATGCTTTCGGTATTAAAGCGGTGGAGGTCACTTTTCAAGGACTTTGAGATCCGTCCATTTAGCTGCAGGTATTTCTACGCATCGTCTAAAGACTGCAGGAGCATCTCACGTCTCTCCTTTATGAGCTTGAGAGTAGGATCAGAGAGCTTTTTGTTTCTATCTGTACGGCGGGTCTTGAAAAGTTAGACCCGACCGTATGGACAAATCCCACGAATCCATCGCTGTATTCGTCCACGGAGCTCACTAAGCACTCGAAATGATCCAGCATCATTCGAGCTCCAGCAGTTTAAGCTGAAAGGTCTCGGGGTTTGGAACCTGGATCTGTGCTGGACGGAGCATAGACTTCATCAGTCGAGACCTTTTAAGCTTAAAATTAATGTTTAATGTGCTTCTTACCATGCGGTGATCGCTCCCGGTTTTCACCGAATTGATCACAGAGACATCATTGTACATTTGCTTCTTGGTTAACATGATGAAGTCGATCTCGTTTTTAGTTGCACCATCGGGGCTTTGCCAGGTCCACTTCCTGTGTTCACGCTTACTGTAGAAGGAGTTCATCATATAGAGGCCCTCCTTCTCCATAAAACTGGCCAGTAGGTGACCCCGGTGGTTCCGATGTCCAACTCCAAATTGCCCCACTTGCAGCTCATCCTCGTATCGTTTGGCCAGTTTCGCGTTGAAGAAATAAAATACTCGATTTGCGCCTTGTGCGACATGTGTCAGTGTCATTCGCTTTCGTTCATTCCGTTGCCCGATTTGCGTGCTTGGTGTTTTTGTTGTTTTATTTGTATTTATAACAACCTAGAAATCTTACTCCGAAAGTAATTATACTACTTCATGGTTAAAAAAGGGTCGAATCTGTTCCAAAACCGAATAGAGGCACTCCGACTTCACGCAGTCTTTTGGCTGCTACCCCTTTTTTTGGGTTGGAAATCACCCAATGACTTCTCTACTCGTGTTCCTTCAGTTGCTTGAGCCAGGGCCGCGGTAACTCTTTTTCAAATTTATCCGCGACCCAGACGAACATCGGCCCTAGCGGACCCCATAAGTTTTGCTGACATCTCCTTGAGGCGCGCGTGGAACACAACGCGCCGTCGACTCGGACCTGGTCCTTATCGGACGGCGAGCAAACCGCTACTCGCCGTCCGCAAACCCGCGCCGACGGTGGCCGGGAATCGTCTTGCGACTCCCGACGCTCGGGACGTCTCCTGCGGAGACTAGACGCGTGAGAGCGTCTCCGTTGCATCTACCTCACGCGTTGCGCCTCCTCCTTCGCGAGCATTACTGCTTGGCAGAAGGACGTGACAGCTTCCCATGCCCTCTTGCTTCGTGCCATGGCCTAACCAGGGCCGACCGCGAGAGGTCGCCACCGCCGATCGCTTCCACGAGGACACGGCTTTGCACAGCGGTGCGAAGGGAGAGCAACACCCGCCCCCCGCTGTGATAAAGCATAGGCACCCGTGCGAGCCGAAGTGGGTGAGGCTGGTCGATGGGCGACCAGCAAGCTAAAGCTGCGGAGGTGAGCATGGGAGCCCTCCTTTGTTACGTAAGGGCGAAGGAATCACACCACCCGCAGCGCCGGAGACGGAGGCGCATGGTTGGCGCAGTGGTTGAGCGATTGACTGCTGCGCTACGTGTCGCGGGTTCGATTTCCGCACGGAACAAATATTTGTATGACCTACAGATAGTTGTTTCGGCTCTGGGTGTTGTGTATGTGAGTTTATATGTTTGTAAACGCACCCACGATACAGGAAGAAATTCCTAGTGTGGGGCAACGTTTTTTTTTTTTTTAATTTGCGAATTCATTCATTAAACCAATTTTGTTTTTTCATTGTCAGAGAATTTATCAATTGAATTGAAATATTCTCTGACAATGGAAATCGAAATTTACCGCATCTTGAAACAAAACGTTTGAGAGCTAATAGATAAGCATCTGATGAGAAATCTCCAAAAAGTTAACATTTAGAACTTGTTGGAGATGTCTCATCTCAACAGCGCGCGTAACAAAACATACGAATTTACATAATGTGTATGATTTTTGCTATTTTGTGGTGGGTGGTCCCCTACCCTCTCGGCTCAAGTTGAACACTAGACCTGCGTAGTCCATGCCACAGCGCAGAAAAGGATACCTGGGATCCAGACGTTATTGCGGCAGATTACCCATTATGGTAACTACTGTGGTTGCGCGCAGTCGTGCACACTTTACGCATGCATGCAAAACCTTTTTCGCAAGATTCCGACCACCGGCCGGCCACCACGCCACTTATAGTAAATAGAAGCATCTGTACAGCGTACGCAGGGGCTCATAACGAAACATCAAAACTATAAAACAATGTTCGGCAGATAACAAAATTGGATGTTTTTTTATCGAAACTAAAATTATGCGAATTCTGTATGCGACCACCGACTTGAATTAAATGATTTGCATCATTGCATCAATACAAAGTCTACAATAAGTTTAATTTTAATAATTGAGCATTTTTGTTTATGCTTTTCTTATTGTTTATGAGACTGAGTCGCGGCGTCCGACCAATCACAGCCAGCGGTTTCATTCAGCAACATACCATTTTCTTCGATTATTAGTTGCTGAAATGAATCTGTTTGAGTACCATCATTCTAAGACCATCATTCTGCCATACAAAATAAATTCATCATGTAGATAACATATATTTTTAACTGACTTTCCAATAAGAATGAGGTTCTATGTTTGGCTGTATGTATGGTCTTTTTTTGTGTTTGTCCACCGATTACTCCGTCCAATTATGAACCGATTTTGAAAACTCTTTTTTGTTTGAAACGGCATATTCTGGAGGTGGTCCCATTGTCACAAAGTCAGAATCTGAAGAGGAGATCCCATGGAAATCGAGGAAACGCCTCAAATTTTATAGCCATACATACATATTATATTTTGGTATTTTCGTCAACATAGCAAGCATTTGCATTCAAAAAGTATCATTTGGTGAAGTGGAACTGATGAAGAAGACCACAGATGGCAACTGGAACTTCGCAATGTCGTGAATGTTTTGGGTATAAGATATCCCGAATAGTCAAATGACTGTGTGTTCATATCACGTCGGGGTCACAAGTTTGGGGGTATGTGGATCAGGGTGTAAAGTCCCACAAACCTCCATAGAAAAGGGAGGATCGTCCGACCAGACGGTTGTTGTGTCTGGTCCGGGCAACTGCCCAACTGTTGTTGTCGGACTGTTGTATGTGTTCTAATCGCGCCGAAAACTTTACTTGCGCGATGCAGGATTTATGTGACGTCATGTCATTAGTTCTTAAGTGGCGGCGTTGGTGCCGCTACCAATTTAAAAAAATGGTTCTAATGAAAATGGTACAGTTGAACTGCTCTAGTGACGAAGCCGGACGGACGGTAGGCACCGGAACACCATAATAAAACAATGTATCCCAGTCGTGTTTAGCCTTGTTGGAATTGTTATGAGAAGCCCTCTGGCTATAAATTATATACATGGTAATTTAAAGTACCAAAACGAAAAAGATAAAATATAAAACTTTTTAACAAAAAATCTAAACCGTCTTCCAAAACAAAATTCACCGACTTCCGAAAAGAAAGTTATTGTTCGAAATGTAGTGTTTTGTTTTGGAAGTCGGTTTATATCAATAAATTTGTCTCGAAATACCATTTTTTGGATTTATTCTTTTCCAGATCATGTGATATCAAGAAGTTATACTTACTGCTACGACCAAAGAAAGGGAAAACCATTCAACAGAGATTAGCCTACATACTTAAAGATCCGGTAAGTAAAACATAGCAGAACATAATAGATTTATCACTACTTTATCATATTACAAAACCTTCTAGTAATATTTTTTTCAAAGAGCACTATACAACAATAAATTTGATCATAGAAGAATCTAGACAGCTTCTGGGACCAAAGCTATTTCATCCCCATCTCTTTTTCGCCCACTGCGGGAGTTTAATGTTATTCGAGAGTATGTATGTATGCATGTATGTATGTCCATTTCTATAGCACGCTCTACAGCCCAAATGGCTTAACGGTTTATGACATAATATGATGTGTCTTTGGATATGTCTCAATTGTGGGAGTGATGTCTATATCTATAAAAGCGAAAGGTGACTGACTGACTGATCAATCAACGCACAGCCAAAACTGCTAAGCTTAAAAGCATGAAATTTGGCGAAAAGGTTCCTCAAGTGACGTAAGTGTGCACTAAGAAAAGATTTTTGAAAATTCCACCCCTAAGGGGGTAAAAAGGGCGTTGAAAGGTTGTATGAAAAATCTAATTCTTTCGACCAAAATTCTTGAAACTTAGCACAAATAGTATTCTAAGTAAATGATAAAGATTGACATTATATTTATTTATATATTATACATATTATATATCAAATTACATAAAACCAAATAAAATCGTGTAGAACATTACATCGAGACATAACTGAGGAAAATCTTATTAAATTTAGAACACACCTCCAAAGCCTATCGTTTTCTGATGTATATAGCACAGAAGATTCTAACAAAGCCTATGATTACTTTTTGGAAATGTTCCTAATTTTATATGACCTCTATTTCCCTCATAAATTAGTGACTATAAGATCTCAGAAAAAAATAGAATGGGTTTCTCGAGGGATACGCATATGTAGCAAACGACAACGAAAACTACTGTGGCAACAGAGACTAAAACCAACTTGCGAAAATAAAAGGCTATTTAATAATTACTCAAGAAGATTTAAGAAAATCATTAAGCTAACCCAGAAAGCTCAGAATAACTACTTAATAAATAACTCCAATAATAAATCCAAAACTGCATGGCAAATTATTAATAATAATAAAATTGTACGAAAACCCATTTCTCAAATAAAAAAAGGAGATGAAATAATATCAAATCCTAATAAAATAGCAGAATCTTTTAATAATTTCTTCATTGACCAGATTTCGAGTATAGCAAAACATACGTCAGGCGACACAGTTAACATAAATATAAACCCACATTCAATATTTATGACCCCAGTTATTCCTCAAGATGTCACGCGTGTAATAAAAAAATAAAAAAAGCTTTGGCTACGATGGCATTTCAACCACAGTTATAAAATCTGCTCTGATTGTATAGTTGGGCCCCTTGCTCATATCATTAACGTAAGCATGTACTCTGGAGTATTTCTAGAAGGTCTAAAAACTGTAATAGTTTAAACAATTTATAAAAATAATGATAAAGACGAAATTACAAACTATGTACCAATTGCTCTAATTCCCATCTTCTCAAAGATCATAGAAAAATTATCTATGAATCTCTATACAACTTTTTAATGAAATACCACATACTATGTGACGAGCAAAAGGGTTTCAGGAAAAATAAAACCATCAACATGCTATTTTTGACTTTATCTAGAGAAAAATGCCAAAAGTAGACTCTAAAGTACCAATATGCGCAATATCTGCCGATATGTCGAAGGCTTTTGACTGTGTGGATCATGATACCCTTCTAACAAAACTTCACGCATACGGTATTCGTGGCAATGCCCTTAATTTAATAAAAACTTATCTGAAAGGACGTAGACAATGTACGGAGATATCGAGTTTGTGTTTAGGATCTAGAAAGGAATTTAAATCTAGATCGTCTTTTAGAGAAATAAAATATGGTGCCCCACAGAGCGGCGTCCTTGGATCTTTGTTATTTATATTATACATAAATGACCTGCCACGTCATAAAATCCATCCCGTGATATTATTTGCAGATGATAACACATCAATTGTTTCATGAATCGATAAAGAATCATATGTAAATGACATTAACAATACAATTAGTAGTCTAATAAAGTGGCTTGATAATAATAATTTAGTTATAAATCTCCAAAAAACTAAAATCATGCACTTTTACCAAAGAATAGCTGCGGGCGATATGGATATAAACTACAATGGTCAACTTATAGAAAAAGTAAACGTTACAAACATTTTAGGAATCATAATTGACAGTCAGTTAACTTGGAAGTCGCAAGCGGAAGATATATGTAAACGTTTAAGCACAACCGCATATATGTTGCATAATTTGTCAAAAAAAGTAAATTTGCCGAAACTATTAGTCGCTTACCATGGTTTAGTAATTTCCGTCTTATGATTTGGTATAATATTTTGGGGTCACTGTAGTGAACGAGAAAGCATTTTCAGAGCTCAAAAGCGCTGTCTAAGAGCTATATTTGGTCTTAAAGTAACAGACAGTTGCGTACCTATATTCAAGTCTCATAAATTATTAACTTTCCTATGCCTTTATATCCTTAAATAAGCAATATTTGTAATAACTAATCGATGACTATTTGCAACTTTAATAGAAACTAGAAAACGAAGTACAGCTATGAGATCCTAATACCAGAATCTATTATGCACGGGCGCTTTTAAAACTAGCTTATTAAAAAGAAATGTTATCTGTATGGCTCCTGTAATCTTTAATAAAATACCTGATCAACTTAAAAACTTACCGTTGCAAAAGTTTAAAAAAAGTTTCACAGAATTACTTGTAGATAAATGTTATTATTCAGTGCAGGATTTCTTAAATGATATTTTTTTGTAATGTCTTTAGTAACCTATACTTTGTACCACATTTGCATGCTATATTAAGGCAGAATGTAACAACTTATTTTTATGTACCTATACGTACATTCTAAGCAAATAAAGACCTATTCTATTCTATTAATAGTTTTTCGAAACTAAATGATGATTTAGGGGGTGTTGAAGTTTGTATGAAAAAAATCTGATTTCTTGGGTCAATAAACTTGAAACCTGCCACAAATACTTACCTAAATGAATAATAAAGGTTGCTATTATTATTTTTTGAAACTACCCCCAAAAGATGATTTAGGGTTGATAAACTTTTTTTTTGAAGAAGAATCAAAAAGAAGAAAAAAGAAGAGGAGCTCGTGGCTAAATAATAACAGCCGCTCGGGTTGATCTTCAAGGTTAAGCAACGCTTGCCGAGGTCGGTCCGTGGATGGGTGACCATTTGCAACATACCGAGTTTCCTCCGTGCCTCGGAAAGCATGTTAAGCCGTTGGTCCCGGCTGTCATTTGAAGACCTTTGACAGTCGTTACGAGTAGTCAGAGCCTTGAGATCTGACACCAGTCTTGCCAAGGGGTACAGGGTTACCCAGTTACTGGGTTGTGGAGGTCAGATAGGCAGTCGCTCCGTGTAAAACACTGGTACTCAGCTTAATCCGGTAAGACTGGAAGCCGAACCCAACAAAAATTGGGAAAAGGCTAGGCAGATGATGAAAGTTTTTTTGAAGAATCTTATTACTTCAGTTAATAAACTTGAAACTTGACATAAATACCAATCTAAATAAACAATTAAGGTTGTCATTATTAGTTTTTTGCAACTACCCCCCAAAGTAGGATTAAGTGGGTGTTAAAGTTTGTTAAGAATCATACTGGACACAGTTTCGTTTTTGATGTAGTGATCTAGGGGAGCACGAAGAAGAATTTTCGGCAAATCAACCTTTCACCATCATCATTTTTTCAGCTTAAAAACGTCCACTGCTAGACAAAGGGCATTCCCCAAGCGCCGCCACACTGGATCGGTCCAGTGTGTTTCGCATCCACCGAACTCCCGCAGCCTTGACCAAGCCCGGATTTGAAACTTGGCACAAATACTGTCCTAAATGAATAATAAAGGTTGTTATTATAATTTTTTGAAACTACCCCCTAATGAAGATTTAGCAGTGTTCGTTTTTTTGAAGAATCTTATTACTTCAGTTAATAAAACTTGAAACTTGATTTAAGTACCAACCTAAATAAACAATAAAGGTTTTCATTATTAAAAAAAGATTTATTTAACACCCTTAAAGTGTTTTTGAAGAATCTTATTTCGCGGGTTAATACATTTTAAAATTGGCATAAATACCGTCAAAAGTAAACAATAAAGGTTGCGTTAAGGATCGGATTAACTCCGTCAGTCAATAAAACACGAAGCAAATTGTTATGGAGGCAAACGGTGGCTAGGAAACTACTTGTGAGCTGGCTTCCTTTATGTACATAGACTTCTTCACTCGATATCTGCTACTAAATGATATGGCATCGTTTAGTAGCAGATATCGAATATGGGTGCGCCAAAGTTCACCTAAATTTTGAACTCCGATAATTGGAAATCCGAAAATGTTCTTCCTAACATTTTTCATCCTAACAATCACAATTCCTAACTACTCTGTCTTTAAAGTTCATAATTCCGAAGCATTCAACTTCATAATGTCAGTAGCAATAAACATTTATTATACTTTTATTTGTTTTCCTATATTTTCTGAACATAACCATCTTTTACACTATTTTTCAAAGTCATATCTTTTTTGTTTAGATTTCTTTTTATTCATAATAATCAGTATTATTTACATTAATATTGCGTAACTTTATTTTCACATAACTTTAATTTTATTTATAGCGGTGTTTACCTGCAAAGATATCCATAGGTTAGGTTAGGTTAGAACTGTGACCAACTACGCGGGAGCCGAGCGAGCGAAGCGAGCGGTGCCGCGGCAGCGGCCGGCGAGCGCTACCTCGAAATTAGTCGCGAAATTATTCTAAGCATTTTTTTCATAGTGCCCCAAGACGAGACTCTGACCAGAATTTCATTCATTTAAGACAAAAATCAGTGAAACGACCTTTAATCATTCTAAACAGTTGGTTTTTTAGACATAATTACCCACATGTATTTTTTATTACACTTGGTAAATGTTTCTTTCTAAATATAAGTGAAAATATTATGGTAATTATGTTTAGGGATAAAAGCGTTATGATAAAAAACAGTAGGAGTTTAAATATATTTACATGAATGATATTATTAATTACAATTATCGGAAACATGAGTGTTATGAACATCGCCAGTAGCACTAAAAATAGTATGACTGAAAATTTTAGAAAGAGTGATCATTCGGATTACAAATCATTAGGAAGAACAATTTCGGGTTAAGAACTTTAGGTGAGCCAATATGGACCCATCGAATATCAGTATCTCTTTTATAATAAATCGCAAGTGCTGGCCAGTGGAACATTTCCTCACCCCCGATTGTGTTTATTTACTATAAAATATTTTACGAATTCCTTGAGCAGTCGAGTCTATAATATTATTATACTTTATTAAATTATATTTACAGTGACAATCGATCATCCCTCTACGACGCTCAATCACGGCAAAGGGCGCTGTCTAAAGTGACGGGCATATTTATATGACACCGCCCCCCGCCTCACTTGTATAAAAACAAATGGTACCATTTGAAAATCTTTTTTTTATTTTATGCGTCGTAGAGGTAATATCTTACAATAAAAATAATATAATATGAAAATATAGACTCGGATACATCTTATTACAGTGACTGAATGGCACTAAGTATGTAAAGAAAGGCAATATAAATAATAGTAGTTCATGCAATGGTCATATAATAGGAGTTAATAAAAATGTGTTAATAATAACACGCGAGTGTTTTAATACCTAATTATATGTCGTTGCATACACAACTTTATCTTCACTCTTAAATTTGAAATAAAAGTGGAAACGGAAAAAAATATGTAGTTATGGCGGGCAATTTAGATTCTCATTGCGCATGACTGCGCAACGCGCGCCTCCATAAACTGATACTTGAGCCCATAAGCACCAATAAATTAAAAAGTTATTTTATGACGCAGTTGTTTGAAAATCGAAACAAAATGTTGCACTGTAATGGCTATTTTTTTTAAATTGTACCTATCGACGAATATAAAATACGTATTCATACAATATTTTTAGAATTCATATTTGTAACATAACGTTGTGAGTGTAGATAAAAGAAGTTAATCTCCATACATTTACTCAAAATCCTACAATTTCTGATTGGCTCGGTGTCAGGTCGGCCCGCCAACCACTTGCACACAGTGATTTTAGGGTGTCGTGCACAGGTTGTCGTTATTAGTTTTTCGAATCTACCCCCAAAAGACGATTTAGAGGTGCTAAAGTTTTTTCGAAAAATCGTATTACTTCAGTTAATAAACTTGACATAAATACCAACCTAAATAAACTCTAAAGGTACACCCTAAAGAGTGTATCAGTTTTTTGAAACTACCCTCAAAGGATTATTTAGGGGATTAAATATATATTTTTTGAAAAAAAAAAAATCTTGGGTTAACATGAAACGTGGCATAAATACCAACCTCAATAAAAAATAAAGGTTATAGTTATTAGTATTTTGAAACAACCCCCAAAATACGATTAAGGGGGTGTTAAAGTATTTTTGAAGAATCTTATTTCTTGGGTTAATAAATTTAAATACCAACATAAGTAAACAAAGATCATTGGCAAACTCGCAAACAAATTTTTGTTGATAGAAACTTGTTTTAGCGGTTTGGTACGGAACGCTAAATGTGCGAATTCCAACACTCACTTGGCCGGTTTTTTTTATAAATAATTTTGATTTATTTTTCTTCCAGTTATATGACACTCTTCGTAAGAAGAAGCCCAACTTCGCTGCATGTATTGTTCCGGTAGAGGGCGACATCGGCGAACTCAAGGTCGGCCTCAGCGAGAAGGACTGGAATACAATCACGAATGAGGTAACTATCAATCAATATGCGTCATCATCATCATCTTCATCAGCCTATTTATAGCAATCAACTGCTGGACATACCCTTTGGAGGTACGCGGAACAGTGTGAAGTCCCGCAAACTTACCTCCAGTGATAAAAAAACTTCTAAAGTAATCGGTGAAAATACAAAAAAAAACCCGACGCCGCGCGCCGGTTGTTGTATATGTTCAAATCGCGCTGTAAACTTTACTTGCGCGATGCAATATAGGTGTGACGTCAGGTCATCAGTTCCTATATGGTGGCATAGATGTCGCTACAGGCCTCTCCAATCACACGCCATTTGCTTCAATTTTTGGTACCTCTCATCCAGCTGCAACAGCCACTCTGCCAAGACCGTCCCTCCACCTTGCCTGAGGGCGTCCTTCTTTTCGTTGATCATCAATCTGCTTGCCTTTTTTCCAACTATATTGGGTTCGGCTTCCAGTCTAACCGGATGCAGCTGCATGGAGTGACTGCCTATCTGACCGCCACAACCCAGTAAATAGTGTTCCAGATTGACTTGCTTCAGACTATCAGTAACGACTCTCTACAAATGACACCTGGCACAACTTAATTTTTGAGGCACGCTCGAATTTCAGTATGTAAAGGTCACCCATCCACCGTCGATCGACCTCGGCAAGCAGTGCTTAACCTTGAAGATCGACTCGTGCGGCTGTAATTATTTAACCATGAGCTCCAAGTGATTGAAATTTTATCTCTAATATGTTTGTATTTATTTACTTACCAACTTAATTTACAGAGATATTCCTTATGGAAAATCTCAATACCACTTCGCCCGACCTGGGAATCGAACCTAAGCCCGGTCGCTCAGTATACTATGACGTACAGCCGGTGTATTCTGTAAACATGAGCGACTTCATTTTTTTTTATAAGCTTCATATTCGGTTTGCGTAAAATGACCATGTTTCTGAATTCCGCGAGAAACTCAAGTGGTTGCCATTTCGTCTTTGCCGGTATGCTCATATTCTTTCCCTCCTGGGTAAAATACTATTTTTCCCTTCTACCTTACTTTACCTAACCAACCACCAATTTCAGTTTTTATGTGACTCGCATAAGAAAACATCATCGGATAACATGAAACTTATAACTGCCAATGCCTGTGCCAATGCATTCCATTACCTCCCTAGACAAATCTTTTACTGTCCAGGCCGCTCGTTAATGGAATGCATTGCCTGTGACAGTAAAATGCGCGCAATCACTACCGATCTTTATAACACTGGTAAAGGAGCACTACCTGTCACTGTGATCTTATTCTTGTTGGAAATTTATTGTTTTCGTGCCTAAATATTTATATTTATTTATTTTTTATTGTACACCACAGAAATATATATACAGGACAAAAAATCATAAAAACAAGTATACAATGGGCGGTCTTATCGCACAGGGCAATCTCTTTTAAGGATGTATGTATCTATTTTATTTTTACAGAACTAAATAAATAAAATTTATTTCCAAATATAAAATTTCACATTTTAAAATTATATTTACAAGTAAAAACACCTCTTTCGCCCAGCATTGAGAACAGACGTGTGTCTCGCTGACGCTAAACATAAATTATTCACCTCATACGATAATAGTCCATATTCCAGTATGCAAATTGTTTATGATTGCCAACACTAATTACCGGGTCACCGGCGCCGCAGCGCTCTTTCCCACCCGCGCGAAGCGAGGAAAAGAAATAGTCGTCATAATGGGTTATGCGCACTTCGTCCTATTCGCACTTGGTCCCATTCGCACTTGCCATCCTGCTCCCGCACCGACTTCGTACACGACTTTTGTACCGCTATACGCGCGCCTTACAATATACACACTGCTGCGTGACAAAAGATAAATCGTAGCATCTTGCTACGAGTAATAACTGGTTTCCGCTATGAAGCTGCTACGCGAACAATCTACTCCGTCAACATCTCGAGTTTACTACTCCGTGACGCCCCGAGTGTATATTGTTATCTATACCCAAGAACAGATAAGCAATATCGTCAGCAGCACCGATGGATAAATCTGTCTCAGAATCGGAGATTAGCCAGCTGGGAATCGATTATAATAAACCACCGCCTAACTATGTGTTTCGTATAGCTAAAAGGCGTGGGGAAGATATCTTAATAGGTGAACAATTGGATGAATTTAAAAAAGAAATAAAAGAAATGATGGATCTTTTCTTGGCTAGACAAAAAAATTAAACAAAGCAGTTCTCAACTACATTAAAAGAAATACAACAATCCAACATTAACATAGAAAACACGATTACAAACCTTATGTCACAGAATCAAGATTTAAAAAAAAACATATCCCAGTTACAAAATCAGTCGAAATAAGACAAAGAGTACATCGCACTTTTGGAGAATAAATTTGAGGAAATAGAAACAGGAAGTCGTAAGGCCAATTTCGTTATGAAAAATTTACCAAAAATTACCAATGAGTCTAAGCAAGATCTTATAGATATGGTTATGACCCTTTCCCAGAATATAAATTGCTGCATAGCCAAGTACAAGTAAGTACAGTTCAAACCAATTTTCGGTGGTAGTTTACATGGTAATGTACATCATATATTTTTTTTAGTTCTATCATTCTCTTATTTTAGAAGTTACAGGGGAGGGGGAACCCTTTTTACCACTTTGGAAGTGTCTCTCGCGCAAACTATTCAGTTTAGAAAAAGAATATATAAGAAACCTCAATATCATTTATGAAGACCTATTCATAGATACCCCACACGTATGGGTATGATGGTTTTTTTTTTATTTAGTTTCAGTTTCAAGTATGGGGACCCCCAAAATTTATTGTTTTTTTTCTATTTTTGATTGAAAATCTTAATGCGGTTCACAGAATACATCTACTTACCAAGTTTCAACCGCATAGTTCTTATAGTTTCGGAAAAAAGTGGCTGTGACATACAGACGGACAGACAGACAGACAGACAGATAGACAGACATGAAGAATCCATAAGGGTTCCGTTTTTTGTCATTTGGCTACGGAACCGTAAAAAGCAAAGCGGTTACAAATAAAACTTCTACTAATATAAATTTTGAACAAACACTAAAATATACAGGAAAATAATCTTGCCCAGTTCATCATCATCATCATTTCAGCCGAAAGACGTCCACTGCTGGACATAGGCCTCACCCAGGCGTCGCCACATTGACCGATCCCGTGCGTCTCGCATCCAGCGCCTTCCCGCAATCTTAACCAGGTCATCAGTCCACCTAGTGGGAGGCCTTCCAACGTATCGTCTTCCAGTTCGCGGTCACCACTCCAGAACTTTTCGGCCCATTCGGCCATCCGTTCTGCGAGCGATGTGCCCTGCCCACTGCCACTTAAGTTTGGCAATTCTTCGGGCTATGTCGGTAACTTTGGTTCTCCTGCGGATATCATCATTTCTGACGTGATCACGCAAGGAAATTCCGAGCATAGCCCTCTCCATTGCCCTTTGGGTGACTTTAAGCTTTCTGATAAGGCCCATTGTGAGCGACCACGTCTCGGTCCCATAGGTGATCACTGGCAACACACACTGGTCATAGACTTTTGTGTTGAGACACTGCGGTAAATTGGACGAGAAGATACCACGCAACTTCCCGAACGCCGCCCAGCCGAGCCGGATTCAACGGTTGACCTCTTTCTCGAAGTTGGACCTACCCAACTGGACCGTTTGTCCCGAGTAAACATAATCGTCTACAACTTCGAGTGTAGAGTCTCCGATCTTGATAGGAGTGGGTGTTACATGGGCGTTCACCATGACCTTGGTTTTGTCCATGTTCATTTTAAGACCCACTCTTTCGGAAGCTCTACTAAGGTCATTGAGCATTTTACTGAGGCTCTCCATGGTCTCAGCCATGACCACTATGTCGTCGGCAAACCGAAGGTGAGTGATGTACTCGCCATTAACGTTGATGCCAAGCCCCTTCCAGTCCAGAACCTTGAAGACGTCCTACAGCGCAGCAGTGAACAGTTTCGGAGAAATGACGTCTCCCTGTCTTACGCCGCGCTGGAGAAGGATTGGTTTCGAGGTCTGATCCTGAAGGCGGACTGACATGGTGGCGTTTTTGTACAGACACTTCAACACCTCAATGTACCGGTAGTCGATCTGGCACCGTAGGAGTGACTGCAGTACAGCCCAAGTCTCGATCGAATCGAAGGCTTTCTCGTAGTCCACAAACGCTAAAAAGATAGGCAGGTTATACTCTTCGGTCTTCTGTATAACCTGCCGCAGCGTATGTATGTGGTCTACGGTGCTAAAGCCTTTTCGGAATCCGGCTTGTTCGGGAGGCTGGAAATCGTCAAACCTGCGCGCGAGACGATTCGTGATGACTCTTGAAAACAACTTGTAAACATGGCTAAGAAGCGAGATGGGCCTAAAGTTCTTCAGCCGGGCATTGTCGCCCTTCATGAAGAAGAGTACCACCACACCCCTGCACCATGCCTGTGGCGTTTTGCCCTCGAGTATGACGGTATCAAAAAGCTTCTGAAGGGCCTTGAGGACCGGTTTTCCACCCGCCTTCAGGATTTCAGCCGTGATTCCGTCATCACCCGGCGCCTTGTTGTTTTTAAGCTGTTTCAGAGCCATCCTAATCTCATACAGGCTGACGTCCGGGATATCTTCGGTATAGTGTCGGGTCAATCTAGCTCTTGGGTCGTTTGCTAGATTCGCAACGGGTTTACTGGTTGACGTGTAAAACTGCCCATAGAAACCCTCGATCTCCCTCAGAAGCTCCGGTTTGGCGGATACAATCCTGCCATCATCGGTCGTCAGTTTCGTGAGCTGGCTCTGCCCAATAGCCAGATCCCTTGAAAAAACCTTGGAGCCTTTATTTCGCTCAATCGCGTCTTTAATACGCTCGGTATTAAAGCGGCGGAGGTCTCTTTTCAAGGATTTAGAGATCTGTCTATTGATCTGCCGGTATTTGCACGCCTCATCTGAAGACTGCAGGATCATCTCACGCCTCTCCTTCATAAGCTTGAGGGTATGATCAGAGAGCTTTTTGTTTCTATCTGTACGACGGGTCTTGAAAAACTTACACCCGACCGTATGGACAGCTTCCACGAACCCGTCGCTGTATTCGTCCACGGAGTTCCCCAGGCACTCGAAACGATTCTGGAGTTCGAGCTGAAAGCTCTCGGGGTTTTGGACCTGGACCTGTGCTGGACGGAGCGTGGACTTCATCAGATCTTTCAAGCTTAATATTAATGTTCAATGTGCCTCTTACCATGCGGTGATCGCGCCCGGTTTTTAACGAATTGATCACAGAGACATCATTGAACATTTGCTTCCTAGTTGACATGATGAAGTCGATCTCATTTTTTGTTGCACCATCGGGGCTCTGCCAGGTCCACTTCCTTTGTTCACGCTTTTTGAAGAAGGAGTTCATCATATAGAGGCCCTCCTTCTCCATAAAACTGGCCAGTAGGTGACCCGGGTGGTTCCGTCATCCAACTCCAAATTGCCCCACTTGCAGCTCATCCTCGTCTCGTTTGCCCAGTTTCGCGTTGAAGTCCCCCATGACAACGGTGAAGTGAGTTTTGAAACCATGCATGGCTCTGGAGATATCCTCATACATGGTCTCTACCTCATCGTCAGGGTGTGCCGAGGTTGGGGCGTAGACCTGTATGACCTTCAGCGAATATCTAGAGGATATTCTGAGTATAAGGTACGCCACCCTGGTCAACACACTCTCGATCTTCACCACGTTGTTCACAAGGGACCTGTGGACGATAAACCCGACACCACCCTGGGACTGCCGGTCACCCTCTCGGAAATAGAGCAGGTTACCGGATTTGAGGATTATCGAGGCCTCCCCCTCTCTTCGGACTTCAGATAACCCTATAATGCTCCATCGCAACCTGCTCAATTCCTCTTCGGGCTCGGTGATCTTTTCGTCGGTCCGAAGTGTGCGCGTGTTGTACGTTGCCAGGTCCAGTTGTCGGTGATTGTTGGGGTAGCCGGATCTCGTCCGGAGATTCTTAGCACCCCTTGCCATGCCGTAACCTCGACCGCTACCGTAGTCGTGGGTAGGCAGGCTGCCGGGCACTAGGGGCCATTTTTTATTTGTGCTATTTATAGGGGGGGTTTTGCCATAATCGCCACGCTTGACAGGCGGGTTGGCGATCGCAGTATGGTTGTTATAAGAGCACAGAGAACGCTGCTGCCCATTCTCTGGTTTGTCCCTTAGTCGCCTTTTACGACACCCACGGGAAGACATGGGATGGTGAAATTCTTAACGTCCGGCACCATACGGAACAATTATTATTTTTTCTTGCCCAGTTATTATTTTGTTATGACCCTAATCTACTGACTGACCTACTCATACAGAAACTGACTGACACACTGTACTGAATAATACTACAACAACAAGTATCCCAAATAGTAAACGTATAACCAAGGTTTGAACCTTGGATCACTCCGGGAATACTACGTTGTATTAAAAATAGCAATAAATCGCAAAAAAACTCTCGGTCCGAACTTTATAATGTAATTTTGAAAATCACATACTGTAGATACAGAAATTATTGTAATAATCTCAAAAAAAAATTAAAAGGAAATATGAAAGAGAATTATTCACGAAATCAGTTACAAACTCTAAGTTACTCTGGAAAAACATACAATTTATAACCCACTCAAATAAAGTAAACAGCCAAAGCTCAGAATTAATTAAGTATTAGATCGTCTCCAACTGAATCAGTTAACTTCGTAAACAATTACTTTGTGAATATTGGAAAAGAATTAGTTCAGCAAATTCAACCCAGGACTAATAAAATCCCTTCTGCTCAACCTAACATTTTTTCTGCGCAAAGTAATTCCTTTGTGCTCTTGGACACGGAATTGAAGTTGAGGGAATTCTGATGAGTCTGAAATCGTCCAGTGCTCCGGGATGGAATAGTATCTCTACTAGTTTCCTAAAATTTGCTCACAAAGAAGTGGTTCCCATCATTTCCCACCTGGCCAACCTTTGTTTCAAAAATGGTACTTGCCCAGCCCCTCTGAAAAAATCCGTTATTACACCGGTACACACGGGAGGGAACAGAGATGATTTCAATAATTATAGACCTATCTTGGTTCTGCCAGCCCTGTCTAAGATTATTGAAAAATTAATTAATATTAGACTCAAACTCAAACTACTTAAACAAATTTAAATTAGTATCAACTACACAATTGGGTTGTTGAATTTAAAAAAAAATACGATTTTTTTTATGTATATCGAAACTTTACATATTTTAAATTATATTGTCGTTTCAAGAAACTCTAAAATATTTTTTTTCAATTTATTATAAGCGATTGAAAATCGATAAAATTTTGAAAAGAACCACGTGACTACAAACGGGCCACAATTGGTTGCCATGTTGGTGACATCATAACGTTCAAGGAAATCATGACAATATAGTGTCAACTACACGTAGATTGACTAAAAATATCCGAAAATGAGTGCAAAAATATTATTAAACAATAAATTTCATTTAGTCATGTGTGATAAAGGATTTATAAAGGCTAATGTCGATAATATACCCACCTGATGGACGATTTGGAAGTTTTGAGCATAAATAAAGTAGTCGTAATGAATAATACGTGAGAGTGGACCGGTGTTAGTTATTGCTGTTTACCAGGTACATTAGGAAACATAATTGTCATAACGTAATCGTTTTTACATATGGGTAGGTGATATTGGTGTAAAATAAAAAGTAAACAAACACGATTGGCGCGAAACTTTGTTTTTGTATATCAAAAAACTTCATTAGATACCACTAAATATGGTACACATAGTTACACATAAAATTTTCGGTAATGCCCTTTTTTTTTTTTCCGTTATTTACATATCCATTAATAGAGGAGCTCGTGGCTAAATAATAACAGCCACACTGTTCGATCATCAAGGTTAAGCAACGTTTGACGAGGTTGGTCCGTGGATGTGTGACCATTTCAACAAACCGAGTTGCCTCCGTGCCTCGGAAAGCACGTTAAGCCGTTGGTCCCGGCTGTCATTTGAAGATCTTTGACAGTCATTACGGGTAGTCAGAAGCTTGAGATCTGACACCAGTCTTGGCTAGGGGTACCGTGTTACCCAGTTACTGGGTTGTGGAGGTCAGATAGGCAGTCGCTCCATGTAAAACACTGGTACTCAGCTGAATCCGGTTAGACTGGAAGCCGACCCCAATATAGTTGGGAAAAGGCTAGGCAGATTGACAATATCTCTCAATAATATTGAACACTTATGTCTATATTATATATTTACAAACACTAAAAAGTTTGTAGAAAAGAAACGTGAATATATTAACTTGGTAGATTTTCTGTACACTAATTCTTAAGTAAATATCTCTTAAATACGTCGACCGATTTTTACAATTCAAACAGAAATGTTAGTTTTACGCCTATATATGTCATTTAAGTATAAAATAATGAATATATCACCATAAACAAAAAATCATGTTTTCAAGTTCCGTAATTATACAACAATGTCAACTTTGCTCGAAAGTTCCCTTAAAAATTTACTATTCTCAGTCTTTAATGATCAAAGTAAGAATTTAATACGAATTTAATACTAAATTAGAACAAGATAACAACAGAATTAACACATTATATGTAATTGGAATCTAGTTAGACGTAGAACACTGCTCAAATTTAGTAGATTGCTAGGTACTAGGCTATTGCGCGAATCACATATAATTGGGATCTTTTTGTAGTATTCGTACATAATGGTACGAAGTAAGCACGATAACTTTTAAGGTTCGATATGTATGGCCAATATATTCGATATTCATGAATATATTGACGATAATAACAAGATTGAATCGGTTAAAAGTCAAAACACTATATCAGCTATGTGCTACAATGAGTAGAAATGAACGTTGTGACGTCACACGGGCTCGGTTTTGTTCGGCAAACTATCGGGGTGTTTTCGGTACTGGATTCAAAAAAATTTCAATTGGCTTTTACTTTGTAATTACGGTAAAGGTTGTATGAAAACTTATGTATGATCTATTCATTCTTTACAAAAAAAAAATTGGTTCATCAAACCAATTTGGTTTTAGACAGGGAGTATCTATCGAGGACGCCGTTACTGCCCTCAGATCACTAGTTCCCGATCATCTCGATACAGGAAGCAAATGTCTAACGGCATTTCTAGGTCTAAAAAAGACTTTTGACACCGTTTCTGTTCCAACCCTTGTGAATAAGTTGGAAAAAGTCGGAATAAGAGGCACCCCTCTAAATCTTTTCAAAGATTACCTATCAAATAGAAAGCAGAGGGTTACGATAGAAACCTATATAAGTGATGATGCAGATGTTTAATTCAGCGTAACGCAAGGAAACATGTTAGACCCTACATTATTTCTGACGTACATTAACGATCTCTGCAACTTAAAAGTCGATAACGCAAAAATCTTCGCATACGCTGTTGATACAGCTGTTGTCTTTTCTGGGAACAACTGGTCCGATGTTAGGCTCAAGGCGAAGATGGGCATGGTCCAAATAAAAAACTGGCTCAAAGACAACCTCCTCACATTAAACACAGTAAAAACTAACTACATTTGTTTTACCATCTCGAATCGTTCATAACCTAATGAAACCTTTAGCATCAAAGTGCATTCATGTGATAACGTTTCCAAGAATAATTGTAAGTGTTCTGCAATTAATAAAGTGTCACAAACTAAATATTTGGGCGTCATAATTGACCAAAATTGTCATCCCCACAAATATAAATAAAAAAGTAGGCTTTCATAGAAATCTCCTTAATGAAGTTTATGTGGCACTTGTGCAATCTATTATAGTTTACTCTTTTCCTATATGGGGCGGTGCGACAAAAACAAGATTTATAGATGTAGAATGAGCACAACGTACACTAATAAAAATAATGTATTATAAAAAGATTAGATACCCTACTGACAGTCTATATCAGATTAGTGGCCTGCTTTCTGTTAGAAAACTGTTCATCACCTATATAATCCTACAAAAAACATAAGACACTTCCTTATAATGCAAATATGAGGTCATTACATATGAAATTAGCGTTTTGTAAGGGAGGAACATAAAGTCGTTTTTTTTTTAATCTATCTATTTTCTATCTATCTTCTTCTATCTATATCTATAAAAGCGAAAGGTGACTGACTGACTGACTGACTGATCAATCAACGCACAGCCAAAACTGCTAAGCCTAGAAGCATGAAATTTGGCAGAAAGGTTCTTCAAGTGACGTAAGTGTGCACTAAGAAAGGATTTTTGGAAATTCTACCCCTAATGGGGTAAAAAGGGGGTTGAAAGTTTGTATGAAAAATCTAAATCCTTCGACCAAATTTCTTGAACCTTAGCACAAATAGTATTCTAAGTAAATAATAAAGATTGAAATTATAAATTTTTCGAAACCACCCCCAAATGATGATTTAGGGGGTGTTGAAGTTTGTATAGAAAAAACTGATTTCTTTGATCAACAAACTTGAAACTTGCCACAAATACTTATCTAAATGAATAATAAAGGTTGCTACTATTATTTTTTGAAGCTACCCCCAAAAGACGATTTAGGGGTGTTAAAACTTTTTTGAAGAATCTTATTACTTCAGTTAATAAACTTGAAACTTTACATTAATACCAATCTAAATAAACAATAAAGGTTGTCATTATTATTTTTTGCAACTACCCCCAAAAGACGATTTAGGAAGTATTACGGTGTTTTGGAAAAATCTGATTTCTTGGGTCAATAAACTTGCCACTAATATACTAACCTAAATGAATAATAAAGGTTGCTCTTATTATTTTTTGAAACTACCCCCAAAAGACGACTTAGGGGATGTTAATTTTTTTGAAGAATCTGATTTCTTGGGTGAATAAACAATAAATTTTACATAAATACCATCCTAAATAAACAATAAAGTTTGTGATAATTAGTTTTTCGAAACTAACCCCAAAAGATGATTTAGGGGATGTTAAATTTATTGAAGAATCTGATTTCATGGGTGAATAAACATGAAACTTGACATAAATACCATCCTAAATAAACAATAAAGGTTGTCATTATTAGTTTTTTGCAACTACCCCCAAAAGACGATATATGAGGTATTACTGTGTTTTTGAAAAATCTGATATTTAGGGTCAATAAACTTGAAACTTGCCACAAATACTAACCTTAAGGTTGATATTATTATTTTTTGAAACTACCCCCAAAAGACGATTTTGGGGATGCTAATTTTTTTGAAGAATCTTATTTCTTGGGTCAATAAATATGAAACTTGGCTTAAATATCAACTTAAATAAACAATAAAGGTGTCGAAACTACCCTTAAAATACAATTTCGGGGTGGTAAAGATTTTTGATTACTTTTACTGCACATAGCTTCTTTTTATGATGTAGTGGAGAACTTAGGAGGGATTTTTGGAAATTCAACTTTTCAAGTGGTTAAAGGGAGACATTTATTTCTATGAAAAATCTTACCCCTTTGGCAAAATAATAAGGGTTGGCATCATTAGTTTTTCGGAATTATCCCCAGAAGACGATTTAGGGGTGTTAAAGTTTCTTTGAAGAATCAAATAGCACTAATACGGGGACCTCTACATCAATTTGGAACTACCGAACTGGACCGTTTATCTCAGGTAAACATAGTTGTGAGTGACGCTTTAGTGTTGCGTTATTTGCGCTAAACGCTGTATTAGGTTTTAGTGTTGTGTCGCGTAATTTACGCAGCATTCGTTTTCATACTAAAGTAATTTTTGGTCCACCCGAAATTATGCGTCTCAAAAAAACCGACCAGTCTTCTGCTCCATATTATCTTCTTCTATACATATAAAATGCTTTGTCCCGAATGACTGACTGACGGATCAACGCACAGCCTAAACCGCTGATCGTAGAGACCTAGAGACCTGGAACTTGGAGAGTATGTTTTTGTATGACGTAGGCATCCGATAAGAAAGGATTTGCCTTAATTCTTCCCCTAAAGGTAAAAAAAGGGGGACAAAGTTTGTATGAAAAATCTAATTCCTTCAGCTAATATTCTTGAAACTTGGCACAAATAAAGGTAATAAGAAAAAAGTAAAGATAGAAAGTAAAGATAAAAGGTAAGTAAGTTAATGATAAAAGGTTGACATTATTAGTTTTTTGAAACTACCCTCACAAGTCGATTAAGGGGGTGTTGAAGTTTGTATCGAATAATTTTATTTCATGGGTTACTAAACTTGAAACATTGCACAAATACTAATTTAAATAAATAATACGGTTGATATTATTAGTTTTTCGAAACTACCCCCAAAAACAGATTTAGGGGTTGTTAAAGTTTTTTTGAATAATCTTATTACTTGGGTTAATAAACGTGAAACTTAAGCAAAAAAAGTTGTTGTTATTAGTTTTCAAAACTACCCCCAAAAGATGATTTGTTGTTTTTTTTTTGATGAATCTTACTTCTTGAGTTAATTAACTTTAAACTTGACAAATATACCAACCCAAGTAAATAATACAGGTTGAAATTCTTAGTTTTTTTAAACTAACCCCAAAATACGGTTTTTAGGCATGTTAAGGTTTTTTGAAGAATCTTATTTCTTGAATTAATAAACTAGAAACTTGACATAAATATCAACTTATGTAAACAATAAAGGTTGTCATTATAAGTTTTTAGAAACTAAACTCAAAAGTCGATTTAGGGGGAGTTAAAGTTTTTTGAAAAATCTTATTTATTGGGTTAATAAACTTGATACTTTACAAAAATACCAACCTAAACAAACAATAAAGGTTGATATTATTTGATTTTCGAAACTTCCTCCAAAATACGATTTAACAGGTGATAAAGTTTTGTTAAAGAATTTTATGTCTTGGGTTAATAAACTTGATATTTGACATAAATACCAACCTAAGTAAACAATAAAAGGTTGTCATTATATTTTTTCAAAACTACCCCCCCTAAAAATAGTATTATGTGGGTGTTGAAGTTTGTTAAGAATCATACTGGACAAGGTTTCGTTTTTGATGTAGGGATCTAGGGGAGCACGAAGAAGGAATTTGCGGTAAATCAACCTTTCACCACCATCATCATTTCAGCCAAAAAACGTCTACTGCTAGACATAGGTCTTCCCCAAACGCCGCCACACCGATCGGTCATGTGCATTTCGCATCCACTGGACTACTACAGCCTTGACCAGGTCGGACTTCCTAATTTGCGTTTTCCGGTTCGCAGTCGCCACTGAACTGTCAACCTTGTAAGGGGATGAAAAGGGGGCAATTTGTTTGTATAAACAATCTCATTCCGTGGAGATAAAGTAAATAATCAAAATTTACATAAAACGTTTTTTTAAACTACCTCCCCCTTGTGGTGACACATTGTTGCACTATCGATGACATAGCACTTTAGGTTTTCAGCACGGTTGCCACGCCGCGCAGGGAGCGCAGTGTTCTCCTGTAGTGTGTAGTGGATAGTCGTATATAGTCTAGAAAAGTACTGTAAAGTGACCGTGAAATAAAGACACAAAGTTTTACCTCCAACTTCACCTTTTATTTACTTCACTCTCAACAATTAGAAAAGGCTACAAAAGTGGTGACCCCTGTGAAAGAACTTTAAAGATACGGAAATAATACGGCCTCAAAATGACGACGCCACCTATTTTACCAGAAACTGCGGCACTCTCACTAACGTCAAGGATCTCCGATTTCTGGACGAACCAGCCTCGAGTGTGGTTTATAAGAACGGAAGCGACGTTGGCCCCACAGAAGCTAGGAGACCACTCAAAATTTGACCTTGTGGTATCAAAGCTCAACAGCGACACCATAAGTCAGTTAACGGATTTTTTAGTAAATCCACCAGAAACAGGCAGATACGAGGCGCTGAAACAGAAACTAATAAAAATATACGAGGACTCTCAAACAAAACAGATAGAAAAATTAATCAATGAAATGGAATTGGGAGACCAGAAACCGTCACAACTTTTAGCAAAAATGAAAGCCCTCGCACGAGACAAAGTAACAGACGGAACATTAAAAGTTTTATGGCAAAATCTTCTGCCACCAACAGTACGCGCAGTACTCATCGTCACGGAAACAAAAGACTTAGAGAAATTGGGAAATATCGCCGATGACGTGAATGAAGTTACTAAAGCAAGTGTAGTGGCAACGGTATCGCAACAGCCCTCAACATCAACGACAAGCGTAACAGAGAGGTCAATATTAAATGAAATAGCAAAGTTAAGTGCTCGTTTTGATGAACTGGAAAACCGAGGAAACAGGGCACGCAGCAGAAATCGTTACCTGACACCTAGCACGCGAAGCAGGAGCAGCTCACGAGCACGGCGTTCAGAAGAGGATCCGGATTGGCTGTGCTTCTACCATTTCCGTTACGCAGACAAAGCGCGGAAATGTGTAAAGCCATGTGCGTGGAAGAAAGCGGAAAACTAACAACGGAACAGCCAAAGGCGGAAATCTGTTCCGTACGTCCAGCGAACCGCCTCAGTGTAAGAGACATAAATACGGGTTTAAACTTTCTAGTAGACACAGGAGCAAACGTGTCCGTCATACCAGTAAACAAAAAGAATCAATTACATCCGGAAAGTGAATATAAATTATACGCAGTGAACGGAACAGAAATCAAAACATACGGTGTAAAAACATTAGTGTTGAACCTGAAATTACGACGAGTTTATAGATGGGACTTTATAATAGCCGACGTGAAACAACCCATACTCGGTGCAGATTTCTTGGGACACCATAACCTGCTAGTGGACGTGAGTTCAAGGAAACTGGTCGACCAGGAAACGGAGCTAAGTACAGTGGCATCCCTAGTAAGTAGCTCTCAACTATCATTGAAAATGTTAAATATGGACCATCCCTACCACGATATCATTTCTAAATACCCGGATATTACTAGGCCTACATCTTTTAAAGATCCTCCTAAGCATTCAGTAGTACATTACATAGAAACGACCGGCCCACCGGTACATTCGCGTGCAAGGCCATTACCACCGGACCGGTATGTCAAAGTTAAAGAAGAATTTAGAATAATGCAGGAGATGGGAATATGTAGGCCCAGTAAAAGCCCGTGGGCGAGCCCTTTACATGTGGTACCGAAAGCGAATGGAGACATTAGACCCTGTGGTGACTACAGAAAATTAAACGCAATTACCAAACCAGATAGGTATCCAGTCCCAAGGTTACACGAGTTTACGTATGTGCTGGCGAACAAACAGGTATTTACACATTTAGACATTAATAGGGCTTATCATTTCATACCCGTAAACCCAGAAGATGTAGAAAAAACGGCTATTATCACGCCCTTTGGTTTGTTTGAATTCCCCAGAATGAGTTTCGGGTTGAGAAACGCTGCCCAAACATTCCAACGTTTCATGAGTACAACAGTTTTACAGGGATTAGATTTCTTATTCTCATACATCGATGATGTCATCATAGCTAGTCATGACCATGAGCAACATAAGGAACATTTAAAAATAGTTTTTGAAAGATTCAGTCAATTCGGAATAACCATTAATACATCAAAATGTCAGTTTGGAAAAGATAAAGTAGATTTCCTGGGGTTTGAGGTGTGCAAAAAAGGTATCACACCGCTAAAATCCAGAACACAAGCAATAATGGAATTTCCTAAACCAAAAACAGTGGAGGAATTAAGAAGGTTTCTCGGAATGGTCAATTTTTATAGACCCCACATACCAAAAGCAGTAGAGTCACAAATGAGCCTCAATAAGTTCATACATCAGTCCAAGAAACGCGATAAGACATTGGTACAGTGGGACGATAAAGCCAACCAGGCTTTCGAAGAATGTAAACTTAGCTTACAAAAAGCGGTTACATTGTCACACCCACACAGCGGGGTACCTATGGCTCTGATGTGTGACGCATCGGATACGTGTGTAGGCGCGGTGTTACAACAACAAGTTAAAAACCGTTGGGAACCGTTGGGATATTTTTCAAAAAAACTCACACAGGCCCAAACTAAGTATTGTACCTATGATAGAGAATTGTTAGCAATATATATGGCCATTCAGTATTTCAGGAAGTTATTCGAAGGGCGAGAATTAACCATATATACGGACCATAAACCAATAACATATGCCCTTACAAAACTAAATAGCAGTAACTCAGAAACACCAAGAAGAACACGATATTTATTATTCATTAGTGAATTCACAAACGATATTCGCCATGTAGACGGACTACACAACGTTGTTGCTGACTCGTTATCTCGTGTTGCGGAGTTGTATTGCCCAACGAACATAGGTTTCGCAGAATTAGCGACCGCACAGGAAACGGACGAGTATATAGCACAAGTATTAAATAACAGTAACAAAAAGAGCAGTGTAAACTTAAAGAAAATACACGGACCCACAGACAATAAACCGATTTATTGTGAAACTTCTAAAGACACCGTCCGACCATATTTACCAGAAAAATTCAGACGCATGGTTTTTGACAACGTTCATAACTTAAGTCACCCCGGGGTCAGGGCAACAAAGACGTTAATCACACAAAAGTATTTTTGGCCCGGTATGAATTCACAGATAGGGAAATGGGCCAAATCATGTATAGCATGTCAAAAATCAAAAGTACAAAGACACACAGTATCAGAATTAGGCGTTTACTCGGAATGCGGCAAGTTCGAACACATTCACATAGACATAATAGGTCCGTTGCCCGTTACAGCAGAGGGATATAGGTATTGTCTTACTATAATTGATAGGTTCACTAGATGGCCGGAAGCCATACCATTGAAAGAAATTACAGCAGAAAATATAGCCAAGGCACTATATGATTGTTGGATCACGCACTATGGGTGTCCAGTAAAAATCACTAGTGACCAAGGAAGACAGTTTGAAAGTAATTTATACAATCAATTAATGAAAGTATTAGGAATCGAAAAGATTAGGACAACAGCTTATCATCCCCAAAGCAACGGCATGGTGGAAAGATGGCACAGGTCACTAAAAGCATCGTTGATGGCTAGAATCAAAACAGAATCGTGGTTAAGAGAGTTACCTACCGTTTTATTCGGTCTGCGCGTAGCCGTTAGAAGCGATACAGGATACAGCGCCGCCGAGTTAGTATACGGGCGTACAATAAGGCTACCGGGAGATTTTTTTACTAGCAATTTAACACAAAACCAAGATATAAATTCCTACGTAGAGGAACTTAAGAAAACAATAGGGAATTTTATACCTCATATAAGAGAAAACAAGGGGCGCTCGTCGTTCGTGCATCCAGAATTAGAAACGTGTAAATATGTTTTTGTTCGCAATGACACAGTGCGTAAATCGCTGCAACCGCCCTATGATGGCCCATACCGCGTCATAAGTCGGAAGGAGAAAAATTACATAATAGAATTAAATAATAGACAAGCTTGTATTTCAATTGACCGATTAAAACCAGCATTTTTAATAACAGACAATGAAAAAGAAGACGGGCAAGAAAGTACCGTGCACGACATGCCGAGAAAGGTAACTAAAACAAAACCGCAAACAACAAAAACAAACGCAGCAGGACCCTTAACTAAAGAACAAATCGTCACTCGCAGCGGTCGCGTTAGCAAAAGGGTAAGATTTTTTGATGAATAACTAGGCACAAATACAACATAGTAGGTACCATATGTAAGAGGAATGCGCCTTAGAATAAGCAAAACAAAAAAAGGTTATTTTATATATCATTTGTATGGCGTGGGCATGCAAAATATTGTGGATCCTAATGGGATGTTTATTTTTATGGCAGAATATTGAACATGCCCACTACCCTTAGAAATACGTAAAAGATATGTATCATTTAATATCGACCCTGTCCATTGGGAGTCGGAAAAATAGAATAGTTATAGGTAATTTAGTTAAGCCATCCGTATATACCCTTATAAAAATGTAGTAATAAAAAAAGTAATTTAGTAGTAACAACATTTAGCAAAACTGCAACTATTGAGAAAATGTATAGTGTAAGGTTGCAACAGTAATATAAAACCAGTTAGTTAAGTCAGCATATACGTCAGTAGGTCAACTAAACGAACCGAATGCCTTATAACATCATATTTGTAAATTTACTTAGACATTAAGAGCAAGCCAGTTGTTGTTAGTATACGAAACAAACAATACAAAAAATGTGTAACAGCCAGGCTAAACCACAGCAGAATAATGTGGCAGTGTCCCAAAGTGTGTCAAATGAGGTCATGGGACAACGAGTCGGTACGGTGGAAATATTTATGATAGCATTTGCCATCATTTTCGGCATCGTGTTATTATGGTTAATCAGACACCAATGCAGAAAACATGTGCGGAACTGGTTCCGCAAAGAAGCAGAAGTTATTGGATTGGCTGCGGTAAATAAAGGCTTTAACGCACCACGGGCAACTTCTACTCGAGAAAACGATACTTATTAGTGTTAGTAATTAAGGTAAATTGTGTAGCACATAAGCACCATTTTTGTAACGGTATATAGGAGCATTGTAACTAGAATGTGTTTTTGTGATTATGTTTCTCATGTAAAAATTGTCATGTTTAACAATAAATGTAAGGAAAACGTAAAAAGTCCATATGATGTGTAAAATATAAATTGTCAATGTCGTCATAAGTCGAAGCTTAGTTATTTGTAACGCCGGACGGACGGCGCGAACTTTTGCTGATAAGAGAAACATAAACATGTGACGCGAAGGTATGTAGGAGTAATACATTGAAAACAATGACGTTATGTTACTAACTAATGTAAAAACAAATTGTAAAGGAGAATGTACCCAAATATTTTTGTATAATTTTAACAAATTATAAAGATAGGGGGGGAATACTGTGGTGACACATTGTTGCACTATCGATGACATAGCACTTTAGGTTTTCAGCACGGTTGCCACGCCGCGCAGGGAGCGCAGTGTTCTCCTGTAGTGTGTAGTGGATAGTCGTATATAGTCTAGAAAAGTACTGTAAAGTGACCGTGAAATAAAGACACAAAGTTTTACCTCCAACTTCACCTTTTATTTACTTCACTCTCAACAATTAGAAAAGGCTACAAAACCCTGATAGGGTTAAGTGATTTTAGTTTTTTTGAGACATCTTACTGAGCAATCTAACTAAAATAAACAAAATATATATATATATATATAAATAAAAATATATATATAAAAGTAATATTTACATAAGTACATTCATTAATAAATTCATATATGTGAGGACGATGCACCCAAAACAGCTCTACGCACTATACTATAACTATAACAGGAAAATTAATTAATTTGATAAGTAGGAACATGGTTTTCACATATTTACAAATATTGCAAACATAGGTAAAATACCTAATTCAAGAAAAACGGAACAGTGTGTGAGTCAATCTCTAAAAAAAAATGAATACAATAACTATGAATAGGAATATAAATTGATTTTGTCTACACTAAAGATTGCCCTATGGAGCAGAACCAGCATATTTCCAAGCATTCTTATCTTGAATATAATCATCCAATTTGTAATATGCTTGTTTACAAAGAGTACTTTTAACTAAAGTTTTAATTTTACTTTCATTTAGTTTTAATATATCACAAGATATTTTGTTATAGAATTTAACAGAGTGCCCCATGAAAGATGATTGTACTTTAGCTAGTCTATAAGATGGTTGATCTAAATTCTCTTTATTTCTGGTATTACAATTGTGTCAATCACTGACTTTACTAAAGAGATGTGTATTTTTCCTTACATACATAATATTTTCATAAATGAATTGGCAAGAAAATATTAATATTATTAAATAGTTCCCCAAGAGATTCACGGTGGCTTAACTTATATATGGCTCCGTTACCTCTCTTTTGCAATATAAATATGGATTCAATGTCAGCCGCTCGATCCCACAGTAAAATACCGTATGACATTTTGCTGTGAAAGTAACTAAAATAGACCGAACGCGCGGTTTCTACATCCGTTAAGGCCGCGTTTCCACTGACGCGGAGCTGGGCGGAGACGTGCGGAAGCGACCAATCACAGACGAGACGAGTGGCGCGATGAGGGATTTCAACCATTGTAATTGGTCGCTTCCGCACGTCTCCGCCCAGCTCCGCGTCAGTGGAAACGCGGCCTTACTGTCTTATCTTTCTAACAGCATAAGCGGCTGAGCTTAGCCGACCCGCAAGAGATGTTATATGAGGACCCCATTGCAATTTGTCGTCTAGAGTGATTCCCAGGAAAACTGTTTGATTTACAAAGTCCAGCTTTTCGCCATTCAATATGATGTCGTATTCGGTACTTCTAACATTCGGCAATGTGAATCTAATACATTTGTTTTTTTTTTCATTTAGTACCAAATTGTTTGCCGTGAACCAATTTTGGACCTGATGAATGGAGTTATTCATATCATCAAGATTTCGTGACCGCCGATCTATTTTAAATATCAAAGATGTGTCTTCAGCAAACAACACCATCTTCGGTTGATTTTTTACTAATTGGGGTAAATCGTTAAAATAAACTAAAAAGAGGAAAGGACCCAATATCGAGCCTTGAGGAACACCCATTGTCATTTCAGACCCTCTTGAGTTTACGCCATTTACCTGAACTTTAACTTGTCTGGCTTTTAAATATGGTCTAAGTAACTCAAGGGCTGTATGTCTAATTCCATAGTGCTCGAGTTTCAACAATAATGTCTCATGGCTAACGCAATCGAACGCCTTCGAAAGGTCGCTAAAGATTCCAATGGCGTCCTGTGCTTCCTCCCAGGCGTTAAATATGTTTTTTATTAGCGTGACACCCGCGTCAGTTGTGCAACGCCCTTTGGTAAAACCGTACTGTTAATCATAAAAGATGCAATGTTTGTTAAAATGACGCAACAATTGCTTGAGCATTAACTTTTCTAAGACCTTACTGAGAACCGGCAGAATTGACACTGGCCTATAATTACTGCCTTCCTTGCTATCCCCGGATTTAAACAATGGAACTACTTTACTGTGTTTCATGAGGTCTAGAAAAACTTGTTGCTCGACACTAGAGTGAAATATGAAAGCTGAATAGGGTGCAATAGTTTCAATGATTAGTTTACACACTTTTACAGATATTCCCGAAAGATCTTCTGTTGATTTAATTTTAAGATCTTTTAAAGCTTTTAAAATAGCCTGGGGGTTTGTATGTTGAAACTTGAACTCCGAAGGGCACGCATTTACGTTCTTTCTAAGTAAGGCAGCAGACGGTGCGGATAAGGAGTTTAAGGCTGCTGTAGTTTTAAGTGGAATAATAACAAAAAAGTTTTCAAATGCCTGAGCTACCTCTGAGTAGATACCAGATAATATCTGAGTGTGTGGGGCCATGTGCAGTCGCTAAATTAAATTTAGTATTACGCTGTTTTTCTTACCTGTTTCATTATTTATAATTTTTCGGATAGTTTTTATTTTATCGTCTGCTGATTTTATTTTATTGTTAATATACAGTGCAATCTTAAAGGTTTTTGAATAAGTCGCAACATATTTATCAAAACTTGTATTATTCATATGTTGCTTTAGGCCATCGAGTTCATAAAGCTTTGCCCTGCTTTTACAAATTCCTGGAGTCGCCAATCGCTAAATAAAAACTTGGTGTAAATACTTTTCGCTTTCAGTGGAAAAGTGTCATTAAATTGCGAGTTGAGTACCTATAAAAACTCGGCACAGAACTAATTTCATCTATATTAATCAAGTTTTGAACACATAATATACTAGTCAAGGTTTTATTAAATTATTCTAAGCCTTTACATGTAATTGGTCTTAATTTTATTTGCATTTTTTGCACAGGTATGTAGGTGCTATACGTTATTGTTTGTCCATTGTGATCAGATGTTAATTTATTTATATTTTTTTTATTTAGGTGATCACAATTACAAAAAACGTTATCTATTCAAGTCACAGAAGAAGCTGTCACTCTAGTTGGCTCCATAAAAACATTTGCTAGATTAAATGATTTAAAAAGACCCAATAACCTGATAGTGTTAGAATTATTTTCTAATAAGATAATGTCAAAATCACCGCATATGAAGATTGATTTACTACTAGTTCTAACTTTTTTTAACACATCTTCCATTATAGAGTCAAACACAGATAGATTCTGGTAACTTGGAGGTCTGTAGAAACTTACTACAACATGCTTGTCAAGCTCAACACAGGAAAATTCAATGGTGTGTTCAACCGACAGTCTAACAAAGTCTTTTCTTTCTTTAGATTTAATAGAATTTTTAATTAGTATTTATGATCCGCCATGTATCATACGTTTTAGTCTGTAATGGCTAACTACACGATAATTTTCATAATTAAAAGACCTTACTTGGTGATCTTTTAACCAATGTTCTGATAGACAAATAATATTAAATTTGTTTTTTTTCTAGAAATAGTTCAATTTCTAATAATTTGGAAGAGCAACCTTGAATGTTCTGATTTAATAATTTTAAAGAAAATTGCTCTCCCCTCAGCTTAGTACCACTAAATAGATTGCCAGAAGATACTATTTACTAATAATAACTGATTATTTTCAGGGGTAAGTTTTATTGTCTTATGGACTAGTTTAAATTTATTTAGCTAGTTGAACTAGGCAACACAGGGTCGTCAATTAATATAACATTTGATAGATTTGCTATCACTTCATTAATAGAATATGTTATCAACATAGCAATCTTATGTCTACATCTACGTGACGGAGAGAAAGCTCTCTGCGTTACTTGTAGGACTATAAGTAAGTAACTAATAAATCTAATGGTGTTAAAAAACAATAATTTGTCACTATGACAAGTCAAAATTTGTAAAATGTTATTTAATTTAAAAATCCGTTTGATCTCACCTTCTGAGAAGCTATACGAGAAAGGAAAAGCACAAACCATGAGCTTTTTTAGATTAAACCCTAACAAGGTGTCAAAACCACCCATTATGTCCTTTTTGATAATCCTAGTACTATTTCCCAATAGCAAAACCATTGTAGAACAATTATCTATATTTGAATTTATAATTTTATTGATCATTTGCTTAAACCTTATTATTAAAGTAACAATGATTTGTGAAAATGGCTAAGGTAATTTTGTAATATTATTCCAAAGCCTGAACCTATTTCATTACTAAATAATGTTGTTTTACATTCCTGTACATTGTGTACACATGACTTCATGAGTCAGAGACTCACTACCTCTCTGCATTGTATTTCACCAAGTCCAATAATTTTCCAGCCTCAAACAAGCGCTCACTCAATTGGTGTTGTGAACTTTCACATTTCTCATTTTTCTAAAAATAAAATAAAATACTAAAGAAAAGTTTATAAGTTAATATTGTTGTAAAAATATAGGTGTTACAGATAGATAAGTTTAATAAGACATAGATGGGAAAGTTAAATGAGTAAAAACAATAGAAAGAACTATGGAAATCACTGCTTTGAGTTTTCTAAATTATAGACTACAATTAACCTTTATTTTTTTGATTTTTAACTCTTTCTAGGTAAGATTGTAATAGAAATCTACAAAGATTATTTGTGCAGTAAATTATGTAGTGTTTATTTATTGTCTGGGCTAATGTTATTGTCATCGATTTTGTTTCCACAAATTGTCAAGCAAAAGGAGACATAAACCGTGCCAGTGTGTGATGGAAGTAGCTCAAATAACTGAGCAGTATTCTGTGACATGGTTCAGTCTGTAGAATTAGTTAAAATTAATTAAGACAGAAATACTCCCAGGGAATGATGTTTTTTTTCAAATACGTCACCGTTGATGCGATCAGTTGACAGCTGATTTTAAAAGCAAAGTAAAAGCACAAAGTACGTAAGCGGCGGCGCGCCGCAGACAGAGGGGCCACTCTCACTTTGACATTTCAGTTTTACAGGGAATATTGGGCAATATTGGACCGAGCTAAGTCGCGGCTGTCATGATTGCTTTGTGCAGGCGTTTGTCACGTCATTCATACATTAAGTACTGTAACGAGGTTGGTTGCATTGGATGGGTTACCTTTATTATTTGTTACAGACCGAATTTACTTTTTTGTTTTTAATTCTTTCTTTCAATTATTTTTTGATTTTATTAGGTACCTGTTTTTCACATTTATATTTTTGTCGAGCTTGGAGCTTTTTACAATTTATTTTTTTAAGTGGGATCATTATTACACTATTACTACATCTTTTTACTCTCCAATATTCATCGTATGTGGCGTAATATTAAATGTTTCGTGATATTAAATGGATATTTGATGCCCTGTCTACCCTCTAAGGCATGTAAGCATGATATGATGTATGTTTAGAAGAGTCTATGTATTTATGTTTGTAACTTGGGCAACCTACTCTTTTTTTTTAATTTGGAATAAATATAGTAGCAACTCTAGTGAATCTGTCAAGTTTAGCTGTCAATTTTCTAAACGGCGGGAGTGGCCCTTCTGTATACTTACTATTTTGTGGTAAAAGCCAGCCCTTGGGTCACGCGAAGTGTCAACTAGGCGTTTGGCAAGATCCTTAAATAAAACGTGAGCACTCGGACCCCACGGACCAAGAGTTTCAACCCCAAACGGCTCGAAAATATAACTACCAATGAGGTTATTATATTTCCGCCGCTTGAGGTTCTCTGCAGCCGCAGCGGCAGCGCCAGCACAGCACGACGAGCTAGGAAGATGGGATGGCGCAAGAGTATCGACACAAGTAGCGTCACACACTAAAGGCCTACCCATCTTCCATGGAAACAAAGACATCCCGTCCGGTCTTTTGCCATCGTCGCGTGCCAGGCCATGGGGTTCCAATACGGCCGGAACGCCGACGGCGACGAGAGCACGTCGGATGATGTCGTTTAAGTTTCCGTTACGCGCTATGCGACCCGCACTTCGGCTACATGTAAGACCGTGGTGACCGAGGCTGTTGACAACTTCGCCACAGTGACAACGATGAGGAGTAAAACAGGGAGCGCCAAGAAGTAGGGAAGCAGCGAGGCGGAAAGTAGTGTCGTCAAACAAGGTGCCTATCTTCGACGATCGAAGTGTGTGAAGCCAGAGGCCTGACTCCCACTCACCCACAGCCAGCAGACAAGCGCGCTCAGCAGGAGGCAGAAGTGGCAATTTGATGCTCATGAACTGCTCTGCAGAGCGGCTCACCCACCGTCTTTGGGATGGATAGTCGGGGAGATTACAATTCGGGCAAGCGAGTCTCCAAGCATCAATAGCCTCGGTGAAGCACATCAAAATTAATCAGGATGGATGCTAGGATATTCCTGATTAATTTTTCAGTACCGTGGACCGAGGATATAAATGCCGGTAAACTAATACTAGAAATTTGCGGACGCCGAGGCCTCCCATACGGATGGGAAGAGTAGCTTGTGCCCAAAACAACAAAAGCGAATTATGGTGATAGCCGAATGCATGTTAATTTGGAGCAATCTTTCCGAAATGTTGTTAAAATTTTGAATTTTTTCCGCAATAAAATCGGGAAAGGAATCATCGAAGACTGGGGACCCGAGGAGACGAAGAGAGCTTTTTTCAATAATTTTGATTTCGGGGGCTATTTTATTGAATTTTGAAAGTGTCACTTGTCTGTCGGTACTATAGTAATAACTCACATTTAGACAAATTTAGATCTAGTCCTATAGAATGTAGTTGGTGTTATAAAAATTGCAGGTCATCTAAAACTGTGTCTACTTCGCCTCCCAGGGTTAAATTTTGAATTCAGCTGTCGAATAATTAGGTGGATAGCCAGACTGAAGATCACTGGCCCGAGAGGGTCACCTTGTTGACAGCCAACAGCGGATTCCAGAAGGTTGTCCCGATAAAGTAATTTAGATGGATGCCTATAACATTGCCAGAGAAAACTAAAAATTTGAGGTATTTCTTTTTAAGTTTCTGCCAGCAAGGTGTCCCTATTAACCGAATTAAATGCAAATTAATTGCATTGCATTTTAATTTATTTTAAATAAAATCTATAAAGACGTTTTTTTGATGACCGGCTACCAGTGTTGCCAGATCGATCGATCCCTTGCAAGAAGTTATCCAAATTTCGAAAAAAAAATGGTTATCTGTTGGAGCATGGTCTGGGGAGTACGTAGGATGTCTTAGACATTCCAATTGAAGCTCCTCTAATTTGGTAGCCGTCTGTTGTGCAGTGTGTGGTCTAGCGTTGTCGTAGCGGCTGTTTAGCAGCTAGCTTTTCCATCATGGTTTGCAGTTGCTGACAATAGACATCCGCCGTAATCGTTTTGCCAGATTTATGAAAGCTGTAGTGAACGACACCGGCACTAGTCCACCAAACGCTCACAAGTAATTTGTTTTTAGTCAATTTTCGCTTGGGGCAGGATTTCGCTGGTTCGCCAGGGTTCAGCCATTGCGATGAGCGTTTCTGATTATTGTACAGGATCCACTTTTCATCACAGGTAATGATTCCATTTAAAATCCCTTCATTATTGTGCCGGTTGAATAATGTAACGCAGCAGTCGACGCGCGTTTGTCGGTTTGCTGCACTCAATTCATGAGGTTTTCCAAAAACAAAAGCATGAGAAATTAGCTGTATAAATTTTAAATTGGAATTCCAAACCAAAGAGGAGATATTTGAGATCAAAGTGGCCAGTACGACAAAACGCCAATTTCATAGGTAAGGACCTAATATAAGATCAAAAAGACGGGAAGACATGATCGCTCAAATCCCACAAACTAAAATGAAATTCGCTGCTGTACAATACATGCAACAAAGGTTCTGCTCAGCTTTATAACAGGGTAAACAAGGAGGTATACATATACACTAAACAAATACATGAATGTAAAAAAAAACTAACAAATTGGATAAAACAATTTACTTATGAAGATGATGAGCCGCTCTTGCAACATATGGTTTAACTCACCCGTTTTTCTCTACACATACACTTATCCACACTGACACACACACACTCATACACACAGACACACACAAAACACGCTCCACATACACGAATACACAATCACGTGAATAATGTTACTCTTTGTGTATGTCGTTCTGTTTTGTAAAATTATCTTGCTATAAAAGAGCGTAGTTTCTTAATACAGGCATTTTTTGCCTAACAAGAGGCTTCAATCAAAACTTGTTGTTTTCATTTGGTTAAGGCGGTACCCCGAGCAAAACGCCGCGCATGCCGTTTTTTGTGCTGTTTTTAGGAGCGTTAATAGCGTTATAGCGTTTACTCGTTATTTAAAAAGAAATATCAATTAATAAAAATACATTAAATTTCTACATAATATTGATTCTAAAATGGTAGATTTAGTTTTTTTTTAAATGTTGTATATATTTCACTAATCTACTTCCAAAAAAACATAAAAAAGAGAAATAATTATTGATATTATGCATCTCCTCGTAAAGTGTTCATTGATTATTTTTTGTACTAACACTAATGGATAGACAATTTAATAACGAACATTTTTGTAGAATTATTTTTTTCAAAAGACCAAAATTCGATTTTATAAAGATTTTATTCTAAAATCTGGGCGTATTCACTACTGTAAATTCATGCGCCACCAGTGCCGCTGGACCAATAGGAACGCTCATATCTCATGCCGATTTTTTGGTCAGGGTACCGTCTTAAGAAATAATCAATTTTTGATTTTTTGTATTAAAAACATAATCATTATAAAAAATGCATACATTACAGATTCTGGACCTCTGGCACCCAAGCTAAGATTTAACTTATGAACTAGCTTCTGCCAGCAGCTTCGCCCGCGTAAAAAGTGTTTTCTTGTTCCAGCGGAACAGTAAAACGGGATGAAAAGAAGTCTATGTACTATTCCAGACTTTAATCTGTGTGCCATATTTAATCTAGATACGTTCAGCCATTCTGGCGTTATTGAGTAACAAACATCCATTTATGCAAACTTTCGCATGGTTTTACTTTTAATACAATACAATCAATATGCCTAGCCTTTTCCCAACTATATTGGGGTCGGCTTCCAGTCTTACCGGATTTAGCTGAGTACCAGTGTTTTACATGGAGCGACTGCCTATCTGATCTCCACAACCCAGTAACAGGGTAACACGGTACTTCTTGGCAAGACAGGTGTCAGATCTTCTGACTACCCGTAACAACTTTCAAAGATTTTCAAATGACAGCCAGGACCAACGGCTTAACGTGCTTTCCGAGGCACGGAGGAAACTCGGTATGTTGAAATGGTCACCCATCCACGGACCAACCTCGTCAAGCAATACAATACAAATAATCTTTATTATATTTTTTTATTTTATTTTACATCAGTTGTATAATAATAATACTAACTAGCTTGGACCCTGTTTCCGATAGCGGTGGGCCTCTATTTTTTATATTTTAAGTGTTTTTGTTTTTTAATTTATTTTATAAAAATATTTAAAAATGTATTAAATAAGAAGAAACATGAATAAAGGACATAATACTAATAAAAATCATTTATTTCTTACTACAAACCAAGTACAAAACAAAAAAATATTATGTTAAATTTTAATTTACAAATTTGGTTGTGGATCGCTGGTGCCTGTGGTATAATAATAGTAGGATATCACTACCGATATTTCTTTGTAACCTCCAGGTGAACATAATCATCCATATGGCGGCGACAGTGAACTTCGACGAACCCCTGCATGTGGCCGGCCTAATCAACGTCAGAGGGACCCGAGAGATGATTGCGCTAGCCAAGCAGTGCCATCACCTCAAGTGAGTTCACTACACTTCATCATCATCATTATTTCAGCTGAAAGACGTCCCCAACTGAACATTTTCCTCCCCCAAGCGTCGCTACATTAACCGGTCCCGAGCGTCTCGCATCCAGCGGACTCCCACCAGCCTCACCAGGTCATCGGTCCACCTAGTGGGATGCCTTCCAACGCAGCGTCTTCCAGTGCGCGGGTGCGAGTCCAAAAAAATTCTGCCCCATCGACATAAAACTTCAACATCATCATCAGCTTTTTAACGTTCCCATTGCTGGGACACTGGCCTCCTTTCTTTGAGAGGAAATGGGCCATAATTCAACGCACAGGCTTAGTACGGGTAGTTGGATATCACATGTCTTCGAATTTTTGCTTCTAGGACATGGACGTGATCCGAGGAAACACGATGTATTCCTTCACTATTTTTAGAGGTGTGATGAAATAATTTACACAAAGTAAAGCACCTGCTTGTGTTTAAACCTACAACCTACGACACGTAACTCGAGGCCGTTAGCACTGGGCCACCACTGCTCTTAGCAATCATAAAATACCAGACTGTCACTTGACTGTCCCACGAACTGCGAGGTTAGGCAAAGATAAAGGACAATCATGTATGGAGTACATTCAATTCTCTGTGGATATGCCAAATACCAGCTTGATGCGCTTGAGTCGAACACGCTTGAGTGGACATTATATCAAGAATGAACAGGTTAGGTACTGCCAGGCGAGCTGCATCAACATCGACCACATTATCGCTTACCATTAGGTGAGATAGTGGTCAAACGTGAGCCTATCAATAATGGTGAACTAGCATAAATTTATTGCCCGCAGACTCTTCAGCCACATATCAACTGCCTTCGCCCATGCCACTAAGACACGGATAGACACTGACATCAAAGAACAGTTCTACCCGTGCCCCATACCTCCTGACGTGTTCTTAGGCCTGGTAGACAGCGTGGACCAAGACCGGCTCGCCAGTATAACGCCTGCGTAAGTTATATTTTCTTCCCTTTCATTTCTTTTGTTTCTTTTCTTTCTTTTCTTTCTTTTCTTTCTTCTCTTTCTTTTCTTTCTTTTCTTTCTTTTCTTTCTTTTCTTTCTTTTCTTTCTTTTCTTTCTTTTCTTTCTTTTCTTTCTTTTCTTTCTGGTCTTTCTTTTCTTTCTTTTTTTCTTTTCTTTCTTTCCTTTTTCATTATTTTCTCTTTTCTTTTCTTCTTTCGTTTCTTCCTTTTCTTTCTTTTCATTATATTCTTTCTTTTCCTTTTTCTATCTTTTCTCTTTTCTTTTCTTCTTTCGTTTCTTTTCCTTCTTTTCTTTATTCTTTCTTTTCTCTTTTCTTTTCTTCTTTCGTTTCTTCCGTTTCTTTCTTTCTTTTCTTTTTTCTTTCTTTTCTCTTTTCTTTACTACTTTCGTTTCTTCCTTTTCTTTTTTTTCATTATTTTCTTTCTACTCTTTCTTTTCTTTCTATTCTTGCTTTTCTTTCTTTCCTTTCTTTTTTTTCTTTTCTTTCTTTTCTTGCTTTTCTTTACTTAACGGGTTTCGGATTTGCATGTTTTATCATATTTTATACTATATCAGGATATTTGATCCTTTAGCTTTTTTGGATGTCGATGATAGATTTGGAGCTGCAAAACCAAACTATTCCCCGATTTTGTTATCATGAGCTTTTTGGTATGCCTCACTATGGAAGCAAATTTATAGACGTAGTAGTATACTTTACTAACAAAATGTATGCTTACTCTTTCTATACCTTTGGCAATAAGATGTTATTTTGTTTTGCAGCCTGATCAAAGACTGGCCGAATACCTACACGTTCACGAAGGCAATCGCGGAGGAGCTGGTGCGGACCAGCTCCGGAGACCTGCCCATCTGCATAGTGAAGCCACCCGTAGGTAATAACTATACCCTTCTTATTTTTCTTTTTCTTTCGTGTTAGTTAACTCAATAAATACTCTCAAATATTATTATTTTTTCGACCTGTATGTAGCTATTCGGAGAGCTCTGTTATTCGGCTCGTTTAAATCTAGCTGCAGGTGCAAATAAAGATGCAGGTTGTTTGCCATGAAGGGCAGATAAGGAGGTAGGTCATACCCCGTAAAGGGGCTCACGGGCACTGAGTTTCGGATTGGTTTATGATACTCTATTTGCTCAGGTTGTTTCTACAGCGGCCAATCTAGGCTCGTTATTGGTTTAGGTATTTCCAGATTGGCCACTGCAGTTCGTGTCCATGGGCAGATGCTCTGACTTAAACAACCATATTACATTGCATAGTGAAACGGATAAATAAAAACCGGGCAGAGGTTTGTTTAGATCTTGTATTCACAATCGAAAGAGAGACAAATAAAGGACTGGCAATCACTTATATTAACACATCTCCGCTGCTTGACATGGCTTGACTGGAGGGGGCTTCAATATGGCGGCTTAGCTTTGGCAGGCACGGCGGGCATTGGTCGGATGCATGTAGGCTGACGTCACATCCGTTACATTCGGCCATCCTGGAAATATTGCTCCCGCAATAGAAGCAAAAACATTCATTAGCTTTCAAATAAATCAATTAGGGCTTCAGTGTCAGTACTATTGTTACTGTCCGTTATAGATGCTTTACTTATATATGGTCTTAGCGCATTTACCGACTAAGCATCCGTGAGTTTTTGTAACCACGTATATATACACGTATACTTTTATGCCCTTAATCCAGTTTCTATAATAACACACTTTACATAAATGCATTTTCAATATGGACTTGACTGTTTCTTGCAAACCAGTGTACCGCATATAATGCAAATAAGTTATGGCTATGGAAAATAAAATATGGCTATGGAAAATAAGTTATGGGTACGACAAATAACTAATGGCTTAGGCAAATAAGTAATGGCTTAGGCAAATAAGTAATGGCATAGGCAAATAAGTTGTCTTTGAAACGCTTGTTACTATATTATGACCTGCACTAATTGTAGTCTGGAGACTACAATAAAAACTTCCCTTTTGTACACATGATCACTTGCGTTATCAGAAGCTTTATTTTTTCATTCAATATTTGATATTCAAAAGTGCTGCTTAATGGGCTGGCTTGGCTGGCTTGGCCTGGCATGGCCTGGCTTGGCCTGGCAGGGCCGGTTTGGCTGGCTTGGCCTGGCTTGGCCGGTTTGGCTGGCTTGTACTGGCTTGGCCGGTTTGGCTGGCTTGGCATGGCTTGGCCGGTTTGGCTGGCTTGGCCTGGCTTGGCCGGTTTGGCTGGCTTTGCCGGCTTGGTTGGCTGGGCTGGCTTGGTTGCTTTGGCATTACTAGGCGTAACAAGGCGTAACAAGATGTAACTAGGCTTTACTAGGCGTAATATTTATTTATTTAATACTTCATGCACACAAACGTACAGAGGCGGACTTAATGCCTTAGGCATTTTCTACCAGTCGATCTTTGGGTGATCAGAGACAAATAGTGGTAGGTGCAATATTTAAAATTAAACATGATACCTGAGGTAGGTTTATTCAAATACAATTACTAGGCATAATTAGGCGTAATACTGGGCTTTACTAGGCTTTACTAGGCTTTACTAGGCTTTACTAGGCTTTACTAGGCTTTACTAGGCTTTACTAGGCTTTACTAGGCTTTACTAGGCTTTACTAGGCTTTACTAGGCTTTACTAGGCTTTACTAGGCTTTACTAGGCTTTACTAGGCTTTACTAGGCTTTACTAGGCTTTACTAGGCTTTACTAGGCTTTACTAGGCTTTACTAGGCTTTACTAGGCTTTACTAGGCTTTACTAGGCTTTACTAGGCTTTACTAGGCTTTACTAGGCTTTACTAGGCTTTACTAGGCTTTACTAGGCTTTACTAGGCTTTACTAGGCTTTACTAGGCTTTACTAGGCTTTACTAGGCTTTACTAGGCTTTACTAGGCTTTACTAGGCTTTACTAGGCTTTACTAGGCTTTACTAGGCTTTACTAGGCTTTACTAGGCTTTACTAGGCTTTACTAGGCTTTACTAGGCTTTACTAGGCTTTACTAGGCTTTACTAGGCTTTACTAGGCTTTACTAGGCTTTACTAGGCTTTACTAGGCTTTACTAGGCTTTACTAGGCTTTACTAGGCTTTACTAGGCTTTACTAGGCTTTACTAGGCTTTACTAGGCTTTACTAGGCTTTACTAGGCTTTACTAGGCTTTACTAGGCTTTACTAGGCTTTACTAGGCTTTACTAGGCTTTACTAGGCTTTACTAGGCTTTACTAGGCTTTACTAGGCTTTACTAGGCTTTACTAGGCTTTACTAGGCTTTACTAGGCTTTACTAGGCTTTACTAGGCTTTACTAGGCTTTACTAGGCTTTACTAGGCTTTACTAGGCTTTACTAGGCTTTACTAGGCTTTACTAGGCTTTACTAGGCTTTACTAGGCTTTACTAGGCTTTACTAGGCTTTACTAGGCTTTACTAGGCTTTACTAGGCTTTACTAGGCTTTACTAGGCTTTACTAGGCTTTACTAGGCTTTACTAGGCTTTACTAGGCTTTACTAGGCTTTACTAGGCTTTACTAGGCTTTACTAGGCTTTACTAGGCTTTACTAGGCTTTACTAGGCTTTACTAGGCTTTACTAGGCTTTACTAGGCTTTACTAGGCTTTACTAGGCTTTACTAGGCTTTACTAGGCTTTACTAGGCTTTACTAGGCTTTACTAGGCTTTACTAGGCTTTACTAGGCTTTACTAGGCTTTACTAGGCTTTACTAGGCTTTACTAGGCTTTACATGGCTTTACTAGGCTTTACTAGGCTTTACATGGCTTTACTAGGCTTTACTAGGCTTTACTAGGCTTTACTAGGCTTTACTAGGCTTTACTAGGCTTTACTAGGCTTTACTAGGCTTTACTAGGCTTTACTAGGCTTTACTAGGCTTTACTAGGCTTTACTAGGCTTTACTAGGCTTTACTAGGCTTTACTAGGCTTTACTAGGCGTAATACTAGGCTTTACTAGGCGTAATACTAGGCTTTACTAGGCGTAATACTAGGGTTTACTATGCGTAATACTAGGCTTTACTAGGCGTAATACTAGGCTTTACTAGGCGTAATACTAGGCTTTACTAGGCGTAATACGGGGCTTTACTAGGCGTGAGGCCTGACTTGACTTTACTGGGCTAGACTTGACTTTACTGGGCTAGACTTGTCTTTACTGGGCCTGACTTGACTTTACTGGGCATGACATGACTTTACTGGGCCTGACTTGACTTTACTGGGCCTGACTTGACTTTACTGGGCCTGACTTGTCTTTACTGGGCCTGACTTGACTTTACAGGGCCTGACTTGACTTTACTGGGCCTGACTTGACTTTACTGGGCCTGACTTGACTTTACTAGGCTTGACTCGACTTTACTAGGCTTGACTCGACTTTACTAGGCTTGACTCGACATTACTAGGCTTGACTCGACATTACTAGGCTTGACTTGACTTTACTAGGCTTGACTCGACTTTACTAGAATTGACTCGACTTTACTAGGCTTGTCTCGACTTAACTAGGCTTGACTCGACTTTACTAGGCTTGATTCGACTTTACTAGGCTTGACTCGACATTACTAGGCTTGACTCGACATTACTAGGCTTGACTTGACTTTACTAGGCTTGACTCGACTTTACTAGAATTGACACGACTTTACTAGGCTTGACTCGACTTTACTAGGCTTGACTCGACTTTACTTGGCTTGACTCGACTTTACCAGGCTTGACTCGACTTTACTAGGCTTGACTCGACTTTACCAGGCTTGACTCGACTTTACTTGGCTTGGCTTTACTTTACTTGGCTTGGCTTTACTTTACTTGGCTTTACTTTACTTGACTTGGCTTTACTTTACTTGTCTTTAATTGACTTGGCTTTACTTGACTTGACTTTACTTGGCTTTACTTTACTTGACTTGGCTTTACTTTACTTGTCTTTACTTGACTTGGCTTTACTTTACTTGACTTGGCTTTACTTTACTTGACTTGGCTTTACTTTACTTGACTTGGCTTTACTTTACTTGACTTGGCTTTACTTTACTTGACTTGACATTACTTGACTTGGCTTTACTTGGCTTGGCTTTACTTTACTTGGCTTTAATTTACTTGGCTTTACTTTACTTGGCTTTACTTTACTTGGCTTTACTTTACTTGACTTGACTTGGCTTTACTTGACTTTACTTTGCTTGGCTTTCCTTTACTATAATCATTAGCCCGTCAAGTATTATGAATGGTTTGATTTCTACGTTTAAAGTAACCAGTAGCATGTGGACAAGCAATATCATATAATATGTACCTAAACTGTTTAACATTACCAAACTTTTTTTTTAATGTCTGCTCGTGAAGGCCTTAATATGGTACCTCACACCATGATTGGGCAACCAAAAAGGCAAAATACATTAATGTATTAAAAGTAGGAAGATACGTTACGCGCTAACTTCGTGATCAGAAAACCTGGGTTTGGCGCACGACTACATGCATCTCTACATGAAACTCACACATCTATGTCACCAGTCCCAAACCTACAGTTACCAATAGACAGAGATAGGAGACGGCGCTGTAGTGCGAGCGAAATCGCGTTAGCCGCCGAATGTTGTCCGAATGCTAAATGAATGAATAGTAGATTAGTAGCCAAGGACTGTAAGGCTTCAATTGCAGCCCGAGATATTTAGGCGCACGAGCGCAGCGAGGGCGCCTATAGTTCGAGGGTGCATTTGGTGCTTACACCCGAGCTAACTATTCTGCTTTACATCTCGATTGTGAGGTAAGTAGAAAAACCGGCATTACAAGAATAAAGCTGGAATCAAATTATCGGACGCGGCTTACGGACGCGACTGACAGCCGCGACTTATAGAGTATCTAAGTAATGAATAAACATTATATTGTGCAAACTATCAGACGTAAGTCGTGGACGTGACCTTGGGTGTTCGGACATCTGATAGAGATCTGGCAGCCGCGTCCCATACGACTGTGCACACATATCAGCCGCGGCTGTAAGTCGCGTCCGTCAGCCGTGTCCGATAATTTGTTCCAAACTTTAAGCATTTTTTTTTTTTTTTTTTCAAGAACGAAATTGAGCTTCGCCGTTCGATATTTAAAATTGATGACTATTATACTCACACGAAGACAAGGCTGAATAGCAAAGCGACCTCTTTGGTCGTTGGGCTGAATGCATGATGTCTATTGCCAGTATGATGGTAGATGTACGCGAACTTTTTGAAAGAAAGAAGTGTTTTTTTTTTAATACTTACCGCCCTAGGGCTTTTGTAGCTACATTATTACCCTAGAGCGCTAATTGGTCACCTACAAGCCCCATTTGGAGGTAATAAGAACCTACTTACCGAACATGAGAGATGTAAATTACATTGCAATATGTGCGTATCGTGTCTCTCACGCATTTTTGTAATATCTATCTCGCTCTCACAAATATGGCGAAACAAACATTAAATATTATTGTAATTTTTAACAAATTAACATTTTTGACTGTACTTACGAGTGGTAAGTGATCCCGTGTGACTTATTTTTCTTTCTGGTATTATTTAAACACTGTTTAGCTACACAAGAAGTCATTTTGATGCGTATTTATTGCAAAAAAATATAAAAAGCACTGAAATTATTGAGCTGTGGGATCAACCATGTGCCATGCTCGACTGAGTGCCCGCTGCGGGCATTCACTTCGATTAGTAGGACCAAGCGCTGTGAGCAGTCCCGTATCTACCTACTTTTAATACATCAATGGCAAAATATATTTTTATTAAACATAGTGACCAAAGTCATTATGATGCATTTGCACTATCTTATCTATCTACTTAACTTACACTCATCCGTATGTACCTCTGTAGGAATCGCGGGGTCATACAATCCAACACAGGCTTAGAACACGAAATATTTTGCAATTATTGTTCAAAACTAATCCATTAACTGGTACACAATCAACGCGAAATTTGGATTAAACTTCATAAAATAACTGCACTATTCGATAAATTTACGTACCCACATGATACACATTACCTACTAGGCAAATGAAACTTGAAACTGCCAACCCGGCTGTATGCCGCTGGCGGCAATTAGACCTGACTATTTAAGAAAAGTGATTTTTCTAAACTAGTGCATTTACAAGAATTCATATTTTTAACTTTCAGTATTAAGTCCCTTCTTGTTAAACATTTTATAAAATTATAACACCAGAATTTACCTCAGTTAAGGGTAGAAGTAAATCTTCTAAAAATGCCAATACCTACTTTGTTTTGGGTATCGACAGATCTACCGACAGTTTCTGCTACTATATTAATTAATCTCGATTTGCTCAACTAAATGGAACCCTGGTATACTTATAGTGACCTTGGCTAGTTCTAAAATCTGTTTTGTGAGCGTCATCTGGATTAATTTCTAATTGATTGTACCTTTGGAACATATTGATACGTAAAAGTTAAAGTTATCTTTGCCAGCTAACTCAGAAACTTGATATTCTATATAAGGTAAGGGAAATATTTATTTTGCAGTGACATTTAAAGCGCGGTAATCAACACAGAGGCACAAAGTATGTAAGTGGCGGTGTTCTATTTTGTGACAGAGCTTACAATCTACGTTCTTTTTTTTTGACTTAGTTCACAAATTCAAATTCAATCTTTATTTGCTCAAACATGAGTACAGTACACACAACAAATTGTCAATATGTAAGAGATGTTAAAAAAAAAGATACAGAGCGTCATGTTTGCCTTAAATAATGGCATGCAAATATTAATAACAGAATTAAGAACAAATTCAAATCTTACAATTCAAATCAAAATAACCTTTGCCTTGGGCAATGGCATGCAAATATTGATAAATAATACAGTTCAAAATAATTATTCTAGATTATCAAATGCAGTAATAATAAAATATGTGTAAATGTCAATAAAATAATGCAAGTCTAAATTACCATTCTAGAATGTAAGATGAATATATATATATTTATATAAAAATATGTCAAATTAATAAATCATATCAATATAATCATTCTAGAATGTCACATTAAAAATTACAAAAAAAATATAAAAATACATTTGTCAAGATATCAGAATAATAACTTAGCAGAATAATAACAAAATAATCACTTTAGAATGTCACATTTAAATTTCAATGGAATTAAAAATGTCCTACAATACAAAATACGATTATAATAATTGTGCATTTGAATGTCACTTCGAAAAAATGACAAATATATGCCTCTAAAAATATAGTAATCATGTTTAATAATAAAAAGATGAAAGTAAACTGCAACATGTAACGGTACTAATCAGTTCAGTTCACTACGCTACACTGCTAAATAGGCCAAAGATGCATCGATAATAGGAACTCTATTATACTATAGTATGCTTTCCCTTTAAGATGGAACTTTAATTTCTTTTTTAATATACAGGCATTCTCTTCCTTCCAACTTTTTGGAAGTTTGTTGTATATTTTAGGAGCCATGCAGAAAACACTTTTGTGCATCAATGCGGTTTTTGATCTATGTAAACAGAGAATTGTATCGTCACGTCTGTTACGATTAACTACTTCTGATTGCCGTGGAAATAATTGTCGATTAGATTTAACAAACATGACAATTTCTAATATATAAAGACATGGCAGAGTCAATATTTTAAATTTTTTAAAGTAAGGCTTACAACTTTCAGTTGAGTCCAATCTAAACATAGTCCTAATGCACCGTTTTTGGGCTTTGAAAGGTATATCTTTGTCTGTTGAATTACCCCAAAAGATGATCCCATATCTTAAATGTGAAGAAACTAAACCGTGGTAAGCTGTGAGCAGTGAGTCAATGTTAAGCACCGGAACTAATTTAAATAGAGCATACGTAGAATTACTAATTTTTTTGCTTAGTTGCTCAATGTGTTCTTTCCAGTTCAGTCTTTTGTCGATCATTACCCCAAGGAATTTAGTAGAGTCAACTTCTGTAACAATTTTATTATTATATTGGACCACAAGATCAGCCATAGCTGATGTGCGTTGACTAAAATGAATTACGTTAGTTTTATTAAGATTAATTTTCAGATTATTATTATTTAGCCAATTTACTATTGATGTAAGAGAATTAATAATGTCATTATTATATGTATTTTTAGTATTACATTGAATTGTGATGGTGCTATTATTGTATTATTTATTGTGGTGGTGTCATCAGCAAAGAGCGTTACTGGATGATCTACATACTTAGGTAGGTCGTTTATATAAATTATGAATAAAGGAGGGCCCAATACACTTCCCTGGGGGACTCCATACTTGACTACTCGTTCATGCGAGTGAAACACTTCTTCACGCTTAGTCTTTACATTTATTGACGTTATCTCCGTAATCTGCTTTCTATTATCAAGATACGATTTTATTAGTTTTTGAACGTTGCCTCTAATACCGTATGCATCCAGTTTATCCACCAAAATATCATGCCGGACATAATCGAACGCCTGGGTCATATCACAGAATATTGTGCAGACGGGCATTGTCTTATCAACATTTACCATAACGTTATGTAGGAAATCATAAATAGCCATGTTTATAGTACGGTTTTCTCTGAATCCCTTTTGCTCGTTGAATCGTACACTATTTTTTTCTAAATATACACTTAATTCTTTATGTATAAATTTTTCAAAAATTTTTGAAAACGTTCTAATTATTGAGATTGGTCTGTAAAATTCCATGGCTTCTCTATTTTCTTTTTTAAATATAGGTTTTACAATAGATTTTTTAAAGCGTCAGGGTATATGCCTGTGGTTATGGTTAAATTAATGAGATGACTTAAGTGTGTACATATTTCAGGAGCAACTAATTTAACTATTTTTGTAGAGATATCATCGTGACCCACGCTGTTCGTATTTTTTAATGTTTTGATTATTTTGAATACATCCTGTGGTATGCAAGGAAGTATAAAAAAAGATTTATCTCTACTTGGGATTTTTGAGGTCACTCTATTACCTGAATCAACTAATGAGATCACTTTTTCAATAAAATAGTTGTTAAATGCATTCGCTATTTTCTGGGGATCTGTTATAGTGTCATTATCTACTTTTATTCTCGTAATAGGATTTCGGGGTACATTATGCTTTGAGTCATTAATAATTTGCCAACTGGTTTTGGACTTGTTATTTGATGTTTTGATTTTATAACTATTTTGTGCATACTTTGTTAGCTGGATAATTTTTTTAAATAATTTAGAGTATTTGATAAAGTTCATTTTGTTCATTCTATTTGGGTCACGTCTATATTGCCATAAAAGGTGTCGTTTTTTTTTTTCTGCACTTTCTGATGCCACGTGATACCCACTTTGGTTTTCTCGTCGTTTGTACGGTAACAGTTACTTTAGGAAAGCACAGATAGTAGAACAGTGAAAAAGTTTCCAAAAAATAATTATAAGCAATATTGGGATCACTTGTTTCATATATTTCAGAGAAGGACAAACTACGTAAACAATTTATGAATTTTGATACATACTCCAATTTATAAGTACGTCTATTCTGACGCCAATATTTAAAAGAGCATCGGTTTTTGTCGGGTATCTTAATGAGTTGCGCTGTGTGGTCAGATAGCGCAAATTCAAATACTTTTGCTTTACAGGCTCTGTTAAAGCTATGCGCAATATTATCGATGCATGTTTTACTCTTCAATCTAGTGGGCTGGTGAATAGATAATCTTAAATTGTAGTTTAATAGCAGACATTCAAATTCTACAGTTTGATAAGTTCTTTTTAAGATATCTATATTGAAATCGCCCGCTATCACAATGTTATGAAAAGATTTACTAGTGAGCTCTCTTAAAAGCATCTGCAATTTTTCCATGCACGTATTGAAGTTACTAACTTTTGGAACTCTGTAAATACAAACAATTACAATCTTATAGTTAGTCAATTCTATTGCACAACATTCAAATACACCGGTCTCAGAAATTTTTGCAACCTGTTTTAATTCCCTGTATTGAAGTCCATTTCTCGCAAGTATGCATGCTCCACCTCTTCTGCTTTGCTTTCTATTATAGCTCGCCGCAAGCTGATAATTAGGAATAGTTAAATACTTTTCATAGCCCTCCATAATAAAATGTTCTGTAATGCACGGGATGTCTACACAAGATTCTTTTCCTGCCAGCTCTTTCAGACACACTGTTATTGCTTCAGATTTTGTAAACAGCCCAGCGATGTTTTGATGCATTACGTGTAGATGTTTAGTTACGAAAAAAGCTTGTCAATTTCTGCTCAATCTCGGAGCTGTTTTGCTTATCATTATCCGCAGGAGTATTGGCACAACTTGCACAAGTACTGTTATTGGATTCACTAAAACAATTTATATTAGAGTATTTTATGTCATTAATTAGAGCTTTTAGATCTTCAAAAATTGTCCGTAAGGCAATATTATTTATTAAACCCGATCTTTTGTCGAACATACTGAAGTCGTACTTAAGGTTTAAATTTGAATCCAAACAGTAAGCGTGTTCATATGCCAATAGATCCAAATAGAGTATCTTATTAAATGTCTCAATTCTCCAGTTGTAAAGGCTGTTATGATTTCGATATGTGTATGTAGGAAAGCATAAGATTATGTTTGTATGCTTAATTCTGCTTAGCACATCTCTTATGTAGATTATAATTTTATGGTAGTCCTTTGTTACTTTAAAGTCCTCTTGTCCAATTAATATTATGCAATAGTCGTCAAAGGTGAAGTCAGACAGTTTTGATTCAATTCCTTCAAAAAGCTGTTCTATTCCTACCCGTGTTAGATAGTGACATATTTCATCTTGATCATTTAATAATACGTTTTGTGCAATATTTAAAACCTTGTTTTTGTTGTCTGTGCTAAGTATACACACATTTTTTTCACAGGAAACGTAACTGGATTCAGATCTAAGGATGTCTCATGCATCTCGGTATATAGATACGGGTTGATCAGTTGTGTGTACCCGAAGCAAAACAATATTTGTATTTGGTTAACCTATTTTGTTTTTACTGATAGACTAACTGGCTGAGGCATGGCTAGAATAAGAGTTAATTATTGTACCTCAGATCAGACAACAGTAAATAAGCACATACATGAAGTCACGACTTTTTCCCACGAGGGTAGACCAACTACAGAACGCCATCTGCTACTATCCTTATAACTCTTGTTTCGTTTACGTAAAAACATAGTCATACACGCACATACACGGATGCTGGTTATGCAAACTAGTTTTATCCTTATTATTGAAAATATGGCGACGAGTAAAACAAAGTGGCGTGAGGTAGGGTAAACTTAATGCATTTGGTTTTTTTTTCATTAAGGAGTAAATTGTTAACATTGAACCAGTGAACTACTTTTGAGATCGCGCTATTTACTTCGTCAGTAACCAGCTGCTGCCGTTTAAGTTTAAACAAAAGTGAAGTATCATCTGCAAACAACACTATATCATACTGGCAAGTGCTACGTCATGACGTTCAGTCAGGGGTTGCGACCAATCCATTGCAACTACAGTTTGGGTGGTGCCTTAATCACTCGTGTCACCACCATAAAAGACTTGGGAGTGACCTTCCACCGCTGTGTGACCTTTAAAGATCACGTCGTTAATCTTGCGAACGAATCTTTCAGGCACCTGGGATTTGTATTGATAAACGCTTTTTTTTTTTTTGGGACAATCCCACCGCACTATTCCCAAACCACTGCAACTCCTGAAACCCAGAATCAACAGTGGCGACCACCAGAAAAGCGCCGAGGCAATGAAGCTCGACGAAGTCCCGGAGAATGAATTTAACTGTCTTGGATCCCGCAAAGAAATTAATCAGAAAAGAATAACGGAGGAGTAGGAAAAATCTAAATTTCCACTTCCCTCCATATCAAGCAGGAGACAGAACAAACAAGGCCAATAGGCACAAAGGGTCATATACAACTGGGATAAGCCCAGTTGCCTAGCACCACGGATAAAAAAAATTAGCATTAATACATTTTAATGGGTCCTAACATTGTGAGCTATATAGGAGAGGATATTTGGTTCCAATAATAGGTATGGCAAAAACGCTTGAACGCACGAAAATTTGTACTAGTTTCCACAAGGTCCGTATAGTAAACAACTCCTGATGCAGCCTGTACATTATTCAACATAATATTACGTTCATTCTGCCAAGGAATACACTTCCATAAGATATGATGTGCAGATTGTACATATTCGCAGTCAGATGTAGAACACTGACATAAAGGCGAGGCAACGAGCTTGAAAGAAAATAATTTACTTTTAAAGTTACCATGCCCCGTGAGAAATTGGGCAACACAGTGATCCACTTCCAGCCACGTGCTGGCCAGCCGCACGCGAACGGATGGAAAGAATTGGTGGAGGTGTCGGCCCTTGATGGAATTATCCCACCTACATTGCCATTCGGATAAAAGTTCCTCCCAAACGTCAATAGGTGGTTTAAATAATCTAGAGATTTTCTCACGGTCACTCCGCGTTAAAAAGTTCGCGTCCGTGGTCTCTGGTGGCCCAGTGTTATTAAACTTTTGTTCACCACTCTGGTTCGAAGTAAACTCGAGTCCAGTGCTTGTGTCTGGCACCCATATACCGCAACGCAGACGTTGATGCTTGAAAAAGTACAAAAATCCTTCCTAAGATTCCTATACCAAAGCGTATACCATTTCTTCCCTTATATGTACCCCACGAATAACCTTTTAGGAATCTTGGGTTTTAACTCGTTGGAAGTGAGGAGAGGTTATGATAAGCTCGCAGTAGCATGTAAGATCATAAGCGGACGGATTGACTGCACTGAGCTCCACGGTATTTTCGGCCGACTGTTTGTGCCCAGCAAATACGTTAGGCACCGCCAGAGTCGCCGTCACGACCTGTTCGAACCACTACCATCCAAAACTGTCACCAGGGCTGAATCCCCAGTGCGTCGTGCTTTGAGGATGTTCAATGCCCTCGCGACTGCCAATACTGAATGGGATGTGTTTGCGGAAGAATGGAATAAACTAATGCTTGTGTTAGAAAATGAAGGAACTCCATATAAAAGTATTGATATATGTCAAGATGGTTATTTACTGTGTATCAGAGTTCCTATATATGTGGTGTATAAGGGAAAGGTTTTATGAAGAAATACACAAAAAGACAAGACCAGGTATTGTTATGTACGGAAGAGGGGTAGCAGAATAATACAACCGGTATGTCACAAGAATGTATATTCGACTGGCGCAGCAGTCACAGTGCACAAGTATATATATCTATGAATATGTGTAGGTACCCACATAACATTCCTCCACCTTTAATCAGAAGTACTTCTTATAATCTACAGCAGTTCTGTTTCTTTTCGACCGAGCGTCTGGCTCAGGTTCGATAGAGGAAACTGCCGGAATCACTTCCTCTTCAGCGGAATCACTTCCTCTTCAGCGGAATCACTTCCTCTTCAGCGGAATCGTCGCCGTGTACAATAGCTGATGCCGGCGCTTCAGACTCCAAAGATGCCTCCTCCACAGAGACTTCGGGTAGCCGCTGCCCGGAGGTCGTCGAGTGTGAGGGTATCATAAATGCGGGAACGATCTCCTCGCATGGCACATCTTCCCTCCCTTTATATTTCAGCAACTGATTAATGTGCCTCTTGATAGTATCTTCTGATGCACTCAGTTTCACTAGGTACACTGCTTTTTCAATTTGTTTAATAATAATACCACGTGACCAATATTGTTTTTGCTGGCTATAAAGTTTTACCAAGACTTGGTCACCTACATTAAATAAAAGTTTGCGGGTACCACGGTAATTGTTAATCTGCGAACACTGTTTTTCTTTTACCACTGTGTCGAGAGCTGTGTCAGATGGCGATGTGGTGTGCGGTGTCAGGAGATCTAGTCTACATCTCAAATTATGACCGAACAATACTTCAGCCGGTGATCTGTTTGTGGTCGTATGTTTCGAATTTCTGTACCTCAGTAGGAATTCTGATAGTTTTATATTTAAATCTCTCAATTTTATACCTGATAATAAGTATGATTTAATTGCTTTTTTATTATTTTTTACATAACTCTCCGCTTGTCCATTGCTAGCCGGATTATATGTCGGTGAAGTTATATGACTGATGTTATTCCGTGTACAGAACTGGTTAAACTCGTACGATACAAAAGAAGTACCGTTATCTGAGCAAATCGTATCAAATAAACCAAATCGTGACATTACTTCGCAAAGTTTTTCGATAACCACTCGCGAGGTGAAACCCGACGAAACATCAAAACACTCTACCCATTTGGAATATGCATCTACGATTATTAAAAATGTTTTGCCGCTAATTGGTCCTAAAAAATGAATATGCACACGGTGCCACGGCTGGGCTGGGAACGGCCACGGAGTGAGGGGAGAACGCGGGGGCGCGGCGCGCTGCGACGCACACACGGTGCAAGCGCCGATGTGATTTTCGAGAGCCACAGACATACCCGGCCACCAAAATCTATTGCGTGCCTCTTCTTTCACTTTAGAAATTCCTAAGTGTCCCGAGTGCAGCTCGGTTAACACTTTATGTCGTAGACTTAGTGGAATAAACAATCTATGACCTCTCATCAGACAACCATTTTCTACTGATAATTCTAACCGGTGGCTATAATAATCCTTCATTAATGGTTCACTCATTTTACTCGGCCAACCATTTGTCAAGTAGTTGATGACGGTTATAATAACATTATCTGTTTTTACCGCATCTGTCAGTGACAAAAATCTCTCACCTTCGTAAACAAAACGCACATAACTAGATGTATCTACTAGTGACTCATCACGCTCCCGCTCCGAACGTGTGACGTTTGTTTTTAAATTATCGGGTACTGATCGACTTAAGAAATCTGCACAATTATGTGCACTGCTCACATATTCTATTTTATAATTGTATGCAGATAGGAAAATTGCATAACGCTGTAAACGATTTGCTGATATCTCGGGAATGCCTTTTTCTGGATTAAAAATTGAAACCAGGGGTTTATGGTCTGTTCTTAAAATAAATGGTTTGGTTCTACCATATAAATATTGGTGAAACCTTATACCAAATATTATTGCAGTTGCTTCTTTTTGGATTTGGCTATAGTGTTTTTCCGCTGCATTTAGGGATCGAGAAATATAGGAGATAGGTTTTTCTACACCACCTTCAACCTGTGATAACACGGCACCTAACCCGCTCGGTGACGCGTCTACCGTAACTATTAACGATGCATCCTCACAGCACTCGACATAGTGTTGTTTTTCTACTTTTTGCTTGCACATCCGTTTAAGATGACCTTGAAGGCCGCACTTTTTGCACTTATACCGCGCAAACCGACACGACGATGCTTGATGGTCTGTGTACCCGCAGGCGGTGCACCCGTTACCGCTGCTGCCGACGCCGCGAGCACGCTCGGCGTTAGCTACGGGGGCTGCGGGTGTTGCCGCTCCCTGCCTACGCCACGGCGCGATGCTCCCGCGCGTTGCGCCAGGCTGCGCTGCTAAATTCATCTTCATCACTTGAAATGGTGTACCCCCGTCCACTTGCCGTGTAGTTTCTTGTGCCCCCATGCGAGCACTGCGTACGCCTTCGGCTATTTCCAAGGCCTTGCTCAGCGTCAACTCTGACATCGCCTTGGTAAATAGCTTATCCTTTTCCGGTCCAGGTGTCATGCCCAGCACAAATCGGTCGCGAAGCTGTTCATCCAGATTTTGCGCCGTGAACCCGCAGTGTATCGCCAAACCACGTACCCGCGCCGCCCACTCTGGCAACCCTTCGCCGACATGTTGTGTGGCGCTGTGGAACTTGTACCTTTCAGCAAACGTACACGTTCTTAACGTAAAATGTCCGTCTAACAACTTTACTACTTGGTCATAGCTTAAGGTACCGACCTTCTGCGGTAAAGCTAGATTGCGTATCAACTTGTACCTGGATTCCGAGCAGTTACTTAAAAAAAATGGCTCTACGTTTGCAACCGGCTTTATCAGCTCCTACCCCAATTCCATTTGCCAGAAACCACTGCTCGAGTCTTTCCTTATATAGCTGCCACTCTTGGTTTTCGTGGCTGAACACTGTCAAGGTGCCGACTGAAGTGGATACTCTCGCCATTTTTCAAGATAAAGTGCGCCTGTCTCGTACTTTTTCCTCGTCGCCAACTGTTATGTACGGAAGAGGGGTAGCAGAATAATACAACCGGTATGTCACAAGAATGTATATTCGACTGGCGCAGCAGTCACAGTGCACAAGTATATATATCTATGAGTATGTGTAGGTACCCACATAACAGGTATTTATTTCAATTAGGCTTGTCAACTAATTCATATTGAGGCTCAGAGAGCTTACCGCCCATTCGCTAGACCTAGTTCTCGTGAAGAAGAAGGGCAAGAAACTCCACGGAAGCAACTATGGTTGTAAAAGTATTTTACTTTAATATAGATCTAATTCTATAATTACTATTATATGTAAATCTTGTAACATTTCACAATTTTACATAATCAAAACAACAAGGGTAAGGCAAATAACATGACTAGCCCTTAAATAAATAAATTTAACATCATTAGGAATAAAGGCCATAATATGATACAGATAGGTCTAGGTATTGGGGTCTATCCCCTCGAGGGAAGCCAGTTCTCGCCAAACTGGTCTAAATTGGCGAACATTCAGATGTACTCAACCCGAAAGGGCGGTAACAAATTGAAATCTACGGATTGATGAACTGTGAAAGTTGCCAATAGCGTTTCAACACAACCATTAGCAATAATCAAGTTATAATATCAAATAACTTACGTGAAGCTTGTGTAGTCCATATTTCACAACAAAGTGCTAATCAACTTACGAATTAAACACTATTTATAATAATGAGTCGACCTGTCAAAAGTCCCCACCATTTTCTATATTTCTATTAATTTATGAGTAAAAACTGAAAAAAAATAGAAAAATCATTTAATTTGTGTTCATAAACTTTAAGTTAGTAGTCTGAGAAAGCGCCCATGATGTTCATAACACATCGGCAACGATTCGGCATGCTCAGAACAAGGTTGTCAATGTCTTGCTGCGGAACATTGTCCCATGTCCTTGCACCTCAGCGCAAAAAGTTGATCTTCTGTAGCCAGATTTTCAGGAACTTCCTTCAGAGCTCTTCTTTGCAGCATATCCCACGCATGCTCAATGGGATTTAGATCTGGCGATTGAGCAGGCCAGTCTAAGGCCCTAACATTGTGTGTATGTAACCAAGCTGCTACCGTTCTCGCCGTGTGTGCCCGGGCATTGTCGTGCATGAGCAGGAAATCTTGCCCCATTTGTGATCTGTGGGACAAGATTACGGGCCCCAGCACCTGTTGGACGTATCGTTCTGCCGTCATATTGCTCCGCACCCAAACGAGATCCGTCCGTCCTCCAAGACGAATTCCTGCCCAAACCATAATTGTTCCTCCTTGGTATGGGTGAACTTCCGGAGGGTTCTGAAGACGGCTCCATCGTCCAGGAACTTGCCAAACACGCGTCCTTCGTGAATCTGGATGGAAGCCGAACCTGGATTCATCCGTGAATAAGATAATAACAGAAGTTAGGTTTTTTATAGCATCGTTAGTTGACTTGTTTTTCTGAAACCAAACTGATTACTTGAGAGTAGTTTCTGAGATTCAAGGTAACGAATCATCCTATTGTTCATAACCTTCTCAAGAACCTTAGATAAAGAAGGAAGAAGTGAAATTGGCCTGTAATTTGAGACACAGTCTTTGTCCCCCGCCTTATGGATAGGAATTATTAAAGCCTTCTTGAGGGCTTCGGGAAAACACCCACCGACATGCACTGATTCCATATCATTGTTATGGGCAAAACCAGTACATCCACGCCTAATTTTAATATAGTAATAGGAATTCCATCACAACCAGTAGCATTAGACTGTTTTAAATTCAGTATAATAGATTTTACTTCATCATTATCCGTTGGCAGAAGGGCGAAAGAGTTGAGATTGGAGGGTCCAATAATGGGTGCCTCAGACAACAGCCGTTATTTAGTATTTTATTGGCTAATTGGGATCCTTTATTTGCAAGGTATCTGTTTACATGATTAATTGAACTCTGCGGATCAGGTTTGATTTGAAGAGATCTTCGTTGTCATTACCCAAATCCGCAAAATTGCAAACATCTTTAATTAATGACCATTGTTTCTTTAGATTATTTTTGTGCTTTGCAATGATTATTGCAGGTGTTGCGATATCTTATAAATGTAACACATTTTATTTTTATTTATTTATATTTTTTACATTTTAAGAAAGCTTACAGACTAATAACATTATAATAACAATAATATATAACTAAATTGCTAATAACAAGCTTCCACAGATAAATAAATAGATAAATGATTACTTCCCTATAATCCAAGCTACGAGTATTTCATCAAAGTTAGCTCATTAAGTTTTTATTAATTTTAATTTAACAATTTGGTCAATAAACGGTTCAAGTGCATGCAGGTGCCTCTTGTACAAAAAATGGTTTTGCTAAAAGTTTCCTAACTGTGCTTGCATTGGTGCAAAATAGATCAATGCCAGGTTCACAAGAAATCTCGTTAAAACTGCGACTGGCTCTCACAAAGTATGCATTACGCCTATAATTAGTATTTGCATAAGGTACATGCAGTAGCGGTCGCTGTCGAAGTCCCATCTGATTAGTGCGCATCATTAATTTAGAAACAAGTTCAGGACAGTCGACTGAACCATTAGCGATATTAAACAAGTAGCATACGTCATTAATGTAACGTCTACGGTCAAGTAGAAGAAAATGGTACCTTCTGCATCGGTGAATATAATCTACAGATACTTGCTTTGCCCTCCAATCAAGGTACTTAAGATTTTTTTTTAAACATTTAAAATTATATTTTCTGGATCCTGCCGAAGCTTTTTATGGAGTTGGTCTCTATTTGTAATACATCTGCAGAGACCAGGTGTTATCCAGGGTCTGATGGCACGTTTCCTTCAAGAAGGTTTATATATGGTTGTATGCTTAGTCATTGCGTCTGTTATAGTCGTCAAAAACACATTAGTGGTCACGTTACTGTCATCAGCTGTTAGGATAGTAGGCCAGTTAAATTGCTTTAGGTCCTCGATTATTGCCTGATATTCAATTCTTTTGTAAGTTTTAGGTTTGCTAGCTTGAGACTTAACTTTTTTAGACAGCGAAATCATAACAGAGGAATGGTCTGTGACTGTGGAATCGCAAACAACTGTCCGGGATGAAGACGAGCCTTTAAGAAAGACTTGATCCAGGCAATTGTCTTTCCTGGTTGGGAGTGTATGTGAGGGTAATAAACCGTGTGAGGCCAGTAAGTTTAAGTATTTCAAAGAATTAGGATTGCTATTATCTAATCTTCTATATATATAAAAACCAATTGCTGTTCGTTAGTCTCGCTAAAACTCAAAAACGGCTGGACCGATTTGAATCATTCTTTTTTTGTTTTGTTCGCCAGAATACAGGGAAGGTTTGAAAACAAAAAAAAAATTGGTAGGGTAGGTACGGTAGGGTAGGTACGTTAGGGTAGGTACGGTAGGGTAGGTACGGTAGGGTAGGTACGTAAGGGTAGGTACGGTAGGGTAGGGTAGGTAGGTAGGTAGGTAGGTAGATAGATAGGTAGATAGGTAGGGTAGAGTAGGGTAGGTAGGGTAGGGCAGTGTAGTTTAGGGTAGGTAGGTAGGTAGGGTAGGGTAGGTAGGGTAGGGTAGGTAGGGTAGGGTAGGTAGGGTAGGGTAGGTAGGGTAGGGTAGGTAGGGTAGGGTAGGTAGGGTAGGGTAGGTAGGGTAGGGTGTGTAGGGTAGGGTAGGTAGGGTAGGTAGGGTAGGGTAGGTAGGGTAGGGTAGGTAGGGTAGGGTAGGTAGGGTAGGGTAGGTAGGGTAGGGTAGGTAGGGTAGGTAGGGTAGGTAGGGTAGGTAGGGTAGGTAGGGTAGGTAGGGTAGGTAGGGTAGGTAGGGTAGGTAGGGTAGGTAGAGTAGGTAGGGTAGGTAGGTTAGGTAGGGTAGGTAGGGTAGGTAGGGTAGGTAGGGTAGGTAGGGTAGGTCCCGCGTGCGCCTTGATCCAAAACAAAGCCACATGTTTGTTTTGGATGCTGCACTTTTGCAGGTTCTCCCTGGTTTCGACTGCGAGGGGATGAGAAGAGCGGTGGTTTGCGACCGTTTCCAGTGACGTTCGTGAGTCACTGAAAATGCCAAAAGACCCTTCTTTGTGCTTTTGTATCTCCCGCGTGGCTTTACATATGGCCAGCAGTTCGGCCTGGTAGACCGTGCAATGCGACGACAGCTTCATTTTCTGGCCTTTGGTTTCGGCGCCATTGCTCCAGAGAGACAATGCCGCCCCCACCTTTCCATCAATTTTGCTGCCGTCCGTGTATATCTGCACTGCTTGTGTGCAGTGGTGTGCGAGTTGTTCTTGGTCTGCCAGGCATATGAACTGCAGACTCATATGTTCCGCCGGGTGGGGTGTCGAGGCAAATGCGGTGCGTCGCTCAACGTCCCTATCTCCTAACGCCAACCAACTGGGGCAACCCCCTCCTCGCCTCATACAGGGCAGCTGCCTCTCGTATTCGAAGATCGAGGGGAAGCATCCCAGCTAGCACAGTGCGATAGGATTTGCAGATTTTCTGTGCAAATCTTCTTTGGACCGCATTTAACCTCTTCGTTATGCACAACTTGGTGGCTGCGGGTGCCCATGCACTTGCCGCGTACATTATGATCGGTTCGACTACTGCCGTATACATGGTGCGGATGACGTCGGGGCGACTATAAAAACATTTAAAAGAGTATCCTGGAGTTTCTGGCTAGATCTTCTCCAGCGATCGACGAAGGTTTTACGATCTAGCAAGCCACACGATGTGGTTTTAGCTACAAGTTCATTTGAAAACTCAAAGTGCCTGTAACTAAGTCAAATAAACACTCTTGAGTTTCAATCCAGCGTTGTGTGTTATTGAAGTTCACCCGTTCCTATCAAGAATAAAGGAATTGCCTCTAGGCAATGGGGGTAATGATGGCGGTCCTATGATTCATAGGTACTTCGACGTAACATATATAATATAATTTTAGTATAATACATTTTTCACTTTGTTTTGCACACACTTAGAATTTTCATTTTTCTTGGATAGGAACCCCTATTCGGGTATAGGCCTCCTCCAGAACCTATTATTTTTATATATTTAAATATATTTTTTTTCAGTTCATTTTTCTTGAGTTTTTAATTTATTTTTCATAGGTTAAGGCTAGGTTTAGGTTACATTTTTATTATTTTCTTGTTTCTTTTTCAGTTTTTCTTGAGTTGTTATTTCTTGGATTTTTATTGTTATTTTCTTAAGTTTAATTATTATTTTTTTTTTTTGTTTTATTGTTTTTTTTTCTTTTTCTTGAGTTGCCTTTTTTTTTCTTGATGCCTGTCAATGTCTTGTCTGACGAGAATAGTTGCAGTTCCATGGAGGGTGGTGGTCATAATCTTCCACGGAGACAAGGCGGGTCGGAAGATGATTCTTGATGTTGTTTGTTTTTTTTTTTTTTGGAATTTGTGTGGGAGGAGGATGCCGTTAGTTGCTATGTGGACGTGTCGTTGTTGTTCTGTTTGTTTGTTGTTATTGAATTTTTGGTGAATAAAAATTTTTGCATGCCTGGAGTTAAGATTCCTTCTGATAAGCTAGAAGACCTGTGAACAGCTGAGGGCAGTGTTTTGTTATTCTTTTTTATCTGTACGTTTTTGTCCTTCTGGTACTGGGTGTTATGTTCCGGTGAGACAGTAAATGTCCTTTTGTTTTTGTTTGTAGGTTCTGTTTTGTTTTTTAGTATAATAAGTTTGTCATACTTTATTATAGCTGTGTTTCCTCTCTCGTTCTCTATTTTTACTTGTTCCTGTAATTCCTTCCTCTTTTGTAGTACATATTTTGGATAGTCTTCCTTCATTTAGTATGCAGAGTTATTAAGTGCACTTTTTTGTTTATAAATCTTTATCTTAAGACCCAGTGTTGAGAAGCTTACCAATACTGGACGTGGTCTTTCTCCTTTCTTTCCTAAGCTCTTTACTTCTTTGATATCTTTGTAGTCTATTTTGGTACAAAAATATTCTTGTATGAAGTTTATAATGTCGTGTTCCAGGTTTGCATATGATATTTCCTTTTCCTCTATGCCAAACAACACTATATTTGTTTGTATTGCTTGCTTTTCTAAGAAATAAAGCCTTTTCTCTTGATTTTCTACTTTTTCTTTCAAATTTTCATATTTCTCTTCCCATACAGATCTTTTTTCTTCTAACATCTTATTTACATTTAGTGTTAATTGTTCAGTTACTTTTTCGCCACTTTTTATAATTGTACTTTTCTGATCGTCTAATTCTCTTTGTATTTTTTGAAGAACGCTCATTATGTCCTGCATTCTTTAATATTATAATTTAAAATTTTCAAATGTAAGTAAGATCTAATTTGATGTTTGTCTTGTGTCTTTTTGACAGTTAATTGACGTTTGACATTGATTATCGATCAATCCTTACTCGTTCAATGTTGCGATAGTAGTTTGATCTTTGCTCCTCAATCTTGGTGAGAAATTGAGAATATGCAATTCATTCAATGTTGAGGTTATGTTTTTTAGAATTTTTAGCATTCGATGAAATCACACATTTATTTTTATTTTGAAATATAAGGAACTTTTAGGGAGCTATGTAGTTGGTTCACAACCTCAATTAAATTTTCGTTCTCAGTAACAGGGACATTATTTACTTCTACTGTAGTTTCCAACTGTTTCCTCTGTAGTGCTTCTACTTGTTCTTCAAGGTATTCAATTTTGGTGAGCGCAGCGTTATTATTCAGGAGTAAAGTATCACATTTTCGTCTTAAATCCTTGTAGAAACCCGTAGTCTCTTCAAGAGTTTCCTTATTTTGCTCTTTAAGCTCACTGAAAATTTTGTTAAAATCAAAGAATTTTGAATCTTGCTTTTTAAAACTTTCTTGCATGCCCATGCGAAGCTGCGATATTTCCTCCATATCAGGGTGAGTCTTCCTTTTTATTATTCTCGAAGAGAGATCAGGTTCCGATCCAAAAGTTGTAGCCGCAGGTGAATGCAACATACTTAATACTGCTGCTGATAATTTTGCTTATACTATGACGTGCAGTACTTTAATTGGTGCGTCATTCATACCAGCAGCAACCCAAACTCAGCTCCAAATCTCTCACGATAAGGTCTAATTTTGTACACTTTGTAATATGAATTTTATAATGTTTTACCACGTCTGTTCGCGTTGAGTGCGATCGAGCGAGTCAAAGATCTTTAAATGACAGCTGAGACCAACAGCTTAACGTGCTTGCCGAGGCACGGAGGAAACTCGGTATGTAAAGATGGTCATTTTTCCAATGAAAAACCTCGGCAAGCGTTGCTTAACCTTTAAGATCGACCTGTGCGTCTGTTATTATTTATTCACGTGATTAGCCTACATATATATTATTTTTGTTAATTTCAGTGATTTCTTCGTTCGTGGAGCCGCCGGGATGGATAGACCAGCAAACTATTATGTCTTCGCCTGTGGGGGTATGTAACTCTAAAACACTCATACCTATCAATATTAAAAAAATAAACTTTTTTACAAAAAAATACTACCGACTTCCAAATAAAAAAACTACAAAGTAAAAAATTAATAATTAGTTTTTTTTTAATTTTATTTTTAGTATTTTTTGTAAAAATGTTTTATTATTTTTCTCTTTTTAACCGACTTACCAAAAAAGAAGGAGGTTATATGTTCGACTTTATGTACCTTATACTCAGAATATCCTCGAGATATTCGCTGAAGGTCGTACAGGTCTACGCCCCGACCTCGTCACTCCCCGACGACGAGGTGTGGAGTGTATGAGGATATTTTTAGAGCCATGCATGGTTTCAAATCTCACTTCACCGTTGTCATGGGGGACTCCAACGTGAAACTGGTCAAACGAGACGATGATGAGTATCATCTTTAGATCCTATCTAAATTCCTTGAGAGTGTTGTTAATAATCAGCTGTCCCATTACCTCTCCTCTAATAGCCTGCTAAGTCCCTTCCAATCTGGATTCCGTCCTGGCCACAGCACTGTATCGGCCCTGGTTAAATTAACAGACGACATCCGACTGGCTATGGAAAACAGGCAACTGACAGCGTTGATTTTACTGGACTTTAGCAGTGCTTTTAATTCAGTTGATTTTGACATCCTCTTAGGTATCCCATCCTCTCTTAATGTAACCCCTTCCATGATCGCATGGTTCAACTCTTATCTTCGGGGTCGTTCGCAATCGGTTCGCTCAGAGAGGGCTTCCTCTGACTGGTGAGATCTTTCTGCGGGTGTTTCTCAGGGTGGCGTCCTTTCTCCTCTTCTTTTCTCTGTTTTTATTAACGCTATCACCAAGGTCTTATCTTCCCACTATCATCTCTGTGCAGACGACTTGCAGCTTTATCGCCACTTCAAACTTGAAGAGCTTACTGGAGCTATCGATGCCATCAATAATGATCTTAAAAATATCTATCAGTGGGCTAAAAGTTTTGGACTTTCAGTAAACCCAACAAAATCACAAGCTCTCATTATTAGTGGCAGATATTTACTAAATTTGTTGAGTAACCAGTCTCTCCCTCCTATTCTGTACGATGCCGTCCCAATAGCCTACTCCAAGAAAGTTAAAAACTTAGGATGCAACCTATCTTGGCAGGTTCACATTGCAGAAGTAAGCAGGAGGGTGTTTTGCTCGTTTTGGTCTCTGAAACGTCTCCAGAAGTTCCTACCTTTCTCGACTAAAGTTACTCTTGCTCAGTCTCTCCTTCTTCCTCTGCTTGACTATGCTGATGTCTGCTTCCTTGATGCGATTGAGGAACTCCTTGTTAAGCTCGAACGTTTGCAAAATTTGTGCATCCGCTTCATTTTTGGCCTCCGAAAGTACGACCATGTGTCGGAATTTCGGGAGCGGTTGAAGTGGCTGCCTATTCGGCAGCGTCGAGATACGCACACTCTTTCTTTACTCTTTTCTGTTCTTCATAATCCTGCCTCTCCATTGTATCTTCGTGAGCACTTTGAGTACCTTGTACCGAGAGGAAAACCTTGTCGTTTGTCATCATCTCTTCTCCTTCGTTTTCCTCCCCATTCATAAAGTCGTTACGGTAGATCATTTACTGTTCGTGCTGTCCGCCTTTGGAATACTCTACCTCACTCTATACGGGATAGCCCTTTGTTAGAGGTTTTCAAGAGAAGAATAAAGTGTCATTTCCTGTCAGCATGACGCAAAGTTTTTGGTTGTATTATGTATATATATGTATTAGCACACAATGTATAAATGTGTGTTGTACCTACACGTATTAGTGTAAGTTTATTTAGTATGTAAGAATTTAAATTATTAAGTGTTTTTATAAATTTTGTTGTGCACTTGTATGTACTGTCTTCATATGCAAATTTCTAAATGCAACTGAGGTTTGCTGTACGAGAACCCAATTATGAGTTAAGCTCGCCTTTGTACATAAGCTGTCCTATTGTATCTGTGTCTTTATGTTTTTTTTTGTGTACAATAAAGAATAAGAATAAGAATGAGTTGCAAGTGGGGCAATTTGGAGTCGGACGTCGGAACCACCGGGGTCACCTACTGGTCAGTTTTATGGAGAAGGCGGGCCTCTAAATGATGCACACCTTCTTCTGGAGGACAAGACTCAGCTGAGCGAAATAAAGGTTTCAAGGTGTCAAGTGATCTGGCGATTGGACAGAGCCAGCTCACGAAACTGAAGACCAACAATGACAAGATCCTATCTGCCAAACCAAAGCATCTGAGGGAGATCGAGGCATTCTATGGGCAGTTGTACACATCAATCAGCAAGCCCGTTGTGAATCTAACAAACGACTCAAGAGCTAGATTAAGCCGACACTATACCGAAGATATCCCTGATGTCAGCCTGCACGTGATTAGGATGGCTCTGCAGCAGCATAAAAACAACAAGGAGCCGGGTGATGACGGAATCACGAACTCCTGAAGGCGGGTTGGAAACCGGTCCTTAAGGCCCTTCAGAAGCTGTTTGATTCCGTCATACTCGAGGGTTAAATAGCAATATAACTAAATTTGTGATATATTCAAACTAAATGAAAGTAAATTTAAAACTTTAGTTAAAAGCAAACTTTGTAAACAAGCATATTTTAATTTATTTTAGAATGTTGTATGTTCTTATAATTAAATTTCAGGATTATCTACAAAACTTGGCACTTATTTAGATCCCAATGCTTTTGTCGGCGAAATCAACAAACACGCATATTCTTAATAATGAACTTGGCCCCCATTTTCCACTTATGTTTTGATGGGTTAAATTTTCTTCTAGACTCATGACTTAAAATAGTTTAAAATGATAATAATATAAGTATAAAATGATAAACGAAAAATCAAATACTCTAAATTAGTTTATTTAATATTTCCAATGGAAATTACAAGGAGAGGCGACCTTTCCTGTCTTCAAACATGGATCATTCCATGCTTCAACTCCCTCTTCTTTGCTAATGCTCGGCTTTTATTGAGCAACTAAATTTTATTAACCTTCTGGCTGATCGATATTTGAACACAAATATAATTATATGTGAAGTTCCATCAAATAGATATCTTAATGAAAAAAAAACTCAATTACTTGTTGATGTTTATCTGTGGAAAATATGATAATGTTATTTTTATGGATATATATATATATAGAGTAGTCCACTCTAGATATCGGCCTCGAAGAACACACTTTATACTTAACCTAGCTAGATCGTTACTAAGAGAAGTTTTGCAATTGGACTATAAATACAAATCAAATGAGTATCAAAACTCATTAAATATACAAAGTAAAAAAATATATCTGGATAAATCCAAACAAACTGACTTTACAAACCAAGAAAATAAAATAGAGACCGAGAATTTGGTAGAAAAAATATGTAATACGAGTAATAACTTATCCACTAATAATTAGTCTTTAGAGGATAATAATATTCGTGGTGATTTTTTTCGTGAATAAATATCTATGTGTTCTACACCAAAATATAGCAGGACTGCTTAACAAAGTAGACACCCTCTCATTATGCCTTGATGAACTACCAGAAAAAGACCTGTCCGTTGATGTGCTATGCGTAACGGAGCATTTTATGATGTCAGGTCATGAAGACCGCCTTGTTATAGGTTGGCTGCATGTTTCAGCAGACAAAATAGCAAACGAGGCAGATCTTGTATTCTTGTCCGGTCTGCAGTGCTATTCTCTAAGGATACAGCCTTGAGCGCAGTGCTGTGCCAGCGACGAATCTACAGTTTGGTATTCGCTAAGCCGCGAATAGCGACACTAGCGCTCTAAGCTGTGACGGCCATGAGTTAAAACTACTCAATGTCGAGCAAGTTAACACAAATTGACAGTTATTCATACATTTTGGTATTCCGTAGGAAAAACAGCGTCGAAGACGCTCGCAGCCTGGCTTACAGCCTCGTTTTTATCTGTCAAATCCAAAAGCCACTATTTTTTGCGCGTAACGTAATTCTTCTTGGATTTTAATCTAACTAATATTTTAAATGTGAAAGTTAGGATGGGATGTTTTGTTGGTTTAGTTGTGTGTGTGGATGTATGTTTGTTACTCAATTACGCTAGAATGGAACTGGATGAAATTTTGCATACCTAGAGATAGATTAAAGCTATAAGAATAGCACAAAGGCTACTTTTCTTCCCAATAAAATGTACCCTTGGTATAAGAAAACGCATTTCACGTGGTTGAAGCCGCTGGCAGAAGCTAGTAATAAAATACTGTACATATTAAAATAAGTTATTTCGATTAATTAAAATAAATGGCAGCTTGGTTAACTAAAGCTACATTTATTAGAAATAGCTAAGAAAATTAATGATTTTAAAAGAGCTCGGCAGGAGAGAGAATTAGCAAAGATGAAAACAATATTCCGGGATAGAGACTTTTTCCATAGTTACTGGCTTTAATAACATATTAAAAAACGACTTAGCTCTTAGTGTACAGGCGTTTTATGTCTCATGTGAATTTTAATTTATATAATAAGTAACTAGCTGTTGACCGCAACTGCGTCTGCGTAGCATTAGTAGATACTTCGAATAGCCAATTTTTTATATCAGGCAATAATATTATAGGTGTGTGGGCCACCTTACTAGAGAAATTATTAATTCACCGTAATAACTTCCACCCCTTTATGGAAGATTTCCATGATAAAAATTATCCTATGACATAAACTGTTTCCATATCAAATTTCATTTAAATTAGTTCAGCGGTTTAAGCGTGATAAGGTATCAGACTGATTTACTTTCGCATTTACTATATTAGTATGGATTGCATAGGTTAATTCACTGCTGGACATAGGGCTCCACCAAACGTCGCTACATTGACCGATCGCGTGCATCTTGCATCTAGCGGAACCCCGCAACCTTACAAAATAATTAGACATAATATACATGTCTAATTATTTTCTAAGGTTGCGGGTAAGTCTTTATGTATAAGGGCGAATAAAAAAATCTTAAAATGATAAAATTCAGATTTATTTAATGAACTATTTACCAGTAATATAATTTTATTCTATAAAGTAGACCCTTTTCGTTTCTAATCTTCAGTAATTTTTTTTAGAATGTTTTATTACTATTTAAGTTAGTATAATTTAAGTAACTTATACCACATAGTAGTGCTAATTTGCTAGTAAATTTGTATTAAAATTTCTTAAAATCTCTTATTATCTAAACTTAATATTATCTTTAGTTATAATTTATATTAAAATCCTGTTCCAGGAATTCATCTTCCTCTTTTGATGGATGCACATAAATGCTGCAGTGCTCAGGTCTCTCTTGACAATGATTTGCTTATTTCCTCATGTCCAATATCGTCTACTGGTTGCCAATAAGGAGTTGCTGGTTTTTCAAGCGCCTCACTTCAATAGCTATTAATTCTATAGCATTGGATTTGATGGCCTCGTACAGTTAGCAAACGCCGCCTACGAGGAGCTGTGAACATAAAAATGCAACAAATTACTATTAGAGGTTAAAAGATATGCAGGATACTATGTATAACAGCATCACTCCACTCTCTCTTTGTGAAGGAACAGATATTATAGGCAGATACATTATAGTATTGCAGGTTAATTGAATTTTTGGCTACTGTTAAAAAAATAAAAACGGCCAAGTGCGAGTCGGACTCGCGCACCGAGGGTTCCGTACAAACCTCAGCTTAAAGATATTATAGACCTGAGTATTTGATATAAATTTCAGCTTGATACCTCCGTGTTCATGAGAAAAAGGGTCTTGACAGACAGACAGACAGACAGACGGACGGACGCACGGACAGCAAAGTGTTCCTATAAGGGTTCCGTTTTATCCTTTCGAGGTACGGAACCCTAAAAACCCCAACAACTTGGTCCACCTGGGTATGAAAAGTGAGAACACTATTAAATTATCTAGAGCTTATTACACTGAACCAACAATTAAGCTAAACTTACATAAAGAGGCAATTGAAGCTTCTCTCCTATGAGGCAATGTTAGTGAAATACAAAAAATATAACATACTTTTCTAAGAAACCTCACCACTTGTTTTGTGTTCGGCTGGTTTTCTATTGTCATATTGTTCTTACGCCAAGATAGCCCTGGTTTACATCCTGCAAATGTATTTCAACGCAGTACTATTATATTTTATATAAAGATAAACATATTATATATTTCTTGGACAACAATAATCACACACAATGTCACGTTGTTCAATACTTACTTCAAACAGTCACTGAATTATGTTAAAATCAATCGCTGTGAAAGCACTTAATAGTTTTCATACTTGAATTGAAAATAGTTTTAATTATAAACGAACAACAAAATAAATTATCAAATAAAAAGCGTCGGTTGCGATTTTGCGAGCGTTGCTGTTTGTGTGTCATGTGTGGCAGCGTCACAGCGCGTTGCTTTTATTTACAAAATAGGCAAAGAAATTGTCATTGAGCCTTAAGATGCAATAATAAAAATGAATTATTTATAATCTTATAACTATGAAATCGTTTGTAGTTTCACTCTATTACTTAAAATACTTAAAATAGACCTATATACCTATTTTAAGCCCATAAAACTCTCAGTCGAGATTAATCGATTATAATTTAAAGAATTTGTTTCAAGCCCTAATTCGTCTACGAAATTGTGACGGGAGATGTCAGGCCTAGAGTTCGTCGACGACCTTAACCGCGCTAGAGAATACCGTTTGAATCAGCGCTGCACGATCGGTCGATCTCGAGACTGTCTCGCTGTCTCGTCGACGAGCACAGCCAAGAAACTGTCTCTTAGAGAATAGCATGGCTGGTCATTTATGGAGGGAGTTACCAGAGGTTTCAGAACTTTAATTGACTAATGTAGTAGAATGTTGTGCCATTGAATTGACAAGTTATAAAATTGTTATAATATGTATTTATAGAGTACCAAAGACAGGGAATTTGAATGTATTTTTTAGCAAACTAGAGCAATTATTAACATTACTGGCAAGAAGAAATTATAGGAATATTATTATGGCAGGGGATATAAATATAGATGTATTGAAAAAAATTTAATCAATTTCGAACTAAGATGTCTCCTACAAAGCTTTAACATGACATTAGCAATAGAAAAAACCAACCACGATGCCAAACCAAACCTGCATTGATAATTTCGCACATAATTTTGAAAAAACATGCAGGACGGAAGTGTTAGAATTTGCCCTATCGGATGACACTGCGCAATTGCTGAAGTGTCCCGTACCTATTAACTGTGTTTTGAAATATTGGTATAAATCGCAACGGGATTTAGGCTCAGAGAATATGAAAAAATTTAGAACCTGCCTTGAGAATCTAACGTTCTCTGAAATCTATGACAATGACGATCCAAATGATGCATTTAACTCATTTATCGAACAATTTAAATTATTTTATGACTTATGCTTTCCCCGTAGACGTATTAAAATGCCAACAATTAAAAAACCTAAATGGATATCGCGAGGACTTAAATTATGTAGCTTCAAGAAAAGGAAATTATCATGGGCGTCTAGACTTAAACCTACTCAAATAAATAAAATAAAGTACTCAAATTATTCAAAGCTATTTAAAAAAATAATTAAACTAAACGATCTCAAAATGACTACAATATTAAAACATCTGACAATAAAAGCAAAATGACGTGGAAGATAATAAAAAACCCTAAGTTAAATCTACCTAATGACTCAATAAATACAATTCAAATTGACAATGAAACAATTAATAAACCTCAATTAATTTCTGACAAGTTCAACGACTATTTCGTAGAAAAATTATGCCAATACCAGGATCAGGTAAAAGATCGAGTGCTTATATATTGAATAAACAAAAATCAATGTTCATGGCTCCATGTCAACCAATACAAATGTTCAACATTATAAAAGGTCAAGGCAATGATGAAATTTCAACTAAGATCATAAAACATGTAGCCGATTTAATTTCTAAACACTTGAGTCATATTCTTAATCTGTGGTTCAGCCAGGGTGTTTTCCCTGACCGTCTTAAGATCTCCATAGTTAAACCTATATTTAAAAAAGGTAATAAGCAGCTAATGCAAAACTATAGACCTATTGCGCTTTTGCCAATCTTTTCCAAAATTTATGATAAATATATTTATAATGAGCTATACACAAACTTAGAAAAACATATGATTCTCTGTAACGAGCAAAAAGGTTTCCGGAAGAATATGACAATTAATATGGCTATCTATGACTTCTTAAATAAAATTATGACTAATATTGACAATAAAACACCTGTTTGTGCTGTATATTGTAACGTGACGCAAGCTTTTGACTGTGTTGATTACAATATTCTTAGAAACAAACTTGACTCCTATGGTATAAGAGGTAACATTCTGGACTTATTATGCACTTACCTTTCTAACAGAAAACAATTTACTGCTATATCAGAGTTAAATTTAAAGACTAAAGAAGAAGTTACATACCTGTCCAAAGAACGCACGGTCTGTTTTGGAGTACCACAGGGTGGTGTATTGGGTCCCTTACTGTTCTTGATTTATATTAATGACCTGCCCAAAGCCATAGACTTCCCAATAACACTCTTTGCTGACGTTAGTACGGTAACAATAGCTTGCAATAAACCTGAATCATATGAACTTGATGTCAATAACGCGGTCAATTCATTAGTCTCTTGGCTTAATAATAATAATTTAAGAATAAATCTTGGCAAAACCCAAGTAATGCACTTTGGCCATAGAAAACCCAGCACGGCAATGGAAGTACAATACCAAAATAACTAAATTCACGAAGTAGATAGTTCAAAATTTCTAGGTATGATTATTGATAGGCGGCTCAATTGGAAGGATCATATTGAGGCGCTATGTAAGAAAATTAGTAGTTCATCCTATGCCCTGTATAAACTTGCTCCAACAGTGAACACAGATGCACTATTAACAGCATATCATGGTCTTGTGGCATCTGTATTGAGATATGGTATTATTTTCTGGGGTAATTCCACAAACAGAGAAACCGTTTTTAAAGCGCAAAAGCGATCCATCAGAGCCATGTTTGGACTACAAATAACTGACAGTTTTGTACCATATTTAAAAAAATACAGAATTCTGACACTGCCGGCTTTGTATATTTATGAAACTGCCTTATTTGTTAAATTGAATGCACACTTGTTTCCCCTTCTATCAGACACTGTTAAACGTAACAGGCGGAATGATATGTTACGCGAACGAAGAGCCAAAACAGCTTTAATGTGGAAAAGCATATTTTGTATAGCCCCGAAAGTCTATAAAATCAATAAAAGACTTACATTTAAATGGATTCAAAAAGAAATTAAACGACCTGCTATGTAATAAATGCTACTATAATTTAAATGACTATTTGAATGATACTTTGACAATATAATTGAATTTTAATATTTTATAATTTGACATCCTAATTGAATTGTAATATATAATTTAAATGACTACTTTAATGATACTTTGACATCGTAATTGAATTGTAATATATAATTAAATGACTATTTGAATGATACTTTCTCATCCTAATTGAATTGTAATATATAGATAGATAGATAGATAGATAGATAAACCATATAATATAATAATATAATTCAAATTACTACTTGAATGACATTTTGACATCATTGAATTAATATTTTATACTTTGACATTCTAATTTAATTATTATAACTTTTACTTTGACATCTTACTCTTTGATACTCTGTCGCGTAATGATATCTTGACATCCTAATTGCTGTTAAAATAAATTGTGTGTTTATGATGTTATTTTTGAGTGACATGCTTCAAATTCTATGGTTTTGGATTGTTTTTGTGTATTTTTATTTGTATGCAATCAATAATGTTAATTATAGCCTAATAATTTATATTCTATAATGTATGTAACTAAATTTGCACGCCATACCTGGCAGAATGTGATGATACCACCTACCAATCTTAAGACCATTAATGTACCATGTTCAGACAAATAAAATGATTATGATTATGATTATGATCTTATTCAAAACAGTGACGTAATTTTCGTCCTTTTTCATAGGAATGCCCTTGATTTCAATATTTTTCAATCTCGACCTTATTCTTCGGCAATGACACTACCAGCTGCACCACCAGTAGTGTCGTTTACAATTAACGACACTACCAAGCCAGTTTTGGTTTAAAATGTACAGTCAACACAGAAACGTACAGAATAATAATTCTTATAAGGTTATCTGATTACTTATGAGTTGCACATGTACGATATAATCATCGTTAGAGAAAGCTATTTTTAAGTTTTATTTTTGTGTTTTACTGGAATATTAAGTAAGCGTAACAGTGTTAAAGTATTTTTGTTAAAGGACTTATGCAATTTTTAATTCCAGCCTTCGGAGATGTTATTTGTAGCTTCATCCACAAACTCTATATAATTTATGAATTGACATTTAATATTTTTTTAAACATTCCAACTTAAGGTACTCCCATCCTTCTTTAATAAGTGTCTGTAGAATCAATGGTAGTGCAGCCGTAAGTTCGATAATTCCTTTTAATTTCAGTCGTTCACATGACATTTTATCACGCGTTTTTTTTGTATCTGACTTCCAATATTGAGTTTTATTTGTAAGTTCTACAGTTACAGAGAAAGTAGAGTATGACTTGCGTAAATTTTGTATTGCCGACGTATTCACATAGGAAACCTGCTTTAAAAGGCTCCTGAGGTATTCCACATACGGCACCTATCGATATTTTTACGCTTTTTAACATGTGTAAATAAATAAATATATAAACCATTCTAAGTCACTTTTCGGTTGATTGAAAACAAAAGAGACTTGGCCCAGTTTTTCCATTAATTTTTTTTGAAAGGGGCAACTGGATTGTGCGCCTAAATCCTTACGCGGCCGAAAGAGCCCTAACCCTAAATAATAAATTTCCCAACACTGTACCTACTGATCCGTAGGTGGCATTTGTGGAATAAAATTTTAAATCTATCTAATCTAATACCTTTATACGATTAATTCTTGAATATATTTATTTATTTATTATTATTAAAATCTCCCTTACAACTATCATTACAGGTAGCTATACCTAATGCGATAGCGTGGTCTTAAAATTAACTTATATACTATATAAAACTATAAAAACGTAAATATCTAGTAAAGTCCTTTATCATCTAATAAAAAATAACTTATAAACTAGGTTTCCTAAATATAAAAACACGTATAATATATGTATATACCTAATCCGAATCTCCGAAACAGCGAACAAAACAGGTTTTGGGGGCCATAAATCGATCTAGCTAGGTAACTTTTTTAGAAAACGTCGTTTTTTCTATTTTCACTCGACCAGAGCTTGGTCGCCCAGATACTATATTAAAAGCGAAAGGTCACTCACTCATCACGGAATATTGAAAACCGCTTGACGTATAAAGATGAATTATGGCAGGAAGGTTCCTCGAGTAACGTAAGTGCGCACTTACGTCACTAAGAAAGGATTTCCATAAATTCCACCCCTAAAGAGGTAAAAGGGGGTTTGAAAGTTTGTATGAAATTTCTATAGTTTGTAAGTTGAGCACGTGCAATTTTATATTTATGCTGTTGGTTATGTAACGGCACTAACGCCCCCACTTACGAACTAATGACATGACGTCACCCCAATCCTGCATCGCGCAAGCAAAGTTTTCGGCGCGGTATAAACACATACAATAGTCCGACGATAACCGTTGGGCAGTTGCCCGGAACAGACACAACACCTGTCTGGTCGGAGGATCCTCCCTTTTCTATGGAGGTTTGCGGGACTTTACACCCTGTTCCGCATACATCCAAAGCTGATAAAAATAATTTATGTATTTTTTGGTTTTGGCAATTCCACCCGTAACGGGGTAAAAAAGGGTCAAATCTTTGAATGATTTTTCTACAGTTTGTAAATAGAACAGATGAAATTTTAGATTTGTGCACTTATTTGATAAAAAGAATTCATGTACCTATTAATTGGTTTTTGGAACTTCCACCCATAATAGGGAAAAAGTTTGTTTGAAATTTCTACAATTTGTAAGTTCGTTAAGCAAAAATATTTTTTAAAATCATAATTTTGATAATTCAAAATTTAAAAAAATATTGAATGCACAAACAACAACAACAATTCTAGCGAATTCACAAAGATGTTAAAAGATTTTTATGGCATGTGGCACATCATTAGCAAGACTGGAAAATTAATGAGGGAGTTCGAAGATCCCGGTCGCTATTGGTTTTTTTTTGGTAGCCATATAAACAGCTGTAACATGTACTTTAATTTAAGTTTTACCTTTGCAAGTGAAGTTAAAAAAAAAACTAGGTGACTAATGTCACCAATTTTGTATTTGAAAGTACTCTTAAACAATACACATCGAAATAAAATTTAAGTTCAGAGTCTACGCCTTATTTTTATTTATTGTAATTTTTATTTGATGTAAAATTTGGGTCTTTCTTTAGTAAAACAATAAAAAATCGATAAAAAAAATCTACAGCGCATGAGGGGTGTTAAGGGGTCTGAAAGGCTTGCAAGTGACCCCTTCAGTCGACCATTTCAATTTGGGACTCAATGCACCAAACACCCTGTATATTTGAAACTTTCCATAAATACTAACCAAAGTAAATAGTAAAGGTTTTCATTATTAGTTTTTCAAAACTACATGTAAAAGAAGTTTTAGGGGGTGTTAAAGATTTTTGAAGAATTTTACTGTACAGGGCTTCTTTTTATGATGTAGGTCATGTCCACTAAGAAGGGTTGTTTGGCAATTCAACCTTTAAGGGGGTAAAACTAAAACGTCATTTGTATTTGGATTAAATACAGATCACGCGAATGAAGTTGCGGGCGAAGTGCTAGTAATATAGCCGGGGTTTTTAAGTCAAGAGTGAATAGGTTTCTTCTGGATGTGTGAGATAGTGGTCAAGCGCAAGCCTATCAATTACAATAAAAAAATTCAAAAATATTCCACTAATGGCAACTGCGAAAAATATCGATAGGTGCTGTGGCATACGTTGTATTTTATTTTTTGATTGAGGTTTTTTGTCAATCTTTAATATAAAAATGAATCGCAAAATGTGTTGGTAAGCGCATAACTCAACAACGCCTGGACCAATTTGGCCAATTCTTTTTTTTAAATGTTCGTTGAGAAAAATTCTAATAATTGCCAGGAAAACCCTAAAAACAGCCCTTTTCTTTTTTCCCATACAAAAGTTTTCTAACTAAAACGTAGAGTCAATTTGAGCTTTATTGCTATTGTATTAGCTATTTTTGCTTTATGTAGGGTAGGGTAGTGTATGATAGGGTAGAGTAGTGTAGGGTAGTGTAGGGTAGTGTAGGGTAGGGTAGTGTAGCGTAGGATAGGGAAGGTAGTGTAGGATAGGGTAGGGTAGTGTACGGTAGTGTAGGGTAGTGTACGGTAGTGTAGGGTAGTGTAGGGTAGTGTAGGGTAGTGTAGGGTAGGGTAGTGTAGCGTAGGGTAGGGAAGGTAGTGTAGGGTAGGGCAGTGTAGCGTAGGGTACGGTAGTGTAGGGTAGGGTAGTGTAGGGTAGAGTAGGGTAGTGTAGAGTAGGGTAGGGTAGGGTAGGTAGGGTAGATAAATGTTTGGTGTTTTTATGGCGAAACAAAGTTTGCCGGGTCAGCTAGTTAGTAATAAATATATATTAACTAGCGGACGCCTCGCGGTTTCACCCGCGTAGTACCCTTTCCCGTGGGAATACAGGGATAAAAAGTAGCCTATGTCACCCGGGGATAGTGTAGCTACCCAACGGTGAAAGAATTTTTGAAATCGGTTCAGCAGTTTCGGAGCCTATTCGGTACAAACAAACACACAAACAAACAAACAAAAAAATCTTTCCTCTTTATAATATTGGTATAGATTGAGAGTACCATTTCTGAAGTATGCGTTTAGTTTTTTTTCATGATTTATAAATAATTATATTTCTGAACCTTGCTGTTTGCTGTGACTGTACAATTTAATCCAAAATAGGCTTGGTAGTGTCATTAATTGTAAACGACACTACTGGTGCTGCGGCTGGTAGTGTCTTTGCCAAAGAAAGCTCGACCTCTGGTCACTAGCGTACAGCTCTGACTTAATCAAGTCAATGTCAGACTGAAGAGAGCGAACAGATTCCTGAAGCAGCTCCAGACTCACAACCCTAGACTCAATCCCCGCAATATTTACAGAAAAGTCATCCAACTGTTTACTCTCGAATTCATTTGAAATCTTGAGTGCCTTGAGTTCCTCTTTAACGACCTTGACATCTTGAGAAAGAGCCGCCAAACCAGCCAGTTGGGCCTTGAGCGCACGGATGCAGGTTCAGGTATTGGAACTGGAGACAGAGATGGGGACGGTGACGGTGAAGAAACCTGGCACTTAGGACATCTCCATACAGCTCTTCTGTCATTGCCCAACATCTTCCATCCAGCCTCAGTGATGTTCGTGCAGCCAAAATCTAGGTGCCTCAAACATGAGGCACATTGATCGCCGTCATTGAAATCAATATTGCAGCTGGCTCACTTCAACATACTTGACTACGAGTCCGGGTGATATTAGTCAGACGATGAGTAAAATGTTTATAACCACTGCCTATAAAACCGGTTATCCGAAGTGCGTAAACAAGCGCAGAGAACGATCGAAGTGCGTGCTATCTTAGTAACTAAATATTATATGTATCATTGTCCCAATTTCAGTATCTCCTCGGTATAGGGCTGGGCGTTTTGCACGTCGTCTTCTCAGAAAAAGATCTGGTGGTGTCATACGCTCCGGTGGACTACGTGAACAATGCTCTCATAGCAGCTGGTTGGGACTCGGTGCACAATCGACAGCAGTGGAGGGGAGATATCCCCATGTACACTGTCAGCAGCTCGCCTTACAACACCAAGTGGGGTGAGTACTTTCTTTATTTACTGTAGGATTCTACAAGCCCATAATGGCTTACTGTTGATTTGACAGGTGGATGAAAGAAAAGGAAGAAAATTTTCTTTGTTTCTGGCTTTCTTTTCTTTCTTTCTAAACTCACACACACAAAAAGCACACACAACAACTATCTCTAGACCATACAATAGTTCAGTGCGGAACATGAAGCTGCGACCCGCTACAATGCAGCCTCTCATTCGCGATCTCTCAGCCACTGCGCTAACCGTATCTTTATTTTCAGGGTTCCGTTCCTGAAAAGGAAAAAAATGAACCCTTATAGGATAATTTCGTTGTCTGTGTGTCTGTGCGTGTGTAAAGACCTTTTGCTCTTGAACGCCTGCAGGTATCAAGTTGAAATTAAAAAGGTAATTATACTCAGATCTGCAATCCCTTGGAGCTGTAAAAAAATCAAACATCTTAATCAACGAAATCAATCTAAAAACTGTAAATTTGTAGGTACACTACGTGAAAAAAAAAATACTAACTTATTTGCAGTTGATAAACTGACCGCGACCTATAATAATGTATTGAGACAACACATTACGAACGACTACAGTTAATTTTGTCCCTTTGTTAGAGCAATGTTCGGCTAGTTCATGGTTTATGAACGTCTGTAACGTAACTTAATTATTTTGATGAATGTAGATGTTTATACGGGGTTTTTTAGACCCCACTTCGTTGTCTGTCTGTCTGCCTGTTTGTGTGCCAAGACATTTTTCTCTAGAAAGCGCGAACGCCTGGAGGTATCAAGTTGAAATTAATATGATATACTCAGGTCTGTATTAATGCCGTTTATCCTTGGACCTGAAAAAAAAAACAAACTTCTAAGTTAACGCGATATAGTCCTTGTCACATATTTGAGGAATCGTAAGGGAATTAATAAATCGACCGTTATATATTATTACTGTACAGTACTGTATTTAACATAAGGATTACGATAAAATATATTAAAAATATAAAAGAAGACCGTTGCTTATTTGCCCGAACTAGGTTAAACCTGTGTTTCAGGCTATAAATTGCTTAAAACTTTTAATAATAATAAATTAACAATGGTTATAACTTGTATATGAATACTTAAATTAAAAACACAGCAAAATTATTATTTTGTTACAACCAGGAGAGTTTCTGTCTCTCCGTAAGAGATGCTAAGTAGATGTTCAATCAATTAAAAATACTATATTATACTCAGTGAGCGCAAATTTTTTGAGAACCTTTGAAATAATTTAGCTCCCTGTGGTGCATCTGTTCCTGGTGGTGCTCAAACATGGTGTTGATATCAAAACGTACTGTAAACTGATGGAATTTATAAAGAGACGGCTCGGACGGATATATTGGTCGGAAATCTAATGTTTTGTCACCAGCTGAAGTTGAAAAGTTTTTGAAAGAGGCTCCGGATAGTCAGTGACTAGCAACAAAGGTACGTTGAATATTATTAATCTAAACTTATCTATCTACGTTCCGTATGGTGTCGGACGTAAAGAATCTCACCATCCCATATCTTCCCGTGGGTGTCGTAAGAGGGGACTAAGGGATACACCAGAGAATGGGCAGCAGCGTTCTCTGTGCTCTTCAACAACAAACTGCGATCGCCAACCCGCCTGCCAAGCGTGGCGATTAAGGCAAACCCCCCAAACCAAATGAAGAGCACAAATAAATAAAGACGAACATAGAACCTCCTCCTTTTTTTGTAAGTCGGTTAAAAACGGCCCCGAGTACCCGGCAGCCCGTCTACCCTCGACTACGGTAGCGGTCGAGGCGATGGCGTGGCAAGGGGTGCGAAGAATCCCCGGAGTGAACCCGGCTACCCCAATAAACACCGACGACTGGCCGTGGCAACATACAACACGCGAACACTCCGGATCGACGAGAAGATAGCCGAACTCGAGGAAGAATTGAGCAGGTTGCGATGGAGTATTATAGGGTTATCTGAAGAACGAAGAGAGGGGGAGGACTCGATAATCCTCAAATCCGGTAACCTGCTCTATTTCCGAGAGGGTGACCGGCAGTCCAAGAGTGGTGTCGGGTTTATCGTCCACAAGTCCCTTGTGAACAACGGTGAAGATCGAGATTGTGTCGACCAGGGTGGCGTACCTTATACTCAGAATATCCTCGAGATATTCGCTGAAGGTCATACAGGTCTACGCACCGACCTCGGCACACCCAGACGACGAGGTAGAGGCCATGTATGAGGATATCTCTATAGCCATGCATGGTTTCAAAACTCACTTCACCGTTGTCATGGGGGACTTCAACGCAAAACTGGGCAAACGAGACGAGGATGAGCTGCAAGTGGGGCAATTTGGAGTTGGACGTCGGAACCACCGGGGTCACCTACTGGCCAGTTTTATGGAGAAGGAGGGCCTCTACATGATGAACTCCTTTTTCAGAAAGCGTGAGCATAGGAAGTGCACCTGGCAAAGCCCCGATGGTGCAACAAAAAACGAGATCGACTTCATCATGTCAACCAAGAAGCAAATGTTCAATGATGTCTCTGTGATCAATTCGGTAAAAACCGGGAGCGATCACCGAATCGTAAGAGGCACATTGAACATTAATATCAAGCTTGAAAGGTCTCGACTGATGAAGTCAACGCTCCGTCCAGCACAGATCCAGATCCAAAACCCCGAGAGCTTTCAGCTCGAACTCCAGAATCGTTTCGAGTGCCTAGGGAGCTCCGTGGACGAATACAGCGACGGGTTCGTGGAAGCTGACCATACGGTCGGGTCTAAGTTTTTCAAGACCCGCCGTACAGATATAAACAAAAAGATCTCTGATCCTACTCTCAAGCTTATGAAGGAGAGGCGTGAGATGGTCCTGCAGTCTTCAGACGATGCGTTGAGATACCGGCAGTTTAATAGACGGATCTCAAAGTCCTTGAAAAGCGACCTCCGCCGCTATAATACTGAGCGTATTAAAGACGCAATTGAGCGGAATAAGGGCTCCAAGGTCTTTGCAAGAGATCTGTCTATTGGGCAGAGCCAGCTCACGAAACTGAAGACCGACGATGGCAGGATCATATCCGCCAAACCGGAGCTTCTGAGGGAGATCGAGAAATTGTATGGGCAGTTGTACACGTCAACCAGTAAACCCGTCGCGAATCTAGTAAAAGATCCTAGAGCTAGATTGACCCGTCACTATACCGAAGACATACCGAACGTCAGCCTGTACGAGATTAGGATGGCTCTTAAACAGCTTAAGAACAACAAGGCACCGGGTGATGACGGCATTATGGCCGAACTCCTGAAGGCGGGTGGTAAACCAATACTTAAGGCCCTTCAGAAGCTGTTTGGTGCCGTCATACTCGAGGGGAAAACGCCACAGGCATGGTGCAGGGGTGTGGTGGTACTCTTTTTCAAGAAGGGTGACAATGCACTGTTGAAGAACTATAGGCCCATCTCACTTCTTAGCCATGTCTACAAGCTGTTTTCAAGAGTCATCACGAATCGTCTCGCGCGCAGGTTTGACGATTTCCAGCCTCCCAAACAAGCCGGATTCCGAAAAGGCTTTAGCACCGTAGACCACATACATACGCTGCGGCAGGTTATACAGAAGACCGCAGAGTATAACCTGCCTCTCTGTTTAGCGTTTGTGGACTACGAGAAAGCCTTCGATTCAATCGAGACTTGGGCTGTACTGCAGTTTCTCCAACGGTGCCAAATCGACTACCGGTACATCGAGGTGTTGAAGTGTTTGTACAAAAACGCCACCATGTCAGTCCGACTTCAGGATCAGGCCTCGGAACCTATCTTTCTGCAGCGAGGTGTGAGACAGGGAGACGTCATATCTCCGAAACTGTTCACCGCTGCACTGGAGGATGTCTTCAAGGTTCTGGACTGGAGAGGGCTAGGCATCAACGTCAATGGCGAGTACATCACTCACATTCGGTTTGCCGCCGATATAGTGGTCATGGCTGAGACCATGGAGGACCTCAGTATAATGCTCGATGACCTCAGTAGAGATTCCAAAAGAGTGGGCCTTAAAATGAACATGGACAAAACCAAGGTTATGTTGAATGCCCATGTAACACCCACTCCTATCAAGGTTGGAGACTCTACACTCGAAGTTGTGGAAGATTATGTCTACCTGGGACAAACGATCCAGTTGGGTAGGGCCAACTTCGAGAAAGAGGTCAACCGTCGAATCCGACTCGGCTGGGCAGCGTTCGGGAAATTGCGCGGTGTCTTCTCGTTCAACTTACCACAGTGTCTCAAGACGAAGGTCTATGACCAGTGTGTGTTGCCAGTGATGACCTATGGCTCTGAGACGTGGTCGTTCACAATGGGCCTCATCAGAAAGCTTACAGTCACGCAAAGGGCAATGGAGAGGGCAATGCTTGGAGTATCCTTGCGTGATCGAATCAGAAATGTAGAGATCCGCAAGAGAACCAGGGTTACCGACATAGCCCGAAGAATTGCCAAACTTAAGTGGCAGTGGGCAGGGCACATTGCTCGCAGAACGGATGGCCGATGGGGCAGAAAAGTTCTGGAGTGGCGACCGCGAACCGGAAGACGATGCGTTGGAAGGCCTCCCTCCAGGTGGACCGATGACCTGGTGAAGGTTGCGGGGATTCGCTGGATGCGGGACGCACGGGACTGGTCAATGTGGCGACACTTGGGGGAGGCCTATGTCCAGCAGTGGACGTCTTTCGGCTGATATGATGATGATGATGATGAAACTTATCTAAATAATTGCGTAACCTGAGCATACTTTTTTTTTTAATAATTAATAGAAATCGTTGCAGGTTGCCTTAATATTCGGTGTTAAAGGTGCGTGTAGACGACAAGACACGAAACGACTGAAAATGTCTATTGTCAAACCTTTATACAAGAAAGGCTTAAGATCTGATATGAGTAACTATCGTCCAATCACTTTAATCCCTATAGTATTGAAAATATTCGAGAAGGTTATGTGTAATAAAATAGAGAACTTTTTGACATCATGTGACATCCTTATAAAAGAACAGTTCGGTTTTAGGAAAGGGAGTTCTACCGCTTCAGCATGTTTCTCCTTAATTAAACAAATAACCGAAAGTCTCAACCAAAAATCCAAAATAGGCTGTGTATTTCTAGACATGACAAAAGCCTTTGACTTTGTCTGCCATGAAACTTTATTGTCAAAACTTTCTCACTATGGAATCCGCGGGAAGGCCAACGAGTGGATCAAAAGCTTTCTTACTGACCGTCTGCAATGCGTAGAAATAACAAGAATTTGTCAAAATGAACAAATAATATATAGATCAAAATACAGAAAAAACAACGTTGGTACACCTCAAGGACGAATTTTATCCCCTCTTTTCTTTCTAGTATACATCAACGACCTACCAGAGGCGATTAATGAAGAGTGCATACTATTTGCTGATGACACAACATTGATTATTAAAAGCGACGATAACAAAGACTTGACCTGAGTCTATGTTTCCCGATAGCTACAACCTGGGAGTCTTTAAGTCAAGAGTGAATAGGTTACTTCTAGGCAAGCGTGCTCCATCGTCGACTACATCATCGCTTACCATCAGGTGAGATAGTGGTCAAACGCAAGCCTATTACATATAAAAAAAAAAAAAAAAAAACTTGGAAAAACGAATTGTTAACGCATTAGACAAGGCAATAAAATGGCTAGAAAAGAATAATTTAAAGATAAATATGTCAAAAACAAATATAATCAAATTTCGAGCACTCAACACAAACACAGATAGCCTAGACATTCAGTATAATAATGTCCCCTTAAACCCTGTTAACGAATGTGTATTCTTAGGTATAACTGTGGACAAGAATTGTAGTTGGAAACCACAAATAGAAAAAATAGTCAAAAAAATAGATCGCTTTGTTTATGTCCTGAAAAGAATAAGACAAACAGTTAATTTTAATACCGCAATGGTTGCTTTACGTGCTTATGTAGCATCTGTACTCAGATATGGTCTTATAATTTGGGGGAACTCAGTAGACGTGCAAAGAGTTTATAGAGGACAAAAAAAATGCATCCGGGCAATATGTGGAGCCCACGTTTTGGATAGTCAGTTAAGCTAGCACGGGTCAACCATGTGACATATTTTAAAGGCGATGTCGCGCCTTTAAAATATGCCACATGGTTGAAAAGTCAAGAAATTATCTCACGCCGCCGTGCTAGCATTTATGACAAAATGGCTTTATCGCCCAAACTGTGATAAAAAATGTGACTTAAGCCATGTCACAGTAGGCCATGCTCGCCGGGCAGTTATCGCAACTACTGAGACCACCTTTCTTGACTCAATTTTCATTTGAAAACGTCATTTTATGAAACATTTCTACAATAGAATGTACAAATCGTCAATAAGTAATCAAAAACAGAGATTAGAATCACCAGAGAATATTTAACTTTCTATAACTGCCAAAACCTATTTTTTTATTTTTTATTTTTAAATTTCAGACTTGACGTCCTTGATGACAAGCAATTGGTCGTTTTTTGAGAATGACTCAAAACTTAGGAAGACCATTAAAAATAAATTATTCATACTAATTATTGATTATGATTTTTATTTAGTTTTATTATTGAACAGGTTGTTACGTTTCACTTAACGCTGCATGTTGCTTATCAGTAACCTGACCGAATATCTTACTCTACTCGGCAACAAATGTTTTAAAGTAATAAAACGATTTCGGTATTATAATGTTGAGTTTGTTGTACGTCAATTTAACCGAGTTAGTTCAGATGAAAGATAGTTTGATAACATAAAATCACCATACAATCAATCAAACAATCACAATACCTGGGATATTTATGTTCTCAAACTAAACTCTCTATAGCCTTTAATGTACGATTTCCACCAACCAGGCCGCGTCGGGGCGCGCCGGAGTGCATTTCACACTATGCTAAAGGAAATTCAGGCTTCTATACAATAGTTAAGTTTCATGTTTTCATGGCATTTACAGTGCTTCACAGATAATTTAATACTACAGACTGCTTGGTGCTCGGTTAAATCCGCGCGTATGCCGTGTCAGCAAGTCGGCTGTCGCCGCAGCAGCAGATCGGCTCCTCGTGTACGTGGACGGAGGCGCTCGGCTGTCGTCGCGTCCGGTCGGCTACCGCCACGCGCACGCCTGTGTCGTCGCCGGCCGGCAAGTTGATTTATTCGAGTTGTGCGTTGAACTGTAGACTGACGTGATTTATTTATTTGTTTATTGTTTTTCGTGCAAAATGAATATGAATACAGATGAAAAGCTTATCTGTTTATTTGAAAAAAAAAAACTGACTGTGACAAGAAAGCATTACTAGTCGCTGAGAGCATGCTAGTGGATACGCGCGCACGCGCGCGCTTCCGCCCGGGTTCCAGCATATTGTAGCCGCGCTGTCGGCTATTGGCGCGTTCTCACGCATCCGCTGCGACGCGCTGATTCGCGCGGTTGGTGGAAATCGTATATAATGGGAAGCGGCGCGGCGCGCTTGCGCGGCAAACTTCCGCCGTGACGGCCGGGCGCACATTGGTACAAGGGCGGAAAAAAGTCCTTTGTTTCAACCTTGTTTAAAATGTCTACAATTTGGTACACACATACTAGAATGTTAGTAGAAACAAGTCCTAAAATTAATACGGATAAATAATTATACAGTATTTAATTATATGATGCCAAAGTAGGGTGATCGAGAATTTACAAATTTCGTGCAAAAAATATTGTTATTTCAAGTATGAATAGAACCAAAATACTATAATTATCAACTTTAATTTTTAGTTTAGTCATAAGTTTATTGTGTGTATTAATAAAATAGTAAACATAATGTTATAATATAATGAATAATTACTTGCTATTACATTTTTAGTGAAGAAGGTCATTTGGAACCTTTTGTTTTCAATCATGAGATCATAACTAATCTCCGTTATCGACCGATACGTAATAATATACTTTCGGAGATTAATTAGACCCTATAGATTAAGAATACATTAGTTTTGGCTGCGATAACCTGCGATCTTGGAAATACCAGGTCCTTAACTAATGACGCTCTGTAATTAAGAAAAAGTGCATTAATTATTAAGTGTTTGGATAATAAGTGTGTGGATAGTACCCATCTCTAAAACTATATGTCTTCTCTATTTAATATTTAATTTATTAATATTTATTTATTTAAAAATGCTGATTTAATTATATGAAATTCATGTGAAAAAATTTGATGAATATTTTCATGTTAATAAAAAAAAAATACGTGTTATATCTTTCTCTTTGTAAACTGGTACATCCATTATATCATTTTAATAAAGTATTATGAAGAAACGCAACGTCTTTTCATTTAAAAATAATATTTTCCGCATGCCCGTACTACCTGCACCACTGTGGGGCGTTACGATCGCACGGGACTTGACAGGACGGAGTAATTTGGCCGCGCAAGTGGATAGTTGACAATTCTTCATGCAGTTTGGTTTTCCGTATAAAAAAAAAACTAGTAAGTGAAAAATAACTTTATTTTTGTAAGTCGGTGTCTTTGCTTACAAAGACACCGACTTACAAAAATAAAGTTATTTTTTAACATAGTTCCTAAAAAGGAGGAGGTTTCTCAATTCGACCGTACATTTAGAATTTTTCTTTATGTGTGTTCGCGGATAACTTCGTCGTTTATCAACCTATTTTGATGATTCTTTTTTTTTTCGAAAGAAGATATCCCAAGGGTGGTACCATGGGATCCTAAAATCGAGATCCCCGAGAAATTGAGGGAACTCCTCAAATATTATAGGCATACATATAGCGATTTTGGTATTTTCATCAATAATGCAATCATTTGCACTCAGAAAGTATCATTTGGTGAAATGGAACTGATGAAGAACACCACAATGGCCACTGAAACTTCGAAATAAAACAATGTATCCTAGGCGGGGCTTATTGCAATTGTTATGAGATGTACTTTGGCTATAAATGATTTTCATGTTAATTGGAGGTACCTACTAGGGAATGCATTCCGAAATTTCGAAACATATTTGCCTGCATACTAATTTCAAAATTGTCACCTCTAAATTTCGAAACAAATTCATTCGGCTCCGTATGGTGCCGGACGTTGAGGCGATTTGTTCCGGTCTGATCCCCTCGATCTGATCCCCTGCTGGTTTTTTTTTTTAATATTTCCGTTCTTATCCACTCCAAACTTTGACATTCCGGTCTGATCCCCTTACTCTTTTTGACAGGCAAGTACAGTTAAGAGAAAACAGTTGTTTCTGTAAATAAAAATTGTTTTTATTCGTTGCGACTAAGGGGCAAACCAGAGAATGGGCAGCAGCGTTCTCTGTGCTTCTATAACAACCATACTGAGATCGCCAACCCGCCTGCCAAGCGTGGCGATTATGGCAAAACCCTCCTATGAATAGCACAAATAAAAATTGGCCCTTAGTGCCCGGCAGCCTACCTAGACTAAGGTAGCGGTCGAGTTTACGGCATAACAAAGGGTGCTAAGAATCTCCGGACGAGATCCGGCTACCCCAACAATCACCGACAACTGGACCTGGCAACGTACAACACGCGCACACTTCGGACCGACGAGTAGATCACCGAACTCGAAAAGGAATTGAGCAGGTTGCGATGGAGTATTGTAGAGTTATCTGAAGTGCGAAGAGAGGGGGAGGACTCGATAATCCTCAAATCCGGTAACCTGCTCAATTTCGGCCTCTCGGGGTGACCGGCAGTCCCAGGGTGGTGTCGGGTTTATCGTCCACAAGTCCCTTGTGAACAACGTGGTGAAGATCTAGAGTGTGTCGACCAGGGTCATACAGGTCTACGGCCTAACCTTGGCACAACCCCACCTACGAGGTAGAGACCATGTATGGGGATATCTCCAGAGCCATGCATAGTTTCAAAACTCACTTCACCGTTGTCATGGGGGACTTCAACGTAAAACTGGGCAAACGAGACGAGGATGAGCTGCAAGTGGGGCAATTTGGACTTGGACGACGGACCGGGTCACCTACTGGCCAGTTTTATGGAGAAGGAGAGCCTCTATATGAGGAACTCCTTCTTCAAAAAACGTGAGCACAGGAAGTGGACCTAGCAGATCCCCGATGGTGCAACAAAAAATGAGATCGACTTCAACTTGTAAACCAAAAAGCAAATGTTCAATGATGTCTCCGTGATCAATTCGGTAAAAACCGGGAGCGATTACCGCATGATAAGAGGCACATTGAACTTTAATATTAAGCTTGAAAGGTTTCGACTGATGAAGTCCACGTTCCGTCCTGTACAGATCCAGGTCCAAAAACCCCGAGGGCTTTCAGCTCGAACTCCAGATTCGTTTCGAGTGCCTAGGGAGCTCTGTGGACGAATACAGCGACGGGTTCGTGAAAGCATTTCATACGGTCGGGTCTAAGTTTTGCAAGACCCGTCCTACAGATAGAAACAAAAAGCTCTCTGATCCTACCTTCAAACTTATGAAGGAGCGGCGTGAGATGATCATCATGAAAAACTGAATAGTTTGCGCGAGAGACACTTCCAAATTGGTAAAATGTTTTTTCGCGGGTAGGTGTCGAAAAAGCATAGACGTTAATTCTTTTTGTAAATTTTATTTAAAATATAATTGTTAGTTATTACTGAAAATACTAATTAAATTTCGATCAGTATTTAACCTACAAGTGCTAAAATACAAGTACCATTGTTTGTGGCACATTTATGTGACATTATCATAATATATACACCACCTGCCAGCTGATCACTGCACTGTCACTACACCAATAGTCAGCACTTTATGAAAACAATGTCACAATACGCTGAAGTTATGGCTGCTCAGAAAACCCTGGAGGAGAACTTTTTAAAGAAGATGGGCGAAATTGAAGCACAGATCCAGAGTGCTGGGACTTCCAAGGCAAACACAGTGGCGAAGATATCTGATGAGTTTCGCACTTTCCGAGAGCTCGTTTTCTCTATGTTTGGCCTGCTCCGAAGCCAGATAAATGAGTGTGCCAAACATATTGATGGCATGTAGACCATGCATCGGCGGAAGGCATTGGTTTTCCAGGGACTTGCAGAAGTGGAGAATGAGGACAGCAAGGCAGTAATCCTGGATGTGTTGAGCACCAAGCTTGCTCTCAAGAATGTTGCAGTGTCTTCAATTGAGGCCTGTCATAGACTTGGAGCCCCCAGCAAGGAACATCACAGGCCCATTCTCATTTGGTTCAACAGTTCGGACATCAAGGCTTCAGTGTGGAGGGCGAAAACAAGATTGAAGGGCTCCAAAATATCCGTCAAAGAGTTCTTGACGAGAGCCAGGCAGTCTGTCTTCGTGAGGGCGCGCGAGCACTTTGGCATGCGGTCGACTTGGACTCAGGATGGTGTCATCGTCATAAAGGCCTCTGACGGGAGTCGGCATAAGGTGACTTCCACTGACGAGCTGAAGCCCCTTATAGACAGGTACCCCAAGTCACTGGCAGTAATTCCATCAAGGAGCGAAAGAGGTGCAGACGCAGGCGGGAGCCTGAAAAACATAACGCGTAAATAGCTGAATTGTGTTGTGTCTTTTTCTTCCATCAATCCATTGTTTTAAAAGCTTTACTAACCGCTGTGTATGTTTCCCTTCTCATACTATTTCTTCTTCTGTGTTGTTCACCGTTCACTATTTGCGTGTTTTGGTTTTTCTATAGAGGTGTATTTGATAATTGTTTGTAATATTCGATACCTTCATTAATGCTTTCATGTTTTGTTGACACCCTCAAAATTGTTTTGTATATCTGTCAGTGTCAAATAGACGGTAGAAATTATTATGACATTTGTAATATACGTTCAGAAATTTATCATTCGATGTATTTATGGAGTCGGGATAATATGTGGATCGACTACGATATTATGTCAGACCACAGAACATTTTTACTCTTACCGATTGTCAGACTGTTTTATATTTTAAATGAGTCACATCACACATCTCACACAGTTTTTTTTTATATGAGTTTTTTATGTTAATATTATGTTTGTTTGGAAACTACAGTTTATTTTTTGTTCAAATGTGGTTTCGATTTTATTTTTCTCTCATGTAGTAGCGGTGTGCGACTGTTTGTTGTTTATTTTGTTTTTTAATTGTTTTGTGTTTGTTTAGGAGCTCTACGGTTTTCTTCAGTTTTCTTGTTAATTTTTCTTCTTTTCTAGAATAACATTTGAAAGTGCTGAGTTATTGTTTGTTTACATAGCTATTTTAGTGTTGGTGTAAGCTGGCGGGTGGTGCGTAGTGGCACCTCAGTTGGTTTTGTTTTTAGCAATAGCATATTTATAATTGTGTAGTTATATGGTAATACATTTTAAACATAATACGTATATATTAATTTCTTCTATTTATGTCAGATAATGAGTCTTACTTCTCAGCTAACGAATCTGCTGCCTCTTCAAGCGACATTGGTGACTTTTTGCAACATAACTTTGATGATGAGTCTAGTCGGTTGGTGAATGTGTGTCACATTAACGCACAAAGCGTACCCAGTCACTATAGCGAGCTGTACGATGCGTTTAATAACAAAAACATTCACGCTATCCTGATCTCCGAAACTTGGCTCAAACCGCATCTTCTGTCCACCACTTACCCTCTCACCGGTTTCGTTCTTATACAGAATGATCGGATTGGTAAGGGAGGGGGTGGTGTGGCAATATATCTTCGCAGTGATTTTCCTTATAAAATACTAGCTACTTCCTCTTCAAACTACTCTGCCTCTGCGGAGTTTATCTTCCTTGAAGTTAATGTCAAAGGAGCCAAAACCATTATCGGTGTAGTCTACTGTCCCCCCTCTGTCGATTACTTCACTGAATTCGAATCAGTTCTTGAATCTTTGGGTTCTGAGTATGCACACCACATTATCATGGGTGATTTCAATACCAACCTCCTTTCCCGAAACTCCCCTCGTTCCCGTAAACTTCTCCATCTTATTGAGTCAGCTAGCCTGCACGTTTTGCCACTCCAGGCTACCCATCATAATAAAAGTGGCGATGACACCTGGCTCGATCTTATCCTTACCTCGAATCCCTCCCTTGTCTCTTCCCATGGTCAACATGACGCTCCTGGCTTCTCTCATCACGACATGATTTTCCTTTGCTATATCCTCAAACCTCCTAAACCTAAACCCAAGGTTCTGTACAGGCGTTGTTTTGCTAGGATGGACGTTGAGAAACTTAAGAAGGATGCATCTGTGATTGATTGGGAAATCATGATGGAGGCCACTTCGGTTAACGAGAAGTTGGCGATATTTAATGATGTTGTGGTCAAACTTTACGACATCCACGCTCCCGTCAAAAAAGTGAAATTGAAACGTCCTCCTGCGCCTTGGATGACCAGAGGAATACAGATGGCCATGCGACGCAGGGACCGTGCGTTCCGAAAATATAAAAGAGATCGTACTGATGAGAACTGGGCGCTATTTAAGACTTCAAGGAATAGGTGTAACCAGTTGATACGCAATGCTAAACGCCGCCACATTCTAGAAAATATTTCTTCTTGTTCTTCTGCCGATATTTGGAAGTTCCTTGGAACACTTGGTATCGGCAAACCGCGACATTTAGACCTTCCAAATTCTATTGACTTAGACGATCTCAACCGTCATTTCTCCACTGTGCCTACCATGGATCGTCTAACCAAGCAACAAACTCTGTCTCTTATCTCTGGTCTAACGCGTCCTCTCATAAATCCTTTTCGTTTCGTTTCAGTTGAGCCGGGCGAGATCAGAAAAATCATACTCTCCATCAAATCTAAAGCGGTGGGCTGTGATAATATCACTCGTGATATGATCATAGCTATTCTGGATCACCTTCTGCCTCCCATCACCCATATCGTAAATTTTTCCTATGTTCGTCCACTACCTAAAGTTTCCGATCCTACTCTTCCAACCCACTTCCGTCCAATTTCTATCCTACCCTTCCTATCCAAAGTGCTTGAGGCTTGTGTCCACAAACAACTTTCAAACTTTGTGCAGTGTAATTCACTCATTAGCCCTCTTCAATCTGGATTCAGGCCCGGGCACAGCACTGTGTCTGCCCTCCTTAAAGTGACTGGCGATGTAAGGGTAGGTTTGGAAGACACCAAAGTCACTGTACTAGTGTTGGTCGATTTCTCGAACGCCTTCAATACCGTTAGTCACGACATCCTATTGGCCATTCTGTCCTATTTGGTGGTCTCTCCCGAAGCACTGGAATGGTTCACCTCTTACCTTCAGGAGCGCCAGCAGTCGGTTCACGTTGGGGATTCGTCATCTCACTGGTGTAACTTGGAAACTGGCGTTCCTCAAGGCGGCATTCTTTCTCCTCTTCTTTTTTCTATTTTCATAAATCTCATTACTTTCGAACTTCAGTGTGCGTATCATCTGTATGCAGATGACCTGCAGTTGTACTGTCAGGGGAGTGTTGACGAAATATCTGATGATATCAGTAAATTAAACAGGGACTTATCTGCTATAAAAACCTGGTCCGATAGATTCGGTGTGGCAGTAAACCCCAATAAATGTCAGGCAATCATCATTGGGAGTCACCGAAGCGTCGCTAAAGTGGATGGTACAACTTTGCCACCTATATTGTTTGACAGTAAAATTGTTCCTTTCAGCACTGATGTAAAGGACTTGGGCTTGCACATCGATAATACCTTTAACTGGCGTACTCAGGTCGCTAGTGTGAGTCGGAAGGTCACTGGAACGCTGCGGGCTCTGTATCGTATGAAAAACTTATTACCATCGAACACGAAGGCAATGCTTGTGCAGTCCCTATTTTTTCCTATCATCGATTATGGTGACGTGTGCTACTATGACCTGAATGCAGATCTTCTCAACAAACTTGACCGTCTTCTAAATTACTGCATTCGATTCGTTTTCAATTTGCGTAAATATGATAATGTCTCTGCGCATCGATCGCTTCTAAAGTGGTTGCCTATACGCCAGCGCAGAGAGCAAAGGGCACTAACTACGTTGTTCTCATTTCTCGCCTCTTCTAATTCCCCTAGTTATCTGGCCCCTCACTTTAACTACATTTGCGCCAACCACAATAAAAATCTACGGTCATCCCATAACCGCCTTCTTCAATGTCCCACTCACCGCACTGACTTTATTCACTGTTCTTTCTTCGTTCAGTCTATTTCTCTGTGGAATGCGCTCTCTCAGGAAATCAGGATGGCAACCAACCGGTTAACCTTCAAAGTTAAAGTTCGCGAGCACATTCGCAAGAAGTTGACAGTAGTATCGTCACAACGCTAATATTTTTCAATTATTAATCTAATATTACTAATGTTTAAGTATATCTATATATTTAGTTTATTCTTTTGAGTATAATTTTCTTGATTATATTGTATTTATAGTTGTATATATTTTTTGCATGAACCTGATTCGTTTAATTGTCAATATTGCACCTACCACTAGTTGTCTCTGCATCACCCAAAGGTTGACTGGTAGAAAATGCCTAAGGCATTAAGTCCGCCTCTGTACGTTTGTGTGCATAAAGTATTAAATAAATAAATAAATGATCCTGCAGTCTTCAGATGAGGCGTGCAAATAACGGCAGCTAAATAGACAGATCGCTAAATTCTTGAAAGGAGACTGCGTGCGCTTTAATACCGAGCGTATTAAAGGCGTGATTAAGCGAAATAAAAGCTCCAAGGTTTTCCAAAGGGATCTGGCTATTGGGCAGAGCCAGCTCAAACAACTTAAGACCGACAACGGCTGGATCGTATCCGCCAAACCGGAGCTTTTGAGGGAGATCGAGAAATTCTATGGGCAGTTGTACACATCAATCAGCAAGCCCGTTGCGAGTCTAGCAAACGACCCAAGAGCAAGATTGACCCGACACTATACTGAAGATATCACGGACGCCAGCCTGTACGAGATAGGATGGCTCTGAAACAGCTTAAAAACAACAAGGCGGGTGATGACGGAATCTCGGCTGAACTCCTGAAGGCGGGTGGAAAACCGGTCCTTAAGGCCCTTCAGAAGCTGTTTGATTCCGTCATATTCGAGGGCAAATGCAAGTGGCATGTTGCAGGGGTGTGGTGGTACTCTTCTTTAAGAAGGGCGACAACGCCCAGCTGAAGAACTATAGGCCCATGTCACTTCTTATCCACGTCTAGAAGTGGTTTTCAAGATTCATCACAAATCGTCTCACTCGGAGGTTTGTCGATTTCCAGCCTCCTAAACAAGCCGGATTCCGAAAAGGTTTTAGCACCGTAGACCACATACATACGCTGCGGCAGGTTATATAGAAGACCGAAGAGTATAACCTGCCTATCTGTTTAGCATTTGTGAACTACGAGAAAGCCTTCGATTCGATCGAGACTTGGGCTTACTGCAGTCTCTCCAACGGTGCTAGATCGATTACCGGTACATAGAGGTGTTGAAGTGTTTGTACAAAAACGCCGCCATGTCAGTCCGTCTTCAGGAACAGACCTTGAAAACAATCCTTTTCCAGCGCGGCGTCAGACAGGGAGACGTCATTTCTCCGAAACTGTCTTCAAGGTTCTGGACTGGAGGGGGCTCGGCATCAACGTTAATTGTTGGGTTCGGGGAGACAAGTGAAAGACGTGACAGCTATAGACACACTGGCTTTATTATCACTTAAACACAACGCGCGGGCGCAGCCACGCACACATAGAAATACTAGCACACGCATACACAACAATCCCTCCCCCTATTTAACATAATAGAAAATGACCCATAATATTTTAAAAGAACTGTTTATAATCCACCCTGGGTATGTCCCGCAGCAGAGGTCTGCCGGCACATCTTGAATTCTGGGGTGGTGACGATGACAATTCCATCTCATTCCTTTCCCCACCCTCATTGTCAAGCGGTTGAGAACCGCTGGGTTCGTTTTGAATTGGATCGCAGTCCAACATAAAATCGTCGATGTGGGTCGTCGACGTACCTTTATTTAATACTATTTGATTTTTATGTTTTTTGACGGCCAATGAAGAAACATGGTCTTTTATTAAATATAACACTTTTCCCAGTCTTTTTATTACGGTTCCTTTGTACCACTGATATTTGTTGTTGTTTAGAAATTTTTTATACATAATCTCATCATCCGGCTGTAGTACTTGTTTATTGTTGCCACCGTAGCACATAATTTGTGAGCACTGTTAACGTTTAACATTGTTGGTCAGTGATGCGAGTGGGGTCGCCGTCGACGTTGGCTTTGGTTGAAGTAAATCAAGACGTGTTCTGAGCTTTCGCCCAAACACCAATTCAGCCGGTGAGAACCCCGTGACAGAATGTTTTGAATTCCGATAGTCAAATAAAAATTTCATAATTTTGTGCCTAAACTCATTCCTACTGCGAGAACCCAAAACGCTTGACTTTATACCCTTTTTTACAATTTTTACGAAGCTCTCTGCTTGTCCATTACTAGCAGGATTGTATGGTGGTGATGTAAGATGTTCAATTCCATTTAATGCACAAAATTTCGTGAACTCAGCGGATGTGAACGCAGCGCCGTTATCGCTAACAATTGTGTGTGGTAATCCGTACTTAGACATGAAATCATGGAGATTTTCAATAACGGTCGCCGAGGTCGTAGATGTGCTCACGTCATATACTTCTAACCATTTCGTGTGCGCATCTACCACCACCAAAAACGTCTGATTATTCAGTGGGCCTAGGAAGTCTATGTGTATTCTATGGAATGGCGCATGAGGAAACTTCCATGGTGCTAACGGTGCCCGGGGTGGCGAGGGCCGTAGCTGTTTGCATATTTCGCACGAGTGTATCATTTTTTCTAGTGCCGCATCAATGCCCGGGAACCAAAACCGTGACCTAGCCTCTGATTTTGTTTTGACTATTCCAAAATGTGAGGTATGTAATTCTAATAAATCCCTTGTCCGCAACGATTCGGGAAGAACAACTTTATGTCCCCTCATTAAACAACCGTTTTCATATGACAATTCTGTCTTACATAAATGATATGGTTTTAACCGCAAGTCTATTTCCTTTTCAGGCCACCCGTTTACAACATTATTTGCAACTAACTGTAGTACCGTATCCTCATTGGTAGCTTTGCGTAACTCATTCAAGGTCAACAGCATGTCGCCTTCGACAACAAAATTAACGTATGCAGCGTGGTCAATGGGAGCGGCGGCCGCGGCGGCGTGTGCGCCGCTGTTGCCTCCCTCGCTCTCGGCGTGGGATTTACACTGTAAACTCGCCCGAGAAAGATAATCCGCGTTGTTATCAGCGCTCCGAACATACTCAATTATGTAATTGTATGCACTTAAAAACATCGCATATCTCTGCGGCCTATTAGCGGACACCTCCGGTATTCCTTTATGTTTTCCGAAAATAGTAATTAACGGCTTGTGATCCGTACGTAATATGAATGGATCTGACCTGCCATATAGGTACTGGTGGAACCGACGTACTCCAAATATTATTGCTGTCGCTTCTTTTTGTATTTGTGAGTAATTCTTCTCAGCCGCGTTTAACGTGCGGGAAGCGAATGCTACCGGGCGCTCCAACCCGTCATAATCTATTTGCGATAAAATAGCACCCAAGCCACTCGGCGATGCATCGACAGTTAACACTATTTTAGCGTCTGAGTTGAAGTGTGTTAAGACCTGATCAGACGTTAATCTTTTCTTAATTTCTTCGAACGCTCATTGGTGTGACGTAGACCAGTCCCACTTTACCCCCTTTTTTAATAGGGTAGGTAGGACTCAGGATACAGGATTCTCCAGGCACGAAAGGACATGGCCAGAATTTGTATAGAGCTGTGCCCTAACAAAAAATATTCATGTACATTGACATACAGTACGTCGTATTAAAGCTTAGAGTTAGGGCTTTACAATAGTTTAAGTTTTATGATCATAGAAGAAGCGAGAGACACTCTAAAAGGGAAACCAAAAAAATGCCTAATCATTTGGAATAGCAATGATGTCGTTAGGTGGCACGTGTGATAGTTGACAGTGACAGTTGACAATGACAGTTGACAATGACAGTAACAGATGAGTAATTGAGCGCCTTTCAGAATTTATGAAAATAGAAAATGTATGAAACATTCTCACTGCCGGTGTTCCAAGCATTTTCATAGAATTACGCTTCGACAGTCGGCTAGTGAAGAAACAGTCAAAAATCAAAATACCAATAACGTAATCACATTGATGTAAGTAGGAAATAGTCTGTCCTTTGAAATATCGTCTTAGGGCAGGCCGCGATAGCGAGCAAGAGCTCGTCGTTTACTTATATTACTGGGATAATATGACTATTATAAATCATACATCCTCATAGCGACTTAGTAAAAAATGTACAATTGGATATGCAACAAAACACTAAATAAAATAGAACTGTAACTAACAACTGTAGCAGTAACTGTCTTTATCTGTATTTTGTAACTGCGGTGTTAAAGATGTTACAATATGCCTTCGCATTCGAGTAGTGGCCACACTACAATTCAGGCACCTTAATATCATGAAATCGTGACTCATGAGCGTCCGAATCCAAATGGTAAACAAACAAGTCCAGTAATCACTAATATTCACGAAGAAGCGTAAACGAAAGGCCGAGAAACGATAGCGTGGGGTTAAGCTAAAATATCCAACAGAATAACAAACAAGAACACGTGATATGATCAACGCAAGACTGCACCACAGATTAGTCATAATGACTAGGACGTTCGGATACACACTGGAATATATTGTCGATGCATTGAGAATTATGGTGACGCGCGGTAGCTTTAAAAATCGTATCGGCGATATTCGTAAAACCTTACCTTTTATCTTAGCAATACGATTCATGCAGTTGTACCTAGTTGTTTTATTTTTTAATCTGACCTTCAGGCGTACTTCAGAAACAGTGTTTGTCTTATTCGTGTATCCAAACGCAAATGCATTGCACAGAAACCGCACAAAAACAATTAACATACATATTTTTTTGGAATTTTCTGTCGCCTGTTCTAGAGTAATGTAATTGGTGCCATTAATTTTAATTTATTTTACAAGTAATTTTCACATATCAATAACTGCTGTACATTACGTATTCTGAATTGATTCGTAGGGCAAAATCTGGCCATATCATTTCTGTAATAGTTTACCAGGCCTAAAAACGATTGCAATGTATTAACGTTGGTAGGAATGGGCGCATCGGCTATAGCTTTCACCTTTGCCGGGTCTTTCTGTAAGCCTTCTTTGTTTATTATATAACCTAAATATTTAATTTCGTTTTTGAAGAAATCGCATTTTCCTTTTTGCACTGTTAACCCTGCATCCTGAAGTCTTTGCAAAACTATGTTCAACTTTTTTAGATGCCCCTCTGGGTCCGGTCAGTAGTATATTATTGGGCATTCTACCCCACCTACCGTTCCTTCGGCTCACAGCTCCGTTCGCCTCAGTCACTCTCGGTGGGGTAGAATGCCCAATAACATTTTTTGATATCGTTGGGTGGCTTATCTCAAATTCAATTCTAGTATATACTAGTTCAGCGCCTAATTCTACTCGGTCTTTCTCACCGTAATTTACCGCTGCATTAGATTCTTACTTTAGTCGTGAGAAGGTTCAATTTTGTATCACCACAACTAATAAATAACTACAATGCTTGATTCAATAAAATCTGCTTTCAAAAACGTGTTAAGTTCAAGAATTCTAGCGGCGAGATTATATTTACCTATTCGAGATTTGCAAACTGATCAGCAAAATATGTACGTATGACGTTTCATTGAAGCACCAAGATAGCTATAAAGAGCAACCAGAAGATTTGTTCCACCAACAGATGCAAATTTGGTGAAATCTGATTTGGAAAACACACATTATCTTATATTGAAGGACAGCCATGGTGAGGTTGTTCGTACATTTATTCGAGTTACCTAGCCACAATGATTTTCATGTTATAAATGTTAATGTAACACATTAATTGACTCATTATTAATATAGGTAACCGTTTCAAGCAGTCGCCATGAAATTTGTTAAACAACCACAATCATTGCATGTAAACACAATCTGCGATGATTATTGTAAAACTAGTTTGCGTCATGGAGAATTGTTACCTAATTCTGTACGATGTATCATTTGTGGACCATCAAATTGTGGAAAAACAAATTTACTTATTGGACTTCTTATACATGAAAATGGTTTACGGTTTCAAAATGTTTATGTCTATTCAAAAACCTTACACCAGCCTAAGTACATTTTTTTAGAAAAAGTTTTACAACGGGTACCATCTACCTCACTTCAGAAATATCAAGGGAATGAGGAAGTTATAAGTGTTCAAGACGCAAAACCAAATTCCGTGATTATATTTGATGACGTTGCTTGCGAAAATCAAAATAACATGCGTGATTATTTCGCGATGGGAAGGCACAAACATATCGACTGTTTTTATCTAAATCAAACATATAGCAAAATCCCTAAACAGTTAGTAAGAGATAATGCAAACTTAATTATATTATTCAAACAAGATGATATTAACTTGAGGCATGTTTATGAAGAACATGTTAACACTGATATGACATGGCTTGAATTTCGTGAAATGTGTTCTAAAATTTGGAGTGAACCCTTTAATTATGTTGTAATTAATAAAGATTGCAACAAAAATAACGGATGCTATAGAAATAAATTTGACACTTTTGTAGTCTTTGATTAGTAATACAAATATTTAAGACTATGATGCTTACATGATATCATTATTACTGAACCAACTCTTAATCGATAACTATCAAAGTCTACCGTAATGGAAAAATCACTGAAAAAACAAATCGTCGATGCTGCAGAAGCTGTCAAGAAGAAGGTACGAAAGATGCGTGATTTTGAGACTGAAAATAAGCAGGCATTGGAATCAGTTTTTAGACCTGTAACAGAGTCTCTCAATTGTATAGCTAACAGCAATAAGCAAACTGACCTCTTACGAACAAAAGAAGTTGAAGAAACAAAAGTTCCGGCTGAAAACGATACTTTGCAAAAAAGACTTTCAAGTGATGAAGGGGACAACGACGCAGAAGAAAATGAATGTGATACCGACACTGACGACTCGTACCAATCATTAGAAGAGAACAATCAAGTGCGTAATACATCATCCTGGTCAATATCTTCAGAAGCATTGACAGATATTCCATTTGGTGTTCGAGCGGAGCGAGGACAATTGATGTTAGGTTCTGCTTTCATAACGATCAGCGACAATTACATCACCGTTACTGGTCAGAGATATCGAAGTACTCCTGGACTAAAACAATTGTTAATGAAAAAGGATGTAGATTTAAGCACGGTTACAGAGTCTGATTTGCAGAATTATAAAATGATGTTGGTTGCCACAAACGCACATCGTCGAGACTTTGATCCAAGCAAACCAATAAAAAGTAATAAGGGACAAAAATATTTGCAAGTTATAAAACCTCTTTTCAAACTGTCAAGTACTAATCAAAATAACCAAACAAAAGGGAAAGGGCTACCCTTGACAAAAATGTGGAAAAAAAATACCGATTTTGTATATTGGGACGATCCTAATGAACTTGTGGATAGGTTAAAATTATTAATTGCATCTCGAGACGCTGGTAACACTGGCTTAGATAATGAAATTATATCTATTATTGAGGAACTGCGTGAAAGTAAAATTATTAAGTAATAAATAAATGATACACAATTTTCACCGTTCATTTTATTATAAACCTTTAAATATAATACACCTTAAAGATGAATGTAGATAAATTCGGACATCATATACATAAGCGAATGCGTTTTTCTGAATTATTAGAATCCAAAGAAAATGCATTGCTAAAATCCGAAAGTAGTGATTATGATTTTAAAAAATCTAGATTGAGAGGAGTAAGATCTCCTGTAGACAAAGACGATGCTGTGAACAAGGATTACGTCGATCAAAAATGCGATCACACAATAAAGGAACTGAAAATAATGATTGGATTGTTGCGTGCTCAAATCATAAAAGATGCACAAGCAACAGTCCAAGCCACTTTAAAAGCGAAGACACCTGAAGTTTTAGTTCATTTGGAAGATAACTTTTCTAACAAAGCAGAAGTAAATAAAATACTTGAAAAAGCTCCGTGATGGCAAAACAACAAATTGTTAATGAACTACACAAAGCGGCACGAAGAAACTTTGGTAGACGTTCAGTTATTATAAAAGACATAGATGACTTATGGCAAGCTGATCTAATAGATATGCAGAATCTACAAAGGTTTAATCAGGGTTATAACTACATTTTAGTGGTGATTGATTGTTTCTCAAAGTATGCCTGGACAGAACCATTAAAATTCAAAAGTAAACTTTATGTTACTCGTGCATTTGAACGAATACTAACTACCAGCAATCGAAAACCTGATAATTTACAAACTGATTCTGGAACAGAATTCTATAATAAAACATTCCAAAAGCTTATGAAGACCTACAATATTAACCACTACTCTTCGTTTTCAACCAAGAAAGCTTCGATCGTAGAACGGGTAATTAAAACAATTAAAAATAAAATGTATAAATACTTTAGTCTAATTGGAAACTATAAATGGATAGGTTTACCCTTAAAAGTTATTCTACAGACCTACAATAATACAAAACATCATACCACCAAATATAAACCAAGCGAGGTAAACCATTCGAACAAGTCAAAGATAAGAGAAAATATTCAAAAAACCCATAAACTTATATCACGTCGATGTCAACCTAAATTCAAAGTGGGTGAAAACGTTCGGATCAGCAAATACAAACATATTTTTGCTAAAGGTTACACTCCAAATTGGTCAACTGAAATATTTACTGTAAAAAGGATAAATAACACCATACCAGTAACATATCGTATAGAAGATCATCGAAAGCAACTTATTAGAGGATCTTTCTATGAACAAGAACTTCAAAAAACTAGTCATCCAGGTATTTATTTGATAGAAAAGATACTTAAAAGGAAGGGAAAGAAACTTTATGTGAAATGGCTGGGCTTAAGCAACGAAGAAAATAGTTGGATTGATAAAGATGCAATTGTGGGGTAAGATAATAATATATAACCATGTTTGTAAGATTTTTTTCATTCATTACTCTTTGGAATATGCAAGGCAGTGGACTAGTCAATACTGTGATTAATAATTTGCCATTTGAACTTCATTTGCCTGGATATAACTATTGTGGACCAGGAACAAAACTTGAGAAGCGATTGCTGCGAGGCGATCGAGGTGTGAATAAACTAGACGAAGCTTGTATGCATCACGATATTGCATACGCAAATCACACAGACTTACATAATCGTCACAAAGCGGATTTACAACTTCTAAATATGGCTAAACAAAGACTGAAATCGAAAGATGCTGGCAAAGGCGAAAAAGTTAGTTCATGGTTAGTAAGCAAAATTATGAAAGCCAAATTGAAATCTGGTTCCGGAATTAAAACATTTAAAAGTTTCGTGTCGAAAATAAGATCAAAAATCAAGAAACTGAAACCAAGGGATAACAAAACTTTAATCAATGTTGCTTACTCAGCAGCAAAAAAAATATTTCCAAACATTTCGAAAATTCGAGTACCGCGAGTGATACCTTTACCTAAGACCGGAGGAATTCTGCCTTTAATCCCAATTTTCGCAGGGCTATCAGCTTTAGGAACTTTAGCTGGTGGTGCGGCTGGCATTGCAAAAACTATTAATGATTACAAAGCAAGCCAGCAAAATTTACGGGAAACAGAACGTCATAATAAAACAATGGAGTCATTAAAGTTAGGCAAAGGTTTATACATTAAACCGCATAAAAATGGTAAAGGTTTGTTTATAAAATCAAAAAACTGAATAAAAGGCTACCTAATCGTCCTTTAACTAATATCGATATTAGTGAGCATGCACGTGACATCCCATACTTTCGAGGAGTCTATATGAAGGATCAGTTACCAAGAACACCAAAACGCCTTGAATGTGCTATCGTCAACTTAGACGATTCACGAAATGAAGGAACGCATTGGGTAGCTTATGCTAAAATAAACAATTATTGTGAATACTTTGATAGCTTTGGGGATTTGAAACCTCCAATGGAATTAATTCAGTACTTTAAAAATTGTAATGTTTTTTATAACTACACTAGATTTCAACAATTTGATACAGTAAACTGTGGACACTTATGTTTAGAATATCTAGGTGAATTTTGGAATAAATACTTATAAATATTATGTATTTCTTTTATTTCAATCAGTTTCACCATGTCATTCACCTTGTCGATAACTGGAAACTCGTTCGATTTATGTACATATTATCCTAATACATTACAACTCGATGGACATTATGAGTGTGCATTATTGCATTTCTCAACATTTAATTCAATTCCCAACATTGACAAATCGAACAATAAGTTATATTATGGCTCTACCGAAGTCCTTGAAATACCTGAAGGTACTTATGAATTACAAGATATAAACGATTATTTAAAATCGGAAATAAAAGATTGTTTAATAAAAGTTCAGTGTAATAACAACACTTTAAAAACTTTGATATACTGTACTAAAGATATAAATTTTACTAAAGAAGGGACTTTTGGGAAATTATTGGGATTCAATAAACAGATTTTAAAAGCAAATAAATGGCATGTGTCTGACTTACCAGTCAACATTTTGCCTACGACCGTGATCAGGATAGAATGTGATATTGTAAGTGGTTCGTACATAAACGGAAAACCCAGTCACATTGTACACGAATTCGCACTCAACGTACCACCTGGATATAGAATTATAGAAATTCCTAAAAACGTTATATACTTTCCAATCAACCAAAACATCATAAGCTGTATACATATCAGGCTATTAGATATAAACAATCGCTTAATAAACTTACGCGGTGAAGAAGTACAGCTATATTTACATCTCAGAAGAAAAAATGATTGACTACAATAAATATGTGCATCAACCAATGGGAAATGTCAGTTCTACTAAAGTGATCAAGCAAATAAGACCTCGGTCTAAGAAAAAAATAAAATTAACAAGAGATAATAAGGAATTTCTTAAAGCCATCGGTTTGCTAAAATGAATATCTTAGATGTTTTATCTGCTCCAACTTACGACAACACTGTTGAAGGAATTGAATTTCATTCTTACAAACCCTACGTAACAAGCTTCAACAGAAACGATGAAATCCGCATACCTATTAATCAACAGGATCTGTATATACTACCATCAGCTAGCACTTTGTATTTGGAAGGAACTATAATCGTCACCAAAAAAGATTCAAAAGATAAAGCGAGTAGTATTTCTTTAACAAATAATTTTCTTCTCTACCTGTTTCAAGATATAAGATACGAATTAAATGGAGTGGAAATAGATAAAATAAAAAACGCTGGTGTGACTACTACGATGAAATCATTAGTGTCAATGAATGAGAGTGAGTCAAAGATATCTTATGCATGGGGTTGGAAAATTGATGGCATAAAAAATATTAATGGAGGTAATTTTTCTGCTTCCATACCACTTTGTAACATTCTTGGATTTGCAGAAGATTTTAAGAAAGTAGTAATAAATAGTAGACACGAATTGATATTGTTACGAAGCAATACTAACCTGAACGCTGTAAAACTGAATACCGGTGAAGTTGTAGATGATGTTCAGATAAATAAAATTGTTTGGCGTGTACCACATGTTAAAGTGTCAGACAAAGAGAAAATAAGTTTGCTAAAGCTGTTAGAAAAAGATCGACCACTCCAGATGATTTTTAGAAATTGGGACCTGTACGAATATCCGACTTTACCTAAAACAACGAAACATACTTGGTCTATTAAAACTTCGTCGCAAATAGAGAAACCGAGATATGTTATTATCGGTTTACAGACAAATAGGAAAAACAATGCAAGCTCTGATATGTCTCTGTTCGATCACTGTCACATTCGTGATGTTAGAGTATACCTCAATTCAAACTACTTCCCATATGAAAATCTAAATGTGAATTTTGCTGATAACAGAATTGCCTTATTATACGAGCAATACACTAGATTTCAACAGTCATATTACGGACGCCGTGCGGAACCTTTATTAAGCGAAAAACAATTTAAAGACTTGGCGCCGCTTTTTGTTATTGACTGCTCCAGGCAAGCAGATAACTTGAAAGTAGGTCCGGTTGTGGATGTAAGAGTGGAAATTGAAACTGATTCGGTTATACCCGATCAAACTTCAGCATACTGCCTCATATTAAACGACTGTATCGTTGAGTATAAGCCATTGAGCAATACCGTGAGGAAAATATCATGAATCCTGAAACTATATTAATAGACGTTCAAGGATTTAAGGACTTCAACAACAATTTTATAGTAAAAGAATTAGCTCTGGCCACCCGTGATTACACTCAAACCTTCTTAGTTAAACCTCCATACTTGTTCAGATACTTAACAAGTCATGAAAAAAACCAAGTAAAATGGTTAGAAAGAAACAGAGGCATTTATTGGAATGAAGGATATATTGACTACAAGGAATTTCATCGTTTAATCGTTCCATACTTACAAAATAAAGATATTATTGTCAAAGGCTTGGAGAAGGCGCAGTGGATAAAAGATCTATGTGTAAATTGTAAGGTATCAGAACTTGATGAAAACCAGTGTCCTAATTTATCTATTTTGCATAAAAAATACTGTAATGTAGATTCAAATTTAAATTGTAATTCTCATTCAAAGCAATGTGCGCTCAAAAATGTACTATGTATAAGAAAGTATTTAGCGTGGAAATGAAGTATTTAGCTACTTATGTGGTTAGGTGTTTTAAATAAAAAGCTATAATATGATAAATATGCTTTTATTTGTTTATAATATTCAAAACTATATTTAACCTTATACTAAATTACATAAAAACAATGTAACATTTCTCTTATCAACGAGTTTACACAAAAAGTTATTAAAAGTCATTATCTATTAAAGATTTTGATATTTTCTTAACTAAAGACTCAGTTTCGTCCATAACACTATCGATAGCATCTTTGACAATATATTGTGCATTTATTACAACGTTCTCACTGTCACTATCAGTATCACTTGTATTGTTGTTGCACAAATCAATGACTGAAATTTTGATCAGTTTTATCCCGCGTCGATGCAGTTTACTCATCACGAAAGATTTTGATGGATGTTTCTTATGAGAAGGCTTTTCTCGACGCTGTCGTTTGGATTTCTTTTCTTTCGTAACTTGACTGCAGTGCGGGGGTTCGTTGCAAATCGTCTCAGAAAGTCCTTCGTAAGGGTTCTGAGCGTACTGGCTGAATAGAATTTCTGAATCGCAAATCTGAAACAAAATGATAACAAATGATTAGCACCTTATTCTTGGGAAACAATCATGACCTAGATTATAATATTCTAAATAAGATTTAAAATAATACGTATTTTACTCACCGAAGACATGATTATGACGCTCACTGATATATCAAATATCTATAATACTGTACAAGTACTCAAAGCGAGTAATATTTCATAAATAACCTAAATTTAGATATCTTTTTATATAGTTAATTATCCGTGGCAGGAAACAAGCATTGCAACATTATAAGTTAGGGTTCGTTCACATAGACCTGTTTGACTAAGCAATATTGTTTGTATTTAAAACGAAGTTTTAGTACGATCAAGGAACTAAATCGTTTAGCGAATTTATACACTACATAAATGTATTGGGTTATATAGTTTTCATACATTTATTAAGATTATTGAGTACGAATTAAATATATTAAGATCAAATAAAATAAACAATCATTTGCTAAACGAATCTGATCAGTGTATTAGATTTTTATGTAATCATTGAAAGATATTATTCACTAACAGGACTGTGTGTACGAGCCCTAAGTTTATAAGTCACGTTGACTCTAAAATTGTTAACTTAGCATTTGTGCGAGCGTTATTATGATCGTAACACAACATGGAATGTAAATCTTATCTACATAACAATAAAGATGGAATAGCCTTGACTAATCATTAAATAAAAGTCGTTCGAATATTGTGTTGAAGCGTTGAACTTGAACGTCAACATGCAAACTTGCAAGCTTGCATTTAAAGGTCATTAACATGCAATCTATGTATGTTGTTATCGTAAACTAGCGTAGCCCTGCGATGTTACCTGTGCGCTCATAATTTTAATGCAAATAATATACAATAGTGTGTTTGAAATAAAACAATATTAATTACTATTTTAATTCATTTAATAAACATTTATTATACTTATAATCTATAGATACAGAATAGTATATACTTCACTAGAACATTTTAAGACATATGTACATTTGTTAAGTGCCAATGATCATTTCTTACGACTAATTTAATATAACATATTCTAGTTATTATTCAAGCAGTTAAATTCTAGTAGCACATAGAAGAGTGATAGCTAAAGTTATAAAAACATTATGAAATTTAATTATTTATTTATTTCAAAAATGAGCAATGACCCCATGCTTTGGTTGCGATCTTACAAGTAGATATCGCACGTTTATCATCGTTGCTACATAATACAATTTTATTAACACTTTGCGTAAATATTTCATGTTTAATGGATTTAAACACGATATTTTGTCTACGAATTACATTACTATTAAATAAAACGTTTTCGTAATCAGTTATACTAAGATCACGAACTACAGAAGATTTCACTCCTTTTGCTTTTTTTATTATTTTATCCTCTGTTTTTAATGAGTAAAGTTTAGATCTTAAACCAACGAAATCTGTAATTACTTTTCCTCCCATTTCATCTTTGAAAAGACCTGGAATTTTTTTATTTATTTGAGGTAACAAATATTCATTTTCTTTACTATAATTACTGGTGTCGAAGTATTGCAAGAACCGATGTTTAATATCGCGATAAAAATCATTAGTATATATTTCGTAAACAAAAGAATCCGTGTCCGTATAACATAACTTCACTCTTTTCTTATAAAAAGGTTTGATTAAATTATAGTGAAAGTGGTACATATGTGATTTAGACAGTTCTAAAACGGTAAAGCCAATATATATAGGTTTATCTAAAATTATCTGATCTGGTTTCATTTGTATCGCTACTAAGTTCTCGGTTAGAACTGAGGCGCTATGAAAATATGGGTTGCTTACGAGTCTCTCAGCGTAGGAGGACTTTTTGGTTTTGTTATTCATATCATTCCACTGATTAACCAAATGAACAGACACTCTCTTTTCAGTGTTTTCCAAGGTTTTTCCAAAAACACTATTATTTAACAACTTGAAGAAATCTTGTTCAAATGTGCTGTTTGCCTTTTGACGTAGTCGTGTATTTAATTCGATATATTGCTTTAAATAAGGACTTTGTCTAAATGTGATAACTCTATGAATTTTACGTAGTAACAAACCGTGTTCCAAACATTTTTTTAAATGCACATAATGAATCACATAGTTATACTTATTATATAAATTTGAAACCAGTTTTTTAGTTTTACCTCCAGGTGGTATGCATTTTTCAGGACAAAAAGGTAAGTCATTATGATCGCTGTGTAAGGATTCAGGATAAAACAGATCGACTTCTAGTATGAAACCCCATTGCGCATTATCATCAATACATTCAACATGTAATTTACTTATTTCATTTTGATTTAAAAATCTAAAATCTGAATATGGTAAATATTGACACATGCTGTAACCATAAAGGTTATTGCAATCCAAATAAACTATAAAACATTGTGGTTTTGATGCATCGCATTTTGATAAGTACTTATTATTAGCTTTTGCATAGCGATGAGAGCACATACACAAACCACCTCTAATACCGTTTTGAATCATTCGTATGATGGCTAAGTCAGAAACTAGTTCAAGTTGAATACCAGTTTTCAATAGCATTGCGTCAAATGATAAACTAGGTGCGGTTATATAAAATGCAGGGTCTAGTTTATAATGCTGTTTACATGTTTTTCGAAATTTCTGGAATATATCTGTTAGTAAAAGAACATCTGTTTTCAAATATAAATCAGTATATTCACCTAAATCTTTTATATTGAATTCATTCCAAACCAAACAAGCATGTTTATAATCTTCATCTGAAATAGCTTGGTTAGTTAGAACGCTGAAAAAGTGATGCCTCGAAGGTAATTTTGTTTCTTCGTAACATTTCCAGTGAGTCATGTAATCATAAGGATATACTCCCTTCCTTGCAAGCAAATTGAATTGATCATTGTTAGGAAAATGAGAGCGTAGTGTGATGAAATCATCATTATGCATAGTTTTCGCAAGTTTGTCTAAGCTAGTTCCTAAAAAATTAAATGAGTCTAAAAATCGCACTTGAACGTATTCATTATCAGCAATCTGTATGAATTTGGAAAATGAAATATATTGTTCTTTAGTCTTTGGAATAATTCTCAACTTTCCTGGCAATTCACCTAAGTTTCTTATGAATAAATGGCAATCGTAACCTGATAAGTTGTGGAAAAATATCGGTATGAATTTAGGTATTTTATACTGTAGATTACAATGCCTATGAGCAGCACCACGGTATCGCCCTGTTATATGACAATGATCTCTAACTTTATTAGTCCAAAGTAGGTTTTCACATATGTAACATTTATAAGCTTGTTGAAAATCTCGCGCATCGTCTTCTGAAAATGTCATGATCTGGTTTTCGGTTAGTATTTTGTAAATCTTTTTAACATCAGCAGAAAGAAAGTCTAAAAATTTTGAAACACAGTCAAATCCGCGATAACTTTTAAATCCATCATCATTAAAAGTATTATCTAACGAAGAAACAATGTTATAGGCGAATGCTACAGGCACGTGTTTTTGTAAAAATGTTGTGTTTGCAGTATCGGGTTCACTAACGGATGTTGGTTCAAGCAATGTTTCGAAATCGGCGTATATGACAAATGGAATGTTTTGTTTTCTATCATAATTTTTAAATTGTAATACAGAGCCTTTTTCGGGTAAAATAGTTACGATTCCCCCACACAGATGTTCATCAATTTGTTTAGGTGTAGGAAAAAACAATAAACAACTTTCGCAAAAATATAATTTGCTATGGTGTTTTGTGATTTGGGTTTTAACAAGACGAGGCAAGTCTTTGATAAGGCAATAATGGGATGAACGATCATTTTCTAAGAATAGTAGATGAATACTCTTAGATTTACCCTTACGCGATTCAGATCTGTACAGAGGACCTGTTATTAGCTTATTGTTTTTTAAACCATATACGTAAATATTTAAAAAGGGATTATTTCTTTCGAAAATAACTATATCTGAAAAAGTAATGGGAAAAGAAATGTTCTTAACATTTAAAACATCGCGAAAGTTTGGATAAGATGTTACTCGCTCTGCATGTTGATTGGTTGGATACAAAGCAGCCACAATGCACCACAAAAAACAATAATTATCATTATTGCGAATATTCAAGCACGCTTTTTTGTTTTTTATAAACTTAGGTAAATCTATAAAATGAGATCCACTAAGTGGTTGATACTTATTAACATTGACTTCTAAATGTAAAGTACACAAGAATGCCCATCCACTGTCTCTCTCCTCAAATTCTTCAATTTTTTTCATCAATGACGTCACAACCGTTTCGTAAATAGTATTAAAATCATAATTAAAATGGATAGCAAAATTTTTTGTGGCAAACGATTTGATTTCTTGTAAATCATTTTTATACAATAGAAATAAAGAAAAAAGTTCAAAATTAATTTTTACTGCGTTATGTTTTTTAAGTGATTCATCTATTAAACATTTAACCTGTTCGCGAATATTACAAAAAAATGTTTCTGGAAAATTATTTGCTTCATCTTTGGATGCAAAAACTCTATAGCTAATAATACGTCCTTTAAACGATGAACGTAAGATTTCAACATTTTCAATCATGGGCAATGTACTATTATTTTTGTGTTTATTAGTTCGTAAATGACTGGTCCAGCAACGATTTTCTACGTAAATATCGCAAACCGAGCAATAAGGCATTTTGATGAAATTATAAAATTGTTATACAGCTAACTGAATTTGGTATGAAGAAACTGAAAAGTGGAAAAGCTAAAATTTACCAAAATTTTAAATGTTATTTTACGAAAATACCATATCACTAACAATAACAAAATAAATTACAACACAGGATACAAAAAATGGATTGAAGAGAACAAATAAATACCTTATTAATTTACTAAACAGTTCTAATATAATTGTGTTCAATTTTCCAGCATAGCTCCTTGACCTGTTATCCTGTTAGCATTGCAAATGCAAATATTCATGTGTGATCTCAGTGGTAAATCGTAACCAAAAGTCAAACAGATGCTTCCTGAAAATAACGTTAACATTATTTAATAGTCTGTCCGACATTATACTATGCCTCTGCTTATCCCTGATGAGAAAAGTTCTAAGTGTTATGTTTACCTTTTATTTTTCTTGAATTATTTACTTTGATTTCCAAGTTAACTACTACAACGTAATGCTGTGTATTATCCTGATTTTGTTGGGAAAACCGCTTCGCAAGATTTCAAAGGTTTTTAGAAAACTTTTTCTGAAAATAACAAACATAATTATACGATTTACTTACAAGCATCAATATAAAATAATATATATACCTATATTTACCTTTCATACAGATTTACAGCTTCGAAAATGCGTTAGAACCATTATACATAAAAATCTTGATCAGTTGTAGCTCCCGTTCCTCATTTGTTGTTTTGTCTGTTTTGATCATATTGTATACAGCCTTATTCTGAAAATAAGATGCAAAGATTTATTAGATATGTACTTAGGTTAATAATTCAACAAAAACTTAAAAGTTTAATAGGTACATACTTAATATATTTACCTGAGAATTATTTGATCTTACGCACTTGTAGAAATTATCAGATAAAAAATTATGTACTTCTAAATATTTTCCTTAAGAATAAATCTTCAATCTCATCGTCTTTGTACAATTGTAAATTGTAATGTATGTGTAGCTGAAAAATAATAAAATTATTGCTATTTAAATTATAAATAAAATAACCATTAAGTATCAAAATAGATTATTATAAATTAATTATTAAAATAATAATTACCTGTTTAATGTTTCACAATTTCAATTTAAACTTGTAATATTACATATTTATTAGTAACATTTATTTACCGAAATACCTAAAACGTCTTTTAAATTTCAGGAAAATTCCACAACATCAGGCGTTTGTAATAAGACCATTGCTACATATCAACTTTCAGCGTTTCCGATATAATATAAAATTTGTGAAATGATGCAACGTAATTAATGTTTGGTAGTCAGCTATTTTACACAGGGCTGTCATTACGCTGCTTATATAACTACCGTTGTATGAAAATTGTAAGGAAATGGTGTGTGAACCCTAAGTGTTTTCGTTGTATCAGCAATTGATTCTACTTTAATTTGGCTTAGTATTCACTTTTTGAAGGTTTAAAATACGACCAAATAAAAAAGTTCCAGCACACACTAAAACCCAAGGATTTTAAGTTTCTTTTCATGTTAGTCATTTCCAGCCTTATAAGTCACTACGTTTTTCATTATGATCATTACAATTATTCCAAGTGAACTAAGTAACTTGCGACTCCGGACTTCAGTCGTGCACTCGTGATCCGCGATCGGTAAATTGTTGTACTCAGTCAGTAAAGTCAGTGTTGGCAACCGCCATCACCAACACCAGTTGAAGTTCATCGTGCCTGCTGGCGCTGCTCTCTTCTTGAAGTAGAGTAAGTCCATTACAAGTCAAGGAAAAATGTAAGTATAAAATATTCGAAACTCTTCTGACTCTAAACTTCAGAACCACCGCCTACTTTTCAATTTATTTTATTTTAACGTATGTATCACTTTTTTGTTTCAGGTCCGATTCTGAGGGTTCATGCTATCAAACTCCATCAACCATTGAACTAAAAACGAAAACTGGTCGTAAACCTACAGAAAAAAATGGAAAACGCAAATCAAAATCGGACCGTCCCAGGTAAATTACATATTATTTTACATGTTTCAGGCCTGCTTTTGACTATGGGATATATTACATCTCGTGACGTAATATTAACATCTCGCCATTCATTTGACGCTTGGGATGTAAATATATGTATATTATAGCACAGTAAGTGATAATATTTTACACCTCGGGATGTACTATATATTTCATAGTGAAAAGTCGGTCACATTATGTTTGTCTCATCAAGTAAATTACATAGGTTTTTACATGTTTCATTATGTTTGTCTCATCAAGTTTCATGAGTGTAGCGATTGTTAGGGAAGGTACGTATTTACGCGACCAGGTTTTTACACCAGGTATTTGCTTCCAAGTACGTACACCAGGTACCGCCCGAAATACTTGCAAGACTTCAAAGTATTTTATACGGCTACTCGGACTCGCTCCATCGGGGTTCGACGCTCGCCCGAGTCTCGCTGATTCGTGACGTGGCTTCGGCAGTCGCGCGATCATGCTTCTTATTTGTAAGAGTCTACGGCACAATTTCGTATGCAAGTATTTTTACTTTAATGGTTTGTCTTTGCAAGTATTTCTTTGTAAACGCGATTGTGCTCTTTATTTAAAGGCAGTCACGTTTCAATTTCCTATGCAAGTATTTTTTATTCCAACAGGACTTGGCATGGATGTAGGAAGTTCAATCGTCTCTAAGTAGGTATTTATTTGAGAACGCGATTATGCTCCTTATTCATACTATATTACGGGTCAATTTCCTATCCAGATAGAAAATACTTGAACGTACTTGGAAGCCCTGGTACTCGATTTTGCAAGTAAGACCCATCTCTAGATTGTTGTCGTTACTGTTAGTACTTCTTTAAGTGTTATACTCATCGAGATTATTGAAAAGCCTTATTAAATATCATTTCTTGACCACACAGTTCAGTATCCAACATAATTGGGTTTGTAATTAGTAAATTAACAAGGTAACATATAAGTAGGTATGTTGTTTAAAAATTAAATAGTGTAATTGGCTTCGGTCGTACTATTTAAATAAATAAATTAAACAAAAGTTATTTTGTTTTTACAGTAAAAAAGCTACGAGTGATATATTCGGTATCAGCCAGGCTCGCGAGACAGGCGCGGAAGTCGGAGAGGGATCATCTGGTCAAGCAAGCCTGTCGTCGCTGTTCGTGTACCGAGTGGCTAACGGGTGCGAGCGACGCACAGCTCACACCGAGGGCGAATATTACATAGATTGCAAGGTGTACCGAGCTGACGACGCGCGCAACACCGACTCGATGGAGCTATGGAAGAAGGCACTTGTACGAATCAAGCTCCAGGCCGACATTGACTGTCCTCAGTGGAGAAAACTGCAGGACTTTGTACGTTCTGCAGATGTTTTGTTCCCCGACAAACCAGTTTTTTACGATAAATAAATAGGTAATAAATATGGTTTAATTTCAATGAATGTTTTTTTTTTTATTTCTCTACTATGTATGCCCACACTTCATTTCACACACATCTAATACAAACACAATTAAATACATACGTGTGTATACGTGTGTGTATACACAGTCGTATTTCATACCACTGTTTAAAGCACTAAACACATATCAATAGAATAACACTAAACACGTGACATCTTTACAAACCATACTAAGTACTACCACTTTGCATTACTAACTACTAAACCGAGTCGACCGTTCACGATTGGACATCGACCGTTCACAGAAAGACCGAGTAGAATTAGGCGCTGAACTAGTATTTACTAGAATTGAATTTGAGATAAGCCACCCAACGATATCAAAAAAATGTTATTGGGCATTCTACCCCACCGAGAGTGACTGAGGCGAACGGAGCTGTGAGCCGAAGGAACGGTAGGTGGGGTAGAATGCCCAATAATATACTACTCCGGTCAGTCACTAAAATGTCGTCGAGCAAGCATAGGACCCCGTCTAGTCCTGATAACACCGTTTCCATAGCGCGTTGGAATATAGACGGCGCACTAGACAGTCCGAATACTAGTCGAGTATAATTAAATAAACCTCGGTGTGTATTGATACAAGTGATTGGCTGAGATTCCTCGTCTAACAAAAACTGATTATAGGCCATGGTCAAGTCAATTTTTGAAAATTGATGGCCCCCGTATAGTTTTGAAAATAGTTCGTGTACCGTGGGTAGAGGATATTGTTCTATCATCAGCTGTTTGTTAATTGTAACCGAATAATCGGCACACAATCTCACGGAACCGTTGTGCTTAAGCACGGGTACGATTGGCGACGCGTACTCCGAGTGCGCAACGGGCTTTAGCACACCTAGGTCCACTAAACGTGTTATCTCTTCGCCGACCTTATCACGTAATGCGAACGCAATTGGACGCGCTTTACAGAATATCGGTTTCATATTTTCCTTTAATTTTAATTTAACACGATATTTATTAAATTTACCAAGCTTTTCCGAAAATAGTTCTAGAAAACGCGATTGCAATTGTTCCTCCATACTCTGCTCACCCTTCAAAAAGTTACAGGGCGTCAACTTAAGTTTAAACCTTGATAAAAAATCTCTGCCTAACAGTGGTGGTCCGCCATTGCGAATGACGTATATATCCAATGTCTGAGTGTGCCGCATGTACGTTACTGGCAGGTTTATGTACCCTACACATTTCATATTATTGCCGGTGTAGCTAAAAAAACTTTTTTTGGAATCTAGTAACGGAATTTTACTGAACAAGTTTTTATAGGTACCTTCGGATATAACTGTCACCGCTGAACCACTGTCTATTTGAAATTGTACATCCTTTCCGTTAATTAAAACTATTTCTGTCATGGGTTCCCCCCGGACTGAGCGTATGTTATATAATGACTTACCGTCGTCGTCGTCCCCACTCGCATCACCCGTCAACACGTAATTAACCTTATTACACATTTTACGCAAATGACCTTTGGTGTTGCACTTGTTGCATTTGTAGCTTGCGAACCGACATTGGGATGACTCATGATTATTACGACCGCACACTGTACATTTTGATTTACCGGCAGCACTAATGGGTTTAGCACTATGTACTTCTTTGACGATCTTGAACACTGGCGTCTGCTGCCCAAGGACAGCCGTAGCAGTGGCGGCGCCCACTCGCGCGCACCGCACGCTCTCCGCTAACTCCACCGCCTTGGCCAGAGTCAGCTTGTCGGTGTCCTGCGCGAACAGCTTCTCTCGTTCCTGCCCTGCTACCATTCCCATCACGAACCTGTCTCGTAACGCTTCCTCGACGTTACTAAATTTACAATGTGCCGTAAGTCCTCGTAGCCTTGACGCCCATTGCGTATGTGTCTTTGCAAGTGGGCAGGGCACATTGCTCGCAGAACGGATGGCCGATGGTGCCGAAAAGTTTTGGAATGGTGACCGCGAACCGGAAGACGATACGTTGGAAGGCCTCCCACAAGGTGGACCGATGACCTGGTTAAGGTTGCGGGAAGACGCTGGAGGCGAGACGCACGGGATTGGTCAATGTGGAGACGCCTGGGGGAGGCCTATGTCCAGCAGTGGACGTCTTTCGGCTGAAATGATTATAACGATGATGAATTAATTCAAATATTATTTTATTTTTTATGTTTTAAATCATGTAATTTATGAAAATAAAAAGAGGATCATCAAAAAGGAGTCTGAATTAGAATCTGAATCTTAAGAGAACTATGTGATGAGCGATAATACATCTGCTAACATTACAATAAAAGAAAGCCTAACCATGATGTTAACTAAAAATGAGAAGTGAATGAAACTCGGCAATAAAAAAACAGACTCGTTAATTTATTACACGCGGAAATGGCGCTCTATAATTATAGCAGCAAGCGAATTCCAATTCCGTATTTTATGCTATCGGAGGGAACCTTCAAAAGGCGCCTGGACTTTTGGGGAAAAACAATCAGGGAGTGTAGGACAGTCACCGTCTTTTCTGAGATTACTCCGTGGACGAACAGCGTCCCAACTCTAATCGCCCAAAACCGCGGGGCCAGCCTGCCTTAACTGGTACACGCGGGGTCTCGGCGTATTTGGCGCCGAGGCGGTTGCCTCCATGATGCCTCCTTGTCCGAGTGGTATCGGCCCTCTCACGTTCCCACTCGGTGGCCTCCTTCTAGAACATGACGGTCTCATAAAAGAAAGCGATTTCGCTCCAGTTTTCTGTCTCACAAGCATAGCCTTCACTAGTGTTGGCAGAGACAGGTCTCACACGGTCCTGGCAACCAAGACCTGCCGCTCAGAGGACAGGACACTCCTCAAGAATGTGTTGTGCAGAATCTAGGTCACCTCCACAGTGGTGGCAATTTGCTGTGGCTTCTCGCCCAATCCTATTAGGTACTTATTGTATCACCCGTGTCCGGTTAATACCTAAGTGAGCCTTTTTTTAAATATATTATAGGCTCGCGCTTGACTACAATCTCACCTGATGGTAAGCGATGATGTGGTCGACGATGAAGAACGCTTGCCTAGAAGTAACCTATTCACTCTTGACATAAAGACCCCTAGATTGTAGCTATTGGGAAACACAGACTCCGGCAGGGAATTCCACTCCTTAGCTGTATCACAGATAATATAATACTAGCATACAGATGCCTCATCCCATACAAAGAAACCGTGCCGACGTAACTAGCATTTTTCATCTGATTAATCTTGTTATTTTTGTAAGTAGATCAATCGCGTCCGATCCCGTTTCACGGCAATAGTTGGTGTTTGCAGCGACTTGCAATTAAAAGAGTTTACTAGGTTCGTGAATATTTTATCTTTAAATACAGTGAAGGTTCGTTTTGTAGTACTTTTTTGCACGTTTTTACAGTCTTTTTTGGAACCAAAATGTGTTACAATGCAAATTTTAACAATCGAGAGGAATGCCTCAGAAATTTTAAAATGCGTCATCTATTGGCATGAATTTTAAATGATCCGTTCAAATAATGTTTGAAATATGAATTGAGAGCCCAATATTCCATAATTTTGTACTTCGGAGAGTTGATTAAACAAGAACATACAATTTTTATGTTGCGTGACCCCGTGACTGTACGCATAATGAAAGTATTTCCGAAACGTTTAGTGCGTATGGGTGGGATGTGTGACCATGTACCGATGGCGCATCGCCGTACGTCTGGTAGTCCGATGATTGAACGGGCTTGGCGGAATTAGATCATGCAATTCCATCGCCCACTCCCCGAAATGCAACCGATAAAAAACCGACAAGCTGGCAACTCGGCGACGATGTTCAAGGCTCTGGAGCTTTGACTTAACCAGTGCCTCATTGCCGATGAGCCTCTTGGCCCGATTTTCGATCGACTCTAGTGCATCAAGCTGGTATTTGGCAGATCCGTCCCAGAGATGAGAACAGTACTCCATGCATGATCGAACTTACGCTTGATACAAGCTAAGCAGCTGTTCTGGCTTGAAGAACCTTCTAACATTTGCAAGGATCATCAGCTTTTTGGCAGCCAGCTGAGCCTTTGCCTCAATGTATGGGCCAAAATTGAGAGTCGAAGTCAACAAGAAGCTCAAGATGGTCAGTTATTGGCCCAGTCACATCTCGGAAAGTTGGAGCCGGGTGAAATTGGCTCTTTTTAGCGGAAAAAAAGACTAGGTTTAGCAGCATTAAACCTGACCAGATTGGCATCGCCCCATTCAGAGACTGCCTGCAAGGACAGGTTTAAGCGCTCCACCATGGCCTCCCGGAGAGACTGGATCTGAGGCCCGGTAGCGTTGGACATGTATCTCTCTGCAATAGTGCAGTCGTCTGCATACCCAAAGGTTTAAGCAGATCGTTAATGTGGAGCAAGAATAAAGTTGCTGAGAGTACCGACCCCTGAGGGACTCCGGCATTAATATCTAATTGGTCCGACGAGCATCCATCGATAACCAGTCGAATGGACCGATCCCTCAGGAAGTCTGCAATCCAATCACACATACCACCGGGCAGACCGAATGAAGAAAGCTTACCAATAAGGCTTTCGTGCCAGACCCTATCAATAGCCTTCGAGATGTCGAGGGAGACGGCAAGCGCTTCCCCGTGCCTCTCAATGGCCTCACTCCAGATGTGAATGGCATACGCTAGAAGATCCCCAGTAGACCGCTTTCGGCGGAAGCCGTATTGGCGGTCACTAAGGATATCGTTTGCTTCTAGGTATGCCAGGAGCTTTATATTTAGTACACGTTCCAAACTCCTACAGAGTATGGAGGTAACAGATATGGGCCTGTAGTTGGTGGGGTCAGCTCGACTGCCCTTCTTGGGCACGGGCTGTACGTTAGCTTGCTTCCATGCATTCGGCACTTTTCCAACCTCATACGAAAGGCAGAATAGGCGTTTCAAGACTGGAGACAGTTCAGGCGCACAGGTTCTAAGAACCATTGCTGAAATTACATCAGGGCCGCTAGCCTTGTTCACGTTGAAGTGGCTCAGCACCCTACGGACGTCCTTTTGGTGGATACGAATGTCCGACATACTCGTCTCGCATCTATCAGGAGAAGGAGGGGGCCGCGCGTCACCAGGATTTAGACGTGAAGATGCCGCAAAAAAAGAGGTAAATAAAATGTGCCTTCTCCTCAGCGGAGTGGGCCAGCAACCCATCGGGTTTCAGCAGTGGTGGTAGTGAGGGACGGGAAAATTTCGACTCGACCGACTTAGTCAGGGACCAAAACGCTTTACTATCTGCTGGGTAAGAAGCGAGTTTGGTCCCTATTCGGCCAATGTAGTCGAACCAAGCCCTTCGCAACAACTTGCAGGACTTGGCAGCCCTGTTGAAGGCCTTCTTCTTCCGAGCCATGTCACTCGCCTTGCGCGGTCGAGCTCCGACTCAAGCCAGGTACGCCTCACGTTTAAGTGCGTCGGCGCGCTGACATTCGGCGCCAAACCATGGCCGGTCGACGCTGGACATTATTACGTCAGAGAACGGAATGTAGTACTCTATTCCCTTTTTATTTTATTTTTTTAGCGTGGAGAAATGCTCATGCATACTGCGCTACCACGGGGCGATAGCGCAGTTATGTGGGACTCTAACCCACTAAAACTCCACGGTGTCCTCCTGTGCCGCTTATGGCGGGAACACGGGAACGCGTTAGCATACATCCGCGAACCCGCCGCGGCTGTCCGTCTCCCCTCCTCTGGGTTTTACCCCCATCACCGGCGCACCAGAACACACAGTACGCCGTGACCACCCCGGGGACCAAACCAGCACATGGGTACCAGACAACCCCGTGTATGGCACCCTTGGTCCCCCTGTGACGGGTCAGGACAGTGGCCCCGCCACCTACCACTTTTCGGCCGCAGGGGATAGGGAGAGCGGCCAGCGCTATACCGACACTCCTCCTCCCCTGCGGCCCCACCGCGTCCGCCATCAGACGGTGGCGACCCCGTGCAAGCCGCGGAGGGTAGGGCGAGCGGCGCACCGTAATACCGGCACTCCTCTCCCGCCGCGGCCTCCGACCCTCAGCCGCGATGCCTTTCATACCACATCGCGGCCCGCCTCAGTTGCGATGTCGCCTAGGCAACACCGCAACCTACATGTTGGCCGCTACGTCGTCGGCTTATCGGCAAAAGCCCTGACGAGCGGCCCCTCCTCGGGTTCCTCTTGGCTTCACCGTGGTTGTCCAAGCCACGGCTACTGAGCCCCCCCGCCTCGACAATGCGGGAACCCACCGGGGGGGAGTACTCTATTCCCTGACGCAACACATCCGTCACGGCGTCCGCGCACGACGATGGATTAGTCGAAGAAAAGCAAGTAGACTGCCAAGGATAGCACGCGAAAAAAAATCGCATACCATCGCAATCTGCTGACTTGTACCGCCAAACCCGCCGGGTGCCTCTTGGACTGGGATCGGCAGGGGAATAGACGGACATAGACTTCACCAGACAGTGGTTGGAACTACCCAAAGGTGAAGCTATCGGCACTGAGTATCTGTCCGGATCTATTGTCAGCAGAAGGTCCAAGCAATTCGCCGTGTGCGAATCAGCATCCGGTACCCTCGCTGCCCCCTGGACCGGCTGGGTGAAGTTTAGCGCTTGCAGAAGCTTACGCATCTCCCGTCCAGCATGATCAGTACACTGGTATGGGAAGAGCCACTCCTGGTGGTGGGCATTAAAGTCCCCCAGTAACACTAATTGGGCAGAAGGGTACTGCTGCTGTGCCGCATCAGCCGCCTCACTGAGGTACTCTGTGAGCCTGGACGTCTCCTGATCTCCGCTGTGTGAACGGTAGATTTCGGTTGTCGGTTAGGTACCTATCCAGACTACCAATTATACATTTTTAGTTAAGTTCAAGTATTATTCTGATTGCCTATTATATTTGGCTCGACAGTTTCGTAATTTCGAAACTGAGTAGCCCAATTTCGTAAGCTAATTTCGAAATTGGAAATGTTCGAAACTGCATACCCTTACCAAAACTAAAAAGAGGTAAATAATTTTTTTTTTAACAATAAATCAAACTGACTTCCAAAACAAAACACTACTAAGAGCTTGTTATAGTATGAGCCAACACCTAAACGGCAAGATTGCAGCGACCTAGAAACAGTGCATGGAAACAGCCTTACACGTGTAGCCTAAAGCGCTGATGCCACACAGTGACGTGGGTCATACGATGCCCCTGTTTACCGGATGAAGGTGTTTTTCTAGAAATAAGTAATTATGTGAACTTTAGCGATTCATTCTGTATCTAGTATCGATCGGAATAGGAATTCTATTTTTGTTATAATTAATATTGTAATTTTACTTTAATTAAAGATAGTTTAAAATCATTTTGGTTTTTTTTGGGTCCTCCGACAGCGACGTACATATTTGGCGCAGTCGGTAGGATACTCGAGGCGTCTCGAGTTAAGCTAGATAGGGCTATTCTCATATCGAATACCATCCCGCTAATTCGCTACCGCCGTCGTGAGCGATCGCGATCACCGAGTATCCTGAACAAGAACCTGACGTCCTGCGCGGAGAAGAAATCCAGACATCGATCCCAGAGGTACCAAAATGCAGATTATGTAAGTACACTGACAATCGTTTCTGTGAGTTGCTTTCAATTCCCTTCCCCCTTATCTATAGTGGTTAATTTTAATAGCAATCATTTTTCACCCTAAGCAATCTACGCCAGAAGGGCCATCGCGCTCTAGATTAGCACGTAGAATAGATATAGACCTAAATAGAGATAACAGTGTAGATTTAGATATTACAGTTGATAGTTTAGAGAATTCGTTAAGGTTAGAGAGTTTTGAACCTGTCATAATGTCCGACCCCGATTTGATTTTTAAGACCTTTCGTTTAGTTCCGGATTTCGACGGTAATCCACACATTTTACCAAGATTTATACATCTTTGCGTTCAAATTGCTTCTGAGTATTTAGGAGCTAATCCCGAAAATGCGTTGGCTAAGCTATGTCTAATAAACGGCATTTTAAATAAAATAACTGGACCTGCCGCACGTATTATAAATTCAAACGGCATATCTGAAGATTGGGATAGTATTAAAACGTGTCTTATAAATATTTTTTCTGACCAGAGAGATGAGACCGCTCTTTACAATGATCTTATGCTAGCAACTCAGGGAAACAATTCACCTCAAGAGTTTTATGATATATGCCTTAATCTATTCAGCACCATTATGACGTATGTTACTCTACACGAGACTATTCAAACAACCATAGATGCCAAACGTACCCTGTATCGGAAGTTAACCATGCAGGCATTTGTTCGTGGTTTAAAAGAACCGCTGGGTTCACGTGTACGATGCATGCGTCCTGATAGTGTCGAAAAAGCGCTTGAATTTGTGCAAGAAGAATTGAACGTTCTTTATTTGCAAAACCGTCATGAACCAGTAACTGATAAAAAGTCAAATATACAGTTAAACAAGCCGTTGCCGATGGTTCCAATGACACATGTTAACCCTAAACCTAAAACGTTCAATTTTAATGCACGAGCGGAGCCTACTGCAAACTTTCAGCCGCTTCAGACATGGAGACCGAATTATCGAGTCAATCAGCGTATCCCGTTTGGGAATGTTTCCGGAATGCCTTTGCATTCACAGCAGATGTATCGCGCGCCGATGTCGCATACGCAGCAAATGTTCCGCGCGGCTCCGCCGAATTATAACCGTTTTAACAATAATTACCACATGCAACCGCGAGTTGCCCCTCAAAGTTCTGGCCCTAAGCCTATGAGTGGCGTTAGCCATTATATTACTAGGGAAAAGCCAACGTTTGGCCAACCAGGAAATCGTGACTGGCGTATGAACGGAAGCCCGCCGCCATCTAATTACTTTAAAACCAAAGAGATGAATATGAACGTATGTGTAGACGATGGAGGTCAACTTTATTACTATCCAGAATATTCCATTGAACCCGATTATAATTGTTACATGGAAGATCCTGAATATTTTAACATAGTACCAGCATATTGCGCAGGTACTGATTTGAGCCACGAAAATATTGGTGTAGATTTTCCAGTCGGTTCAACTATAGAATCCGAAACATCCACATCTAAACCTGCTAGCGATGAGGATTTTCAGAGGCGGACGAAATCAGACAAGTCAAAATAGAACTAAATTTACAGACACAAAGACAGCTTCCATTTATTCAAATTTCACAGCCGCCTTTAAGATTACTAATCGATACGGGCGCAAATCAGTCTTTCATTAGCCCCGAAGCTGTACAAACATTTTTCAGTAACTTTCCTTTGAATTTCGATCCCTTTGAGGTCACAAATATACATGCTACAACAAGAAATAACTATTCTATAAACATTCCTACATTTACTGAATTTCAGGAACACGATGATATTAAATTATTTATTTACAAATTTCATGAATTCTTTGACGGGCTTATAGGATTGGATCTACTGGAAAAATGGGAAGCTAAAATCGATCTTAAAGATAAATTGTTAATAACGCGTAATTCTACTAACTCAATCAGTATGTACAACTCGCGTAATGTAAACTATACGAGGATGTCATACCGGCCAACTCATCAAAAATACTGCGAGTACCGATTAATTTACATGATGGCGATGCGTTAATTTCCGAACAGACTATAGCAAATTGCATTATTAGAGATTGTATAACTACGGTAAAAAATAACCGCGGATTTTTGGAAGTCTTTAACCCCACTTCACATGATTTGATATTCTCAATGGATCGTGCCGTGCAAGCGGAGACTTATAATATTCAGTGCGAACGTACCGAACAAAAATCTTATGATATTCATCACTCACACATCGAACAGATGTCAGTAAGAGCAAAAGATGTTATATCGCGTTTGCGGACGGACCATCTTAATGACGAAGAACGTATTAACTTAGAAACCTTATGTGGAAATTACTCCGATGTATTTTACATAGACGGAGAGGCTTTAACATTTACTAATAAAATAAAACATCGTATTCGTACCACCGATGAAGTGCCGATTCACACAAAAAGCTATCGGTATCCGTACATACATAGAGATGAGGTCAGAGATCAGATTAGCAAAATGTTAGATCAGGGCATTATAAGACCATCAGAGTCTGCCTGGAGCTCGCCTATTTGGGTCGTTCCAAAAAAGGCAGACGCTTCTGGGAAAGCCAAGTGGCGCTTAGTAGTCGACTTCAGGAAGTTGAATGAGAAAACCCATGATGACAAGTATCCCATTCCGAATATTAATGACGTTTTGGATAAACTTGGGAACTGTCAATACTTTACAACTCTTGACCTTGCAAGTGGATTTTACCAGGTGGAGATGGATGCCATCGACATCCCCAAGACCGCATTTAATGTGGAAAATGGCCACTATGAGTTCTTACGAATGCCCATGGGGTTAAAAAACGCACCATCGACATTTCAACGTGTTATGGACAATGTCCTCAAGGATCTCCAGAACACGGTCTGCCTAGTTTATTTAGATGATATCGTGGTCTTTAGTACATCCCTGCAGGAACACATAATTAACCTTGAAAAGGTATTCAAAAAAATACGGGAGTCAAATTTTAAAATACAATTAGACAAGTCAGAGTTTCTTAAGCTAGAAACATCTTACCTAGGACACGTTATAACAAGAGAAGGCATCAAGCCAAATCCAGACAAAATTATGGCAATACAAAACTACCCTATCCCAACTACTCCCAAAGAAATCAAACAATTCCTTGGTTTAGTTGGGTACTATAGAAAATTCATCCCGGACTTTGCCCGCGAAACAAAACCACTGACGCAATGCTTAAAGAAAGGTAGAAAAGTAATAATTAACTCCGAATACACCGCCAGCTTTGAAAAATGTAAAGCCCTAATAACCAATGATCCGATTCTACAATACCCTGACTTCCATAAGGAATTCATTTTAACTACTGACGCCTCTAACGTCGCGCTAGGTGCTATCCTATCACAGGGAACGGTTGGCGCTGATAAACCTGTTTGCTATGCGTCCCGCACACTCAATGAAAGCGAAACAAACTATAGCACGATCGAAAAAGAACTTCTCGCTATAGTTTGGGCCACAAAATACTTTAGACCGTATTTGTTCGGGAGAAAATTTAAGTTCCGTAGATCATTACAGATCATAAACCACTTCAGTGGGTAATGAGTCTGAAAGAGCCCAGCTCTAGACTTACTAGGTGGAAGCTTAAACTATCCGAGTATGACTTTACTGTAATCTATAAAAAGGGTACAAGTAACACAAACGCGGACGCCCTCTCCCGTATTCAAATACATAACGAGGAAACTTGCTCTTTAGCAGTAAATATTTCTGAACGCCCAGCTTCAATAGGTAACTCGTCCACGGTATCAGCCCACACCAGTCAGGAAAATCCCATCCTCGAGGTTCCGATTGTTGACCAACCGTTAAACAAGTTTCATAGACAGATTTGCATAACTGTAGTTGGTGATATAAAAAAACGTCCTACAGCATCCAAGCCCTTTGATACACATACCAGAACAGCCGTCCAAGTATCTCAATCTAATTTATAATCAGATATTATTAACATTATCAAGGAATATGTAAACCCAAAAGTTCAAACTGCGTTACTTATAAATCCACCTCTGGCAATGTACGAAATCATACCGATTATTCAAGATAAATTTAAAAGCTCGGCAATGAACCTTGTATTAGTCAAGAGAGAGGTCGAAAACGTTAAGGAATATTTAAGGCAACAAGAGATCATTAAGCATTACCACGATGGGAAAAAAAACCACCGTGGAATAAACGAATGCTACTTAGCCCTCTCTGAACGTTACTATTGGCCAAAAATGAAGAATGAAATAACAAAATTCATCAACGATTGTACTATCTGTGGCCAAGCGAAGTATGATCGTCATCCTATAAAACAATGATTTAATATAGTACCCCCGGCTACCAAACCATTTGAGACCGTTCATATTGATCTGTTAACAATCCACAATGAAAAATACCTAACAATTGTGGACGTATTCTCCAAATACGCACAGGCTTATTATATACGAGATGGTACAGCAGTTAGTGTCTTACAAGCATTACTGAAATTCTGCACACATCACGGCCTACCTTTAACCATCGTATCGGATAACGGTACGGAATTCACCAACCAACTATTTAACGAATTCATTAACCTGCATAAAATAATTCATCATAAAACTCTGCCACATGCTCCAAATGACAATGGGATTGTGGAGCGTTTTCACTCATCTCTATTAGAACATTTACGTATCTTAAAACTAACCCATAAAGATGATGATGTAATCAACCTCGTCTCGTATGCGATCTTAGCATACAATAGCGCAATACACAGTTTTACTAAATGCCGACCATTTGATATCATAACTGGACACTTCGACCCGCGAGATCCTTTTGACGTAGATCTATCCAAACATCTCTTACAACAATACACACAGAATCATATAGAAAAGATCAAGTTAGTCTACAACTTCATAAATGAATCTTCCCTTGCAAACCGTACGAAAATTGTAGAAACCCAGAACAAAACTCGCGAGCCTGAAGCCGAATATCAGCCCCAACAACGTATTTTCATCAGTAACCCTTTAGCGAGTCGTCAAAAATTAGCCGCTAGGTACACCCACGATACCGTATTAGCCGATCTACCTATACACATTTATACATCCAAAAAGCGAGGTCCCGTCGCTAAAAGTCGGTTAAAAAGAGTACCTAAAAGCGCTCTATTGTTACAGGGTGCTACTGGTCCTGACTGTTCCTTTGATAGCAGCCCAGGAAACATACCAAAAGATAACACTTGAAAGCTTGGACGATGGTCCAGGAATACTTCCCTTTCGGCTTGGTGCAACTAAACTTATAACTCATTATCATACCTTCTTGCAATACATTCAAATTAGAGATATCTAAATATTACAATGTTACAGGATCAGATAGATAACTTTAGGCAAAAGTTAGATAGTAATATGCATGCGTTGTATGAGATTCAATTAGAATATCTTTCAAAAAAACTACAAAGCGTCGTATACCAATTAGAAACCATAAAACCAGGACGTGTAAAGCGAGGTCTCATAGATGGATTAGGTTCTATTATAAAAAGTATCACAGGAAATTTAGATTACTCAGACGCGGTCAGATACGATAATACTATCAAAATCCTTCAGGAAAAAGACTACAGAACCACTGAAGAACTAAATAACCACATCAGTTTCAGTAAGGAGTGGATGGCCCAGTATTCCAATGTAATCGAATCCAATGTAGCAGTTAGAAGCTAACCAAGTTAAAATCAATGAAACACTAAAATTATTACTAGATGGAGATGCTTACAAAGATTATAGTCTTATAAGATTTGCAAAATTCGGACAGTGTTTAACTATATTAACTGAAAATCCAGATGAAGTACTAAACGAGTTGGTAAGAGTTGAGAACATACTAGCATTTATTCATAGCTCAAGTACACATCATTCCATGATCAGCATAGATGTTTTAAGCCATATGATTAAAAGATTAGTTAAAATCTACGGTAGAGATAAGGTAATAGATTTAGAACTCAGAGAATACTATGACGTTATTAAACCAGGATATTATTATTCAGGCAGTCAAATAGTAATTATATTTAAATTCCCGATATTTGCTACAGAAATATACGACCTCTATAAATTGTCAATAGCCCCGAATAAATTTAGGCAATCCCTTATTCCCCCTTATCCTTTGATTGCAACAAGCAGGAAAGGTTATGTGTACATAGAGGCTGAATGCCCGAAGTATGACAACTGGTATCTCTGCGGAGAAAAGATGAGTCACCATCTGCGGCAAGACCCTGATTGCATACAGAAACTTATTATGGACCAGTCTCTCGATGGAAGCTGCGAAATTGAAACTACATTATTATCAAGAATAGCTATGGAGGAGTTGGATGAGAAGCACTACGTCATATCATTTCCCAACACAACACAAATACACACCTTATGCGGACGAGAAGAATACACCCTATTGAATGGTAGTTACTTGGCTACTATACCCGTGAACTGCTTCCTGTATACCCCAGAGTTCACCATCACTAATCTCAACGATCATGTGGAAGGACAACCAATCAAAATTACGAAACTAACTTACAATGCAGAAGACCACCCAGAACCAGTACAAATCAACCTCAACTCGATCGATCTTACTAAACTACACGATACCCAATATAAAGTACTGTCGCAGCCTCCCCTGCGTGTGCAACAATTACCAGCGGAATACTTATATCATACAACGATCCCGTTTTACGTCGTAATATCCAGTATACTTGCACTTGGCATATTCATCATTCTAAGACACCGTAAGAAATCATAATCTGAAATCAAGAAACAACCTACAGGAGATGAGACTTATGCGGAGCCTGAAGCATCTGGAGTACCGAAGACAACTTCAGCAATATTTTCTCAGTTAAAACTTCAAAAATAATTGCTGATCTGACGGTGGAGGTGTTATAGTATGAGCCAACACCTAAACGGCAAGATTGCAGCGACCTAGAAACAGTGCATGGAAACAGCCGTACACGTGTAGCCTAAAGCGCTGATGCCGCACAGTGACGTGGGTCATACGATGCCCCTGTTTACCGGATGCAGGTGTTTTTCTAGAAATAAGTAATTATGTGAACTTTAGCGATTCATTCTGTATCTAGTATCGATCGGAATAGGAATTCTATTTTTGTTATAATTAATATTGTAATTTTACTTTAATTAAAGATAGTTTAAAATCATTTTGGTTTTTTTGGGTCCTCCGACAGCGACGTACATATTTAGCTAAATAACTTTCTTTTCCAAAGTCGGTGTCGAATAACAGAAAACAATGGGTACAAAAGAGACAAGAAAAGAAAGTAAATTTTCGCTTTGTAGTGTTTTGTTTTGGAAGCCGGTTTGATTTTTTGTCACTTTGTAGTTTTCATATTTGGAAGTCGGTAGTATTTTTTTGCGAAATAGTTTTTTTTATTTTGCACTTTTTGTTGTACTACTACCTAGTACGTTGTAAAATGTTATGTGTCACTGTTCGTTTTCCCCAAATAAATAAAATAAAATAAATAAATATCACCGAAGTTTTTCATCAGAACTTCACCAAATTTAAATGGGTCGAATTTCGGAACATACTCTTTCAAACAAAAAAAAACAAATTTTGAAAATCGGTCACTTGACGGAGATATAGGTGAACATACAAAAAAAGCAATCATGAAGTCGAACATAGAATTTCCTCCTTTTTGGTAAGTCGGTTAAAAACAGCGCCTAAGCCCCGTTTTTATCTGTTAAATCCAAAAGCGCGTAACTTCTTGGATTTTAGTCTATCTAATATTATAAATTTGAAAGTTTGGATGGATACATGTGTGTGTGTGGATGTATGTTTGTTACTAAATCGCGCCAGAACGGATCTGGATGAAATTTTGGGTACGGAACCCTAATTACCTTTCAGTGCGATACGAGGTCTGAAAAACTCCGTATAAATTATTATTTGCCCGAGCGTATTTCAACGATTAATTTTGTTTAAATTAATCGTAATGAAGTGGTTTAGAGGTATGTTAGAATTGTCATATATTAAGAAGGAGGACGAAACTTTCTTATCTCCGAGGTGATCCCGGCGACAGTCAGTATCCACACCCATGTTACATAAGGTTTTATAAGTTTTTTTTTTTAAACTGCACGCGACCTACATTGTTGTAAGGGGACAACAGATTTCCAAGGGCAAAGTTAATTTTGTCCCTTCGTTACAGCAATTTTCGGTTTTTTCATTGTTTATGAATGTCAGTAATGTTACGCAATCATTTTGGTGAATGTAGACGTTTATACAGAACCTTGAACCTTGAACGACGGAGAAGCACGCTTGCCTAGAAGTAATCTATTCACCCCTAATTTAATTACCCCTAGGTTATCAGGAAATAAAGACTCCGCCAGGAAATTCCACTCCTTATCTCACTATTACTCGCAATAAAGAATTGTTATTATAATAATCCGCAGGAGACCTCGCCGGCATCCTGCGACATGACGAATTCTACCGGATCAGCACACCCAAGACGCTGTGGTACAGCTACGCCATCGAGACCAACAGCACCCTGGTGTACTGGCTGCTGACCTGGTTCCTACACTACATCCCGGGGTACTTCCTCGATGGAGTGGTGTCTATCCTTGGCGTCAGGCCTAAGGGGGTGCCTCCGTAAGTACTTATACCAGCAGCTATTGACAGAGACCAACAGCTAGTGGTCGAGACCAACAGCTTCTATCAAAGACAACAGCTACTGACAGAGTTCAACAGCAGCCTGCTCTAACAGCTTTCCTGCAGCCTAATTGTGTAAGTGGATTCGGCAAAGGCAACAATCTGGTTCTTGCCCAAAAACACACACATACACAAAAAAGTTGAATCTTTATTCAACTTTTTTATGTATGTGTGTGTTTTTGGGAAAAACCAGATTGTTTCCGTTGCCGAATTTACTTACGCAATTAGGCTGCTGGAGTCACTTAGTAGGCGATCAGAATCTCTAATATCTGAATACGTATTACGACTCGGTCCAGCTCACTCTAAGTTATCTGACCGGTCTGATGGTGACAAAAGCGACGAGGGGTAGTCTCTGGCTTCTAAGGTGCACCTCTGCTTAACCCTTCGGGGAAAGCAGGCGTGACAGTTTTATTGTTTACCATGCTATTATTTAAAAAAATTGTTTGCATAAAAATACAAAAATGAAAGCTACAAAGTGAAAAATAACTTTATTTGTACACCTGATCGTAAGCGATGATGTGGTCAACGATGTAGCACGCTTACCTAGAAAAAAACCTATTCACTCTTGAGAGTTATTTTTCACTTTCTTTAATTCTTTATTCAATCATCAATCATCATATCAGCCGAAAGACGTCCACTGCTGGACATAAGCCTCCCCCAAGCGTCGCCACATTGACCGGTCCCGTGCGTCTCGCAACCAGCGGATCCCCGCAACATTCACGAGGTCATCGGTCTACCTGGTGGGAGGCCTTCCAACGCAACGTCTTCTGGTTCGCGGTCGCCACTCCAGAACCTTTCTGCCCCATCGGCCATCCGTTCTGCGAGCAATGTGCCCTGCCCACTGCCACTTATGTTTGGCAATTCTTCGAGCTATGTCGGTAACATTGGTTCTCTTACGGATCTCTACATTTCTGATTCGATCACGCAAGGAAAAGCCGAGCATAGCCCTCCCCATTGCCCTTTTAGTGACTGTAAGCTTTCTGATGAGGCCCATTGTAAGCGACCACGTCTCAGAGCCATATGTCATCACTGGCAACACACACTAGTCATAGACTTTTGTCTTGAGACACTGTGGTAAGTTGGACGAGAAGACACCGCGCAACTTCCCGAACGCTGCCCAGCCGAGTCGGATTCGACGGTTGATCTCTCTTTCGAAGTTGGCCCTACCCAACTGGATCGTTTGTCCCAAGTAGACATAGTCGTCCACAACTTCGAGAGTAGAGTCTCCAACCTTGATAGGAGTGGGTGTAACATGGGCATTCAACATCACCTTGGTTTTGTCCATGTTCATTTTCAGACCCACTCTTTCGGAAGCTCTACTGAGGTCATCGAGCATTATACTGAGGTCCTCCATGGTCTCAGCCATGACCACTATGTCGTCGGCAAACCGAAGATGAGTGATGTACTCGCCATTAACATTGATGCCTAGGCCCCTCCAGTCCAGAACCTTGAATACATCCTCCAGCGCAGCAGTGAACGGTTTCGGATAAATGACATCTCCCTGTCTCACGCCACGCTGGAGAAATATTGGTTTCGAGGTCTGATCCTGAAGACGGACTGACATGGTGGCGTTTCTGTACAAACACTTCAACACCTCAATGTACCGGTAGTCGATCTGGCACCGTTGGAGAGACTGCAGTACAGCCCAAGCTTCGATCGAATCGAAGGCTTTCTCGTAGCCCACAAACGCTAAGCAGAGAGGCAGGTTATACTCTTCGGTCTTCTGTATAACCTGCCGCAGCGTATGTATGTGGTCTACGGTGCTAAAGCCTTTTCGAAATCTGGCTTGTTCGGGAGGCTGAAAATCGTCAAACCTGCGCGCGAGACGATTCATGATGACTCTTGAAAACAACTTGTAGACATGGCTAAGAAGTGAGATGGGCCTATAGTTCTTCAGCCGGGCATTGTCACCCTTTTTGAATAAGAGGACCACCACACCCCTGCACCATGCCTATGGCGTTTTGCCCTCGAGTATGACGGAATCAAACAGCTTCTGAAGGGCCTTAAGGACCGGTTTTCCACCCGCCCGCCCGCCGTAATTCCGTCGTCACCCGGCACCTTGTTGTTTTAAGCTGTTTCAGAGCCATCCTAATCTCGTACAGGCTGACGTCCGGGATATCTTCGGTATAGTGTCGGGTCAATCTAGCTCTTGGGTCGTTTGCTAGATTCGCAACGGGTTTACTGGTTGCCGTGTACAACTGCCCATAGAAACTCTCGGTTTGGCGGATACAATCCTGCCATCATCGGTCTTCAGTTTTGTGAGCTGGCTCTGCCCAATAGACAGATCTCTTGCAAAGACCTTGGAGCCCTTATTCCGCTCGGTAGCATCTTTAATGCTTTCGGTATTAAAGCGCCGGAGGTCGCTTTTCAAGGACTTTGAGATCCGTCTATTTAGCTGCCGGTATTTCACCGCATCGTCTGATGACTGCAGGATCATCTCACGCCTCTCCTTCATTAGCTTGAGAGTAGGATCAGAGAGCTTTTTATTTCTATATGTACGGCGGGTCTTGAAAAACTTAGACCCGACCGTATGGACAGCTTCCACGAACCCATCGCTGTATTCGTCCACGGAGCTGCCTAGGCACTCGAAACGATTCTTGAGTTCGAGCTGAAAGGTTTCGGGGTTTTGGATCTGGATCTGTGCTGGACGGAGCGTGGACTTCATCAGTCGAGACCTTTTAAGCTTGATATGAATGTTCAATGTGCCTCTTACCTCTTATACGGTGATCGCTACCGGTTTTCACCGAATTAATCACAGAGACATAATTGAACATTTGCTTCTTGGTTGACATGATGAAGTCGATCTCGTTTTTAGTTCCACCATCGGGGCTTTGCCATGTCCACTTCCTGTGCTCACGCTTTCTGAAAAAGGAGTTCATCATATAGAGGCCTTCCTTCTTCATAAAACTGGCCAGTAGGTGACCCCGGTGATTCCGACGTCCAACTCCAAATTGCCCCACTTGCAGCTCATCCTCGTCTCGTTTGCCCAGTTTTGCGTTGAAGTCCCCCATGACAACGATAAAATGAGTTTTGAAACCATGCATGGCTTTAGAGATATTCTCATACATGGTCTCTACCTCGTCATCGGGGTGTGCCGAGGTTGGGGCGTAAACCTGTATAACCTTCAGCGAATATCTTGAGGATATTCTGAGTATAAGGTACGCCACCCTGGTCGACACAATCTCGATCTTCACCACGTTGTTTACAGGGACTTGTGGACGATAAACCCGACACCACCCTGGGACTGCCGGTCACCCTCTCGGAAATAGAGCAGGTTACCAGATTTGAGAATTATCGTCTCCTCCCCCTCTCTTCAGACTTCAGATAACCTTATAATACTCCATCGTAACCTGCTCAATTCTTCCTCGAGTTCGGCTATCTTCTCGTCGGTCCGGAGTGTTCGCGTGTTATATGTTGCCAGGTCCAGTCGTCGGTGTTTATTGGGGTAGCCGGGTCCACTCCGGAGATTCTTCGCACCCCTTGCCACGTCATCGCCTCGACCGCTACCGTAGTCGAGGGTAGACGGGCTGCCGGGCACTCGGGGCCGTTTTTTAACTGTGCTATTCATGGTTTGGGGGGGTTTGCCGTAATCGCCACGCTTGGCAGGCGGATGGCAATCGCAGTTTGTTATTAAAGTGCACAGAGAACGCTGCTGCCCATTCTCTGGTTTTTCCCTTAGTCGCCTCTTACGACACCCACGGGAAGATATGGGATGGTGAAATTCTTTACGTCCGTCACCATACGGTACTCACCTTTCACACAATTCTTTATTATACTCCATAAAACCAGCATTAAATACATGTGATAATAAAGTACATGTACAAAGGCGAGCTTAACGCAATGCTGAGTTCTCTTACAGCAAACCCTAGAGTGACAGAGAAAGTTGTAAATTATAAAGGGCAGGCATTCAGTGTACAATATTAAAATAACGAATTAAATTAAAACATAAATGTACTTACTACGTACGTACATACATAAATATATATGTCACGTCGAAGTACCTATGAATCGTAGAATCGCCATCTTTAATTCCAATGTCTAGAGGCAATTCCTTTATTCTTGACTGGAGCGGGTTACTTCAATAACACACAACACTGGATTGAAACTCAAGAGTGTTTATTTGATTTAGTTACAGGCACTTTGAGTTTTCAAATGAACTTGAAGCTAAAACCACATCGCGTGGCTTGCTAGATCGCTAAGCCCTTGTCGATCGCTGGAGGAGATCTAGCAAGAAACTCCAGGACACTCTTTTTAAATGTTTTTATAGATTACACAATCACTTTATGACAATTAATTAGGTTTTCAAACATCTATTCGATTACATTTATTAATCAGTTCTTATTTTTCACACATAGTCCGCGCGACGCGCGTTCTAAGTGGGCGGAACTTCCATATTGTTTTTGTTTAGACACTAATTACTTGGATAGTTGAGTAAAGTTAGCAAACAATACTAAAATGCTGATCAGTTAATTATTTTAACATTAAACAACCTCAATACTCACAAATACAAAGTGGTTTGTAGTTTATTATTGAAATAGTCATCTAATAACAAAACTATTCAAGTTTCCGGTGATCTAACAATCTTACTAATTAGAAAGTTTCTCATTATTACATAGCTGTGTAAAATAGTCTTATGACTTCTTAGTATTTAATCATTTACTCAAATTTGTTTAGTTCTCGTATTAAATTATTAAATCTGGTTATTGGTCATAGAAATTATAACATCCGCCATTGTTTGACAACTTAATAAGAATAACATAATGAAACACATTTACTTCGTCAAATGTGCAATAGTTAAAATGAGAACAAATCCAAAAGTCCTACAATAAGTGTTCCTGTTTAATTTAAACATCTCGTATTAATTAAACATTGAAATTAGCATATGAATTATGAATCAATACTGATTCCACAGTGAGCCAATAGATGGCGCTGAACTCAAAACCCAACTTAAATAGACATAGACACTTAAAACGATTAGTTAGGATAATAAATCAGCAAATTCACGCCTACGCGGCGACACGGCCATTGTGATCGGAGGCTCGTGCTCTGGGCCTTCCGGTGTCCTCAGTCTCTGTGTTTCTTGGTTGTTATCTGTAATAGCGGAGAAATATTTGTCGGCAGATTATTGTTGTTTATCATCCTACAGTATTAATTAAGTTTAGAATCTGATAACAACTGATTTTATTTATCATTGACAGCTTGTAATAAATCTAAGCTGAGTATGCCTTATTTTGGAAATATTGAATGTATTTTTACACCCACAGCTATATGCTTTAGGTATTCTACTTGCTATATGGTAAAGACCAATGTTGTTAGGAAACAACTAACTGCTACATGTCATGTCAATGAAGGCATACAATTTCTATTTCAGATTTTTGACATGGAATAATCAGTTGCTAGCTTATTTAGTCCAATTTGAATCTTGTTTGCAGAATGTTATTGTTTGTATTATCTTACAATATTCATTGATTTGTAATAGGTAATAGTCAGTTTAAGTTATCAATTTATCACTGAATACTTATGAAATTAGGTAACTATTAAGTTTATCTCAAATGAAAATATTTGATGCATTAATGAGCACATACCTACTTATAAGAAGGCTTACATAGCAGCCTTGTATTTGGTAAGTATAGTGTAGGTAGTGTAGGAGTATTGTGATCAGCTGTTTTTTGTTTAGTTTCATTCTCACGGGACGGTAATGCTCTGTGATAGACACAAAGTCTTTGATTTGACAGGATTTAAGGATAGGATCAGGAACACCGCTCTGTGATAGACACAAAGTCTTTGATTTGACAGGATTAAAGGTTAAGGAGTTTAGGATCATTGCTCCGTGACAGGCACGAAGTCTTTGATTTGACAGGATATAAGGAACCAGGCTCTGGGTGGTCTTGTACACCGTGGACCCAGCAGGATAACATGAGAGATTGTTCATTAGCGGCCTCCACGCCTAACCAATGGATATTAAATCTTTATTAGTTGCTTCCACAGCAAACCAATAGATTGTGTGTTGTATTATCACTATTAGTTTCCTCCACGGATTACTAACAGACAGCTTATTGTGTTATCATTATTAGTTGCTTCCACAGCATACCAACAGTATAGTTTATTGTGTTATCATTATTAGTTGCTTCCACAGCATACCAACAAGATAGTTGTGTTATCATTATTACTTGATTCCACAGCATACCAATAGGATAGTTTGTTGTGTTATCAATCTTAGTTGCTTCCACAGCATAATAAGATAGTTTATTGTGTTCTCATTATTACCTCAAATCCATCTCCATGGATGCTGATAGTTTGGTGTTGATATAACCTATTATTTTATTAAGTGCCTCCAGAGCTATAGGTTATTGGACATCTCAATAATTAGAGCTTGTTTTATTATTCATTTTTATAATTGACTAAATATGACAATAGAATAGCATAAACTGAAACGAGTTACAAAAACATAATAATAACAGTAGTCCTCCTGACTGTTGAGCCATCTACATAAGGAGGTACTATGGTGCACAAGGCCAATGGCTCAACATGCTTTTTGAAGCATGGGGGTTCACCAATTTCAAAACTCTGGGCTGCTACAGAGGAATCCCTATTGGAAAAACCCCATAAACAAATTTTGCCCAACCTAGGAATTGAACCCAGGAATAATAATTTAAAAGTACTTTGTTGCATGGTAGTATCATGCACAAGCGTCATGTAGTTATTCGACATGGCTATTGTGTTGAGCCTTCTGATACAACAACACCGTATCAGTTAGCGAGGTGAGTAGAAGATAGTTTGAAAACTTCTCACCTTTTACTTTAGTTATGTTGGGCTGGAAGTCATTTTTCAGCTGACCTCTATTTGGTGGCTTGTATGTATGTTGGTAGCTTCTAAGGTCCTGACCCGGCGACACGGTCACTTGCAAACCAGGTATTTTTAGTTTTGTTTCCACATCCTTGATAATACTTGACTATGTAGGTAACCATTTTGATTTTTGATATGACACAGGAATCTGGAATGTGAGAAGGTATACAGATAAATAATAATAAAAGAAAAGATGATCCTATTAATATTTAAATAAGTAGGAGTTAGTACTGATAACAATTAAATTATGTTATTGTTTTGAAATAGTAAGTGAGTAATTCAAAGTTAACTAGAATCTGATGACACTGAAATGAATAACTATGAAGATTGCTGCATTACTTATGACGGTGTTTGCACTAGCTAAAGATTAATGTTAAAACATGTTGAAAACTACTTTTAATGATGCATGTTTGCATACCACACACGCAACAACCTATTTACACACCTATTACAAACCTATTTCATTACAAAACATTTATGTGTGAACAAGTTTGAATACAAGCTAGGTAAAAAGTTGCAAAAAGAAAAGAAAGTTATTGAATGCTAAAAGTGACAAATTATCAAAAAACAAACCTGTCTTTTGATTGTTTTTATTCTGTGCAAGTGCATCCAATAACAAGCTTTGAAATCTGTCAGAAATTACTAATCTATTTACACCCATGTACCATAACAAGTAAAATTCAACTAAACCCATTGTGAGATTTAATTCATTAGGAAGGTTCTCAAATATTGAATGATTAAATAAACTTTATTATAACAAACTTAACTTGAACAAGTATAAATCTTAGAGCTTATAAAAGGCCCCATCAGTATCCAACTGACAGTCTGAACCAAGAATGTAGGGTCAGACAATTTTTTAATTAGATTTAACTTATAGCGCTATCACTGTCAAGAACCCCATAGCCAAAACAAATCTACCAGATCATGTAGACAGATAAGATGGAACACAGTAATCACATTAGATTCACTCAAATATGTCTTACATACACAGGACCATTAATTTACCAAAAATCACAAGGTCCATACATAATAGGTTACTCACACATACTAAGCGTACCTACTTGTAAATTAAAAGTTACCAGGTGGCTATCAGCTTATGACTATTTATTATTATATTATGATTATGCATGAACTGAAGCTCTGCTGATACTTACCCTGATTATAAAGTTTGTAATGACTCACCCAGGTGTATCACAACCCTTTCACCCATTCATACAAATACATTTATATTAGATGCATACTCACTCTACAAAAACCTCTAGATAATATTTTAAATATTGTTTAGTCTTGTAACCAAACAATTATTCTCACCCCAGCTACTTAAATGCAAATCGTTGTAAGTATTTTCTTGAGCACACTATAATTTTATTTTTATTTGTTGTGCTTTTCATGTTTAAGGAATGTGTTAATACATTTTCTTATCTTACTTTACTTTAAAAAAAGTATGACATGCAACGGGTTCCACATTATTCAATAATAAACCCCGTTTGGTAGTCGGGTAAAAACAATAAATTGCAAAAATGCCAATTAGTGCGTCAACATGAATATGTCATGGCACTTTCTGCCAAATGTTTACTACTTCTGTTGCACATACATTCTGTAACTTACTTAACTTATTTACCTACTAAACTTTTGTTTTAGCTACCTAAATGTAATGAATGCTATAAAAATAAGTTGTTACTTTTTGTCCGGTACAAAACTCAACGTAGGTACTTTGAATTGTTTAACATTCATACACTCACACCTTGTCCCCATGGGGATAGGCAGCAACCACAGATTGCCACTTGCTACGATCCTTACATACTCCTCAAATAAAATAAAATTTCTCAAATAACTGAGCCATTGCAATTCTTAAGACAAAAGAACCATATTGTTGGCGCATCACATATGCGCGGGCGTCCGAGAGGCAGGCGCGGGGTGTCGGGGGACCGAACCCACGACGCGACGGCCGGCTGCGCGCCCGCCGCTCCACTCAGCTCACAGACACCAGCCATTACGGGCATTTCTTTGTACCTATTTCTATCTGAGTTGATAGCGTAATAACAGTAATATACCTATTTTAATACAGTCCACTCTTTTATTATAAAGTCCCGATTGAGCCTATTCATTGGTCCTTCGATTGCTCAAAAATAAACACCGGTTTTGCTGTAATTAACGCCGTCAACAACATCGGTCGTCGTGTTCACCTGTGCGGACTTGGACCGTTCGCGAGCACCACGCGGTACGACCACGAAGAAAAGAACAAAGAAGTCGTTCCCGAGGCAGCCTGCATAGTCAACGTGGGAGCTGACGTCATTCTTTGGGAGTATAATACTGTATTTGAGTGAGTCCGTTCCAATTAGTTATTTTTCTGCTTTCATCTTCTTGCCGAAAAACGTTGTTCATCTTCCTATCTTTCAGTGTTCATACAGTGTCTCAACATTAGTGCTTTCATAGTGTTTCCTACGCACTGCTTGTAAAATTACGCATATTTTGTATCGAAAACGCTCGGTAATTAGCTACTTCGCACCGCGATAACACGTGTTGAGTTGTTGACCTTGAAATTTTTTCTCGATCCCTTTCACTAACGCACAGCTGTTTGTGGTTGTCTTATCTATTGAGTACATTAGCATCAGTGCGTCCAGCTGTTATTTAACTTTACAATGGCAGATAACTTAAAAACATTGATAAAAAAACGTAGTTCAATTAAATCAAAGCTTACTATTTACAGTAACTATTTAAATTTAGTAAAAAGTAGTTCCGCAATATCAGAGTTGCAACGTTTAGATTTAGAGGAGCGTTTTAATAGATTTGAAACCTTACATACCGAATTTGACGCCTTACAGACACACATCGAAGTGATATCCGACGACAACGAGGCAGCATTGACTGAACGTGAGGACTTTGACCGCCAGTTTTTCAACTTGGTGGCACTCACGCGCAGCCTGCTCGGTGTCTCGACCAACGGTGCTGCGTCGGAGGCGGGCTTCAAAGATGCTGACTCAGGTGCACATGTTTCATTTAGGAATTCTTTTGTTCGTTTGCCTAAAATAGATTTGCCACATTTCGATGGGAACTACCAATGCTGGCTTGAGTTTAGGGACACTTTTGGGTCATTGATTCACGACAATTCTAGCATAAGTGATATCAACAAGTTTCACTATTTGCGAGCTTCACTCCAGGGGAATGCAGCTTTAATTATAAAAAACATTGACTTTAAAGCTGACCATTATAATTTAGCGTGGGACCTGTTGTGCGAACGTTACAATAACAACCGACTTTTAGTGAAAAATCATTTACAAGCTTTATTTGACGTTGAACCTCTTACAAAAGAATCAAGTGTTTACATTAGAAACCTTGTTGATGTTATTAATAAAAATATTAGGGCACTAACTTCATTAAAAAGGCCCACTCAATATTGGGATGATATTATTATTTATTTTATGATTAAAAAATTAGATTTAACAACAAGTCGTGACTGGGAAGAGCATAGAAACAATACTTTTAAAGATGATCCTACTTTAACACAATTTTGTTCTTTTTTAAGCAGAAAAGCGGACTGGTTAGAATCAGTGGAGACAAATCTTAGTTCTTCCGAAACGAATGCTATAATTGCCTTAAATAATAGTCATTCAAATAAAACCGATTCTAAGCATACAACAAATAAAAAAATTGAAAATATAAATAAAAACAGTAAATGTCCACTTTGCTCCCAAGCACATACGTTATTTAAATGTGAATCTTTTAGAAACTTGTCAATAGAAAATCGTATACAAAAGGCAACTCAATTTAATGTTTGCATTAATTGCTTACGCTTTGGACATAATTCTACAAAATGTAGATTTTCACATTGCAAATATTGCAAAACAAAGCACAATACGCTTTTGCATTTGGAAAGTAACGAGCCCAAACTTGCTTCCAATCCAATGCCTTCTATCACGCCTTTTGCACTGTCTTCTGCTTCTCCTTCTTCAAATGTTGTGCTTTCAGCCAATTCCATGCAGCTTGCTACTTCTGCGCATGTTTTACTGTCCACAGCTATGGTGAACGTGACTGGCGTGACGGGTAAGAAGTACACTGCGCGCCTACTGCTGGACAATGGCAGTTCGGCGAACTTTGTTACGCAGAGCTTATCAGAGAAGCTGGGTTTGTTACGACGCGGTACGAGCACCAAGGTAACGGGTATTAATAACCACATATCCACCAGTACACAGTCTTGTCACCTCTCAATAGAGTCTTTATGCTGTGCCTTTAATGTAGATATCGAGTGTCACATTTTGCCTGAAATCACAAAATTTCTACCGTCTTCATTCATACACATCAATCACGTCCCTATTCCTTCAGGTATTAAACTAGCAGACCCGAACTTTAATGTTCCGTCGGTCGTAGACATCCTGGTAGGGGCTGAAGTTTTCTGGAATGTCTTAGGCAGCAAAACAATTGACTTAGGGAAAAACCTACCTAAATTATGCGAGACCAAGTTAGGATGGTTAGTTTCAGGTAGTATTTCGCGCCACTCATGTTTTTCCGTCAATCATTTTTGCCATCATTCCAATGTCACTCCCGACCTAACTCAATTTTGGGAGCTTGACCATATTGCTTCAAAACATTCACTCTCGCTTGAGGAGAGAATGTGTGAGCAGTCTTTTGCTCAAACCACCGTCCGTAATGATGGTGGGGGATTCGTAGTATCAATGCCTTTAAGAGGGGATCCTAGTACATTAGGTCATTCATTTACCAATGCTAGAAATCGTTTTCTTTCCCTTGAACGGCGATTTAAACGCGATCCATCATTTTATAAAAAATACAATGAGTTCATGAGAGAATATGAGCGCCTTGGTCATATGACGTTAGACTCAGACTGTACTCCTTCACCAGAAAACTCCATGAAAAATTATTACATTCCACATCATGGAGTTATTCGCAGTTCTAGCACCACTACACAGCTACGCGTAGTATTCGACGCATCAGCTCCTACCAGTTCGGGGGCGTCGCTTAACGACATCCAGATGGTCGGTCCCGTAGTACAAGACGATCTGTTTTCCATTTTAACACGTTTTCGTCAGCATAAGTACGTGGTCTCAGGTGACGTGGAAAAAATGTACAGAGCCATAGAGTTAAATCCAGTCCAACGACCTCTTCAAAAAATAGTTTACAGATTTGAACCTTCAGAACCTCTTAGAACCTACACTTTAAATACGGTTACCTATGGTACCGCTTCTGCGCCCTATTTAGCCACTAAGTGTCTTGTAAGTCTGGCTGATGACATTGAGGACAGTCGTGCCAAATGCGCTATACGACGAGATTTTTACGTCGACGACTTTCTTAGTGGAGGGGATACGATAGCTGAAACGGTAGATATTTCAAAAAAGGTACATTCTGTTCTATCATCTGCAAAATTCAATTTAAGAAAATGGCGATCAAACAATCCAAAAATTCTAAAAGAAATTACACATAGCAACGAGTTACATAACACTTTAAATTTTTCTGAGCATAGTCCAAACTCTCAATCTAAGACTTTAGGTCTTAACTGGATTTGTGACTCTGATTCACTCACTTATGCTATAAATATCACCTCCACTACTAAAGTCACAAAACGTCATGTCCTTTCCGTTATCAGTCAAATCTTTGACCCATTAGGCCTCGTAGGTCCATGCGTCGTCGAAGCAAAGCTGATTATGCAGCGTCTATGGCAAGACAAGTATGACTGGGATGACGAAGTATCGCACGAAGTCAAAAATCTTTGGTATACATTTGAAGGCACAATAACAGCATTAAATAAATTAAATATTCCTCGTTGGGTTTTGCGTGAAGACTCTATTACGCATGAAGTACACGTCTTTACCGACGCGTCCGAGAGGGCGTACGGCGCTTGTGTGTACATTCGGTCTTGTAATGGCAGTGGGTCCATAGGCGTACAACTTCTAGTCTCTAGAAATCGTGTAGCGCCGATCAAACCAACGACGATACCGAGGCTTGAACTTTGTGGAGCTTTGTTGGGTGCAAGGCTGTGTACTAAGGTTCAGGAATCGCTTACCATGCCCATTCATAAATGTAGATTCTGGTGCGACTCAACCATAGTCCTGGGTTGGCTCTCTACTCCTTCTAATCAATTAAAACCTTTTGTCAGAAACAGAGTCAATGAAATACAGGAAAGTACTTGTGGTCATACCTGGAGCTACGTACCGTCGAAGGACAACCCGGCGGATCTTGTTTCCCGTGGTCTCAGTGCCGACGTTATCATGCACACACCTCTGTGGTGGTCTGGACCCTCATTTTTACAGCATAGTGAAAATGAGTGGCCTAGCATGCCAAACAACGGGAAAGATAGTCTGCCGGAAGTAGTGACTCATTACATTGGTAGTAATAGTGACAATCATATTTCGTTACGTAGTGATCATTTAGACGTAACTATTCATTCATCAATCATTTCTAATTTATTAGTAAAGTATTCTAGTTTATTAAAAATACAAAATATAATTACATATATACAACGCTTTGTTTACAACATAAAAAATAAAAATAAATTGCATGGTAATTTTTCAACAACAGAACTAGAAAACTCATTAAATATAATTATACATTATTCACAGCTTGAAATGTTTCCAGAAGAGTATAATTTGTTAAAGTCTGGACAAAAATTACCGCGCAAAAGTAGATTGCTTCCTCTGACACCGTTCATTGACAATCATAACCTCATTCGCGTGGGCGGAAGGCTCGATAACTCCCCCTACGATTTTAGCGTGAAACATCCTATTGTTTTATGCAGTAAGCATATACTTACAAAACTTATATTTCAAATGCAACATTTAAAACTTGTACATGCAGGTCCACAGTTGTTATTGTCACATATACGGCAAACATATTGGCCTCTAGGCGGCAGAAACTTGTCTAGATTTGTCGTGAATAAATGTCTTAAATGTTTTCGACATAAGGCTCAGAACGTTCAGCCTATAATGGGTCAACTACCTAGCTCAAGAACAAATCTTGAGTTTCCTTTCTTAAATAGTTATGTTGACTACGCCGGGCCAGTATTGGTGGCCAATCGTAAAGGCCGAGGATGCAAACTTACAAAGTCCTATATGTGCATCTTTGTTTGCTCGGCAGTAAAAGCCGTACATTTGGAGCTCGTCACCGACCTCACCACTGAGGCCTACATGGCCGCTCTAAATCGGTTCGTGGCGCGTCGTGGCAAGCCTCGAAGCATCACGTCCGATAACGGGACTAACTTTGTAGGCGCATCAAATGAGATGTACAGGTTCTTGCAATCATCAAATGTTGCATCTGAAATGGCGCAGCAGGGTATTGAATTTATTTTCACGCCCGCATACAGCCCTCATTTCAATTCATTGGCTGAAGCTGCTGTAAAATCATGTAAGCATCATTTAAAACGATTACTGCATCTTACTCATTTCACCTTCGAAGAGATGGCTACCTGTCTCACTCATATAGAGGCGGTTCTTAACTCACGCCCTCTTACTCCTCTTTCTTCAGACCCTAACGATTTTTCGGCACTTACTCCCTTTCACTTCCTAATTGGACGGCCATTCTTATCAGTACCACATCCTCAGGTGACTGAAGCCAACATCACGCGACTGGATCGCTGGAAGAGAATTCAGCACATCAGACAGCATTTCTGGCGACGGTTTCATAACGAGTACACTTCTCTGCTGCAGGCCAAATCCAAGTGGTTTCATTCCAGAGGTGAAGTGAAGCCGGGGTCCTTAGTCCTGATAAAGGACAAAACAACGCCGCCTCTGCTCTGGTCCCTGGGCCGGGTCACGAAGACCTATCCTGGCGTAGACGGAGTCACGAGAGTGGCCGAACTGAAGACGAAGCGGGGCACCATTCGTCGTGCTTTCAACTGCATCTGCCCCCTTCCAATCGACAATTGAAGACTTCCCTTCAACCCGGGGAATATGTTGGCGCATCACATATGCGCGGGCGTCCGAGAGGCAGGCGCGGGGTGTCGGGGGACCGAACCCACGACGCGACGGCCGGCTGCGCGCCCGCCGCTCCACTCAGCTCACAGACACCAGCCATTACGGGCATTTCTTTGTACCTATTTCTATCTGAGTTGATAGCGTAATAACAGTAATATACCTATTTTAATACAGTCCACTCTTTTATTATAAAGTCCCGATTGAGCCTATTCAATATTTAAACAATAACATTGAGTTCCTAGTCAGCTGTCTTATTTTATGGAGTAATTTAAGCCGTTTCATTCATTTTAATTCCACAAATTGCCACACAAACAATAGCAGGGACCACTCAGTCAGTAAGGGGTATTGTGTTACCCAGTTACTGGGTTTTGGTTGCTCCATGTAAAGCACTGGTACTCAGCTGAATCCAGTTAGAATGGAAGCTGTCCCGGACTTGGTTGGGAAAAGACTAGGCAGATTGATTAAAATTGTCACACAAAAGGTCACTGACCTTGCCTTGTATGATGAAAATAATTAAGAATGTTAAGTTACATAAATAAAAAAAACAGAATACTCCCCTCAACCATGATGGAATCTATCAATGGACAGATCAAGTTGTTCGCTTAGCTGCTTCGGTCATTCTGTGCTGTATAAAGTTTTGGCCACAATGGTGTAGGACAGCATCCATGCCACTAGTCAGTAGCTTCTTCTGTCGTTTCAATAGAGTTCAGATCGTTCACGTAAAAATATTCCAGTTATTTTCGCCTATGTCTGGACATCGCTTACTCTTGGAAATTATCATAGGAAAATCTTTTGCCATACCCTCGGCGCTGGCGATGTTGTACAAAATTCTTCGGATGGCTTTCATAGCATGGGCAGAAGGCGATAGTGGGAGCTGATCCCACTTCTGATGTCACGTCGAAGTACCTATGAATCGTAGAATCGCCATCTTTAATTCCAATGTCTAGAGGCAATTCCTTTATTCTTGACTGGAGCGGGTTACTTCAATAACACACAACACTGGATTGAAACTCAAGAGTGTTTATTTGATTTAGTTACAGGCACTTTGAGTTTTCAAATGAACTTGAAGCTAAAACCACATCGCGTGGCTTGCTAGATCGCTAAGCCCTTGTCGATCGCTGGAGGAGATCTAGCAAGAAACTCCAGGACACTCTTTTTAAATGTTTTTATAGATTACACAATCACTTTATGACAATTAATTAGGTTTTCAAACATCTATTCGATTACATTTATTAATCAGTTCTTATTTTTCACACATAGTCCGCGCGACGCGCGTTCTAAGTGGGCGGAACTTCCATATTGTTTTTGTTTAGACACTAATTACTTGGATAGTTGAGTAAAGTTAGCAAACAATACTAAAATGCTGATCAGTTAATTATTTTAACATTAAACAACCTCAATACTCACAAATACAAAGTGGTTTGTAGTTTATTATTGAAATAGTCATCTAATAACAAAACTATTCAAGTTTCCGGTGATCTAACAATCTTACTAATTAGAAAGTTTCTCATTATTACATAGCTGTGTAAAATAGTCTTATGACTTCTTAGTATTTAATCATTTACTCAAATTTGTTTAGTTCTCGTATTAAATTATTAAATCTGGTTATTGGTCATAGAAATTATAACATCCGCCATTGTTTGACAACTTAATAAGAATAACATAATGAAACACATTTACTTCGTCAAATGTGCAATAGTTAAAATGAGAACAAATCCAAAAGTCCTACAATAAGTGTTCCTGTTTAATTTAAACATCTCGTATTAATTAAACATTGAAATTAGCATATGAATTATGAATCAATACTGATTCCACAGTGAGCCAATAGATGGCGCTGAACTCAAAACCCAACTTAAATAGACATAGACACTTAAAACGATTAGTTAGGATAATAAATCAGCAAATTCACGCCTACGCGGCGACATATATATACATACTAATATTATGTCATTGTACAAGGAAATGATTTTTAATCTTCCTCTTGAAGACCTCCAGGCTGTCGCGTAGGAAATGTGGGAGAGAGTTCCAGAGACATTTTGTAGTTGTAAAAAAGTTTTTTATTACGGCTAAGTGCGGGTCGGACTCGCACAAGAAGGGTTTCGTACCAATATCGCAAAAAACGGCAAAAAAATCACGTTTGTTGTATCGGAGCCCCACTTAAATATTTATTTTATTCTGATTTTAGTATTTTTTGTTATAGCGGCAATAGAAATACATGATCTGTGAAATTTTCAACTGTCTAGCTATCACGGTTCATGAGATACAGCCTGGTGACTGACAGACAGACAGACAGACAGACAGACGGACCGTGGAGTCTTAGTAATAGGGTCCCGTTTTTATCCTTTGGGTACGGAACCCTAAAAAAACAAGCATAAAGTCCATCATAGAACCTCTTCCTTTTTGGTAAGTCGGTTAAAAATAAGCTAGCGTCATATATTAAAACTAGTATATTATTTTCAGGCTCGTAAAGATCTACCGCAAAGTGTACAAACTGACGATGGTGTATCATTTCTTCCTGTCGAACTACTGGAACTTGCGTGACGATAATCTGCGTGGCATGATCTCCCGCCTCTCTCCTGCCGATAGAGCCATCTACAATTGTGACATCAGTCAGATCCCGGTCAGGGAGCTCATCAAGTCCTCTTGCATTGGATGCAGAAGGTGATATGGTCCATCATCATTTTTAGAGCACTGAGCGTGGAAAGTTGCCACTATCCAATCTGCTCTGCATCTCATGCCCATCTTCACCGATGAGAACAAAGCCGTCTGCGTCTGCATTTCTCATTATGTTCGTAAAGCTAACAGTTGTAGCGACATCTATAACGCCACATAAGAACTAATAAAACTTGGCATCGCGCGTGCTAAAATTTCGCCACGATTTTTACAAACTTAACGTGTGGTTTCTTATTTTATTTTAGCCACAAGCTCTTCTGAATATATCCGGAACGCTAACTTACTGTCTTATATTTTCCAGGTTCATCATTAAAGACGGTCTGACCGGCAGTGACATAGGCTACAGGAAACAGAAGTGGCTATTCTACGCCAACATTGTCTACATCTCTCTGTACGTGTACTGTATCTGGAAGCTTGTTGCTATGCTGTGCTCTAGTGTAGCTGTTTTGTTTTAAGTTTTTCCTTTATAAGTTATCAATAAATTTATTTTAATTATGAGTTTTTTCTTTTTGCTTGTCTAACATAACAACGTGAAGGATGAATTAGAGGATGAACGAGAGGCTTATTTATAACCGTCTCAAAGACTACGCCACGGCCAAGAGCCGTATCCCACACGAGCAATTTGGCTTTCGAACCGAACACTCGTGTATTCAACAATTCCACCGCAACATAGAACACAAGAGCACTGGTTTTCAGCGTGCTTCAACGACGGGCACCTTGTTCTTCGATATAGTGAATGCGTTCGACAAAGTTTGGCACCCATTGTGCCAAACTTAATTTATAAGCTATACAAACTTGGCGTGCCACCAGACCATCTCGTGCTCATCCTACGAGACTGGATGTCGAATAGAACCTTCCTCTATCGTTGAGAGCGAACTCTCCTCCCTTCATCCCATAGGAGCTGGAGTTCCACAAGGCTCAGTATTATTCTCACTAAATTTCACGCTGTACACCAGCGATATCCCAAAAAGTAAATCGACCCAGTTGGCACTATTTGCTGACGACACGGGCCTCTACTACTCCGGCCGAAAGCCCAACGCCATCCCTCGCACTCCCCAAACCACCGCAAACACACTGCGCAACGAGTAGCAAGAAAATATCTAGGTGTCATTCTAGATAACCACCTCTCCTTCGCCAAGCACATTAAGGCGGCACGTTCGAGAGCCGCCTTTGCTATGGGCAGACTCCACGGGATGCTGACCGCTCACAGCGGCTTGTCCCTCAAGTGTAAGATGCGCATATTAACCGCGGTCATCCGTCCCATTATTACTTATGCTTGCGTTTTATTCGCGCACGAAAAGCCCCGCTACCTCCACAGAATGCAGACCTACAAATCTTAATGTCGACCTCAGAATCCCTACGATTCAGCAGTTCATGAAACGCCTTTCAAAGCATTTTTTTCACACTGCGGTCAAACATTGTAATCCGCTAATCAAAGCGGCCTCCCGCTACTAACCCTCCCAAATCTCCCGAATTCGCCGACCAAGGCTTATTCTCATCGCCCCCGACGATGCCACCACCCTACTCCAAGAGAGACGAAGGGAGACCAGCACACTTAGAAAACACAAAATGCCTGCGTTCCGTCCTCGCCACCGAGGCCCGCCGCGACATCCCCGTCAAGATATTTAAGCCAGACCGCGCAATGCTGAGCCGTACTTAAATAATTAGTTAACAAATAGGAGTTTCTTGTCGGTTCTTCTCCACATAGGTATTTTGCGAACGGGTGAATTTGAAATTAGAATCACTTTATCATGATCCAGCTCTAGTTGTCTCCCCAGCGACGCCGAGGTTTGAACCCATAGAGGGTAGCCCTCAGTGTGGTCGCTTAGGATTAGCTTCTTGTGCCTGGCTGGAGGCTCTAGTTTAGTCTCCCCAGGATCACCCGGTTAAGCAGCCAATCACTCTGATTGAACTGCGAGACGTTATTTAAAAAAACATACTACTGACTTCCAAATAAAAAACAACAAAGTGAAAAATTATTAATATTTTAATATTTTTGGAAGTCCGTGTCTTTAATAGGCACCATTTTTTGCGTTATGGACACCGAATTCCAAATATAAAGCTATTTTTCACTTTGTAGGCGGTAGTATTTTTTTGCAAAAAAGGTTTTGCGTTTTTCACTTTTTAGTTGTACCTACCTAATAGGTAAGTTGTTTAGTAAGGTACTTAAAACGCCGGAATAGATTACCCAAATATCATGAAACTTGAACATAACCGGTGAAATGAGAGATCTGCGTACCCCTTATGAGCGTTCTGGCGTGATGTTATGTTATGAAATAGTATAAAAAATGAATAGACATGCGATTGCAGCAATCCCGAGAGATTTGCCGTTATTTAATGAAGAGTTCTGGGGGGTGACCATGAGCTCTTAGAGTAAGGTTATTTTGTGTGTGTGTAAGGGATAGATGTATATGACTTGTATACATCTGTCACTTACGCGATCTCAAAATAACCTTACTCTAAGAGCTTATGGTCACCCCCCTGTTGTATATTTCCGAAGTTATTCATCAGATCTTTACTAAATTAAAATGGGACTAATTTTGGGAATATACTCTTACAAACAAACAAAATATATGCAAAATTGACGGAGATATCGGTGAACATACATAAAAAAACAAACATAAAGTCGAACATAGAACCTCCTCGTTTTTGGTAAGTCGGCTAAAAAAAAAGCAAACGCCTCAGGGTCCGATGCGCACGCTTCGCGCGCTGTGTCGTCGATGTTTGTAGGTTAGCACCAGCTAACCTAGCTAACCTAGTTTTCTACAGATTTATTGTATGTATTTGTACCAACAAATACATACAATAAATCTGTAGAAAACTTCAAAGCGAAACACTTCAAAGCGAAAATTAACTTTCTATTGCGAAGTCAGTATATCCATTACGGCATTACGGTGTCCATTTTTCGACAACGATTTCGGAAAAGAATTGTTATTTATGCTACAAGAAATCGACACGAGTCGGAAATCATCTTACGTACGTGTATCATATAACATTTTACTATGCATTGTGCGAGGAAAAAATAAAATAAATGGCGGGCTTATTCAAGCGCGTTTAGCATATCCACAGATTAACTAATAGTTGCTCGGGCATATCTACTGCGCATGTGCAAATAGCTGTCACATCGTAACGCAATAAGGACCGAAAAAAATATGCGTTCTGCCAAACATATTTAATTAATATTTAAAATTATTTTCTTGATCAAAATCTAAATCTAGAGTAATGAAAAACGCCTCAAATGAAGTATTAGTTTTATTCTACCTTTTATATGAATGACTAGCTGTTGCCCGCGACTTCGTCTGCGAAGCATTAGTATCGCGGCATAATATTGTAGGTTTTCCATACAAACTTCTACCCCTCTTTCCACCACCTTAAGTATGATTTCCGGGATAAAAACTATCCTATGTTCTGCCCAGGGTCTCAAAATATCTCCGATCCAAATTTAATCTAAATCGGTTCAGTGGTTTTACGCTTGAAAAGGTAGACAGAGAGACAGACAGAGTACTTTCACATTTATAATATTAACTCCGCCCGCGACTGCGTTCGTGTGATTGCTATCAAAAATAAGCTGATATTAAACCAAATAAAAATGTGGTTTCGTAAAGTTCTACGGTTTATAGGTTTGGGACGATTCGTTATTTGACTTAAAGAAAAATACATTTTAGGTTACCGCTACAAAGTAAAATCCGCCCCTTAAAACTTAATACACCCTTTTTCTCTTTTTGTTTATGTTAGTTAGATTGCTTAGTAAGATGCCTCAAAAAAACAAACATCACTTAACCCTATCAGGGGGAGGTAGTTTTATAAAACGTATAATGTAAATTTTGATTATTTACTTTATGGATATAAAGTAAATAATCAAAATTTACATAATACGTTTTACGGAATGAGATTGTTCATACAAACAAATTTTCCCCTTTTCACCCCATTATAGGTTCAGTGGCGACTGCGAACCGGCAAACGCAAATTAGAAATCCGACCTGGTCAAGGTTGCAGGAGTCCGGTGTATGCGAAACGCATAGGACCGACCAGTGTGGCGGCGCTTGGGGAAGGCCTATGTCTAGCAGTGGACGTTTTTTGGCTGAAATAATGATAATGGTGAAAGGCTGATTTGCCGAAAATGCCTTCTTCGTGCTCCCCTAGATCCCTACATCAAAAACGAAACCTTGTCCAGTTTGATTCTTAACAAACTTTAACACCCACTTAATCCTATTTTGGGGGGTAGTTTCGAAAAAATATAATGACAACCTTTTATTTTTTACTTAGGTTGGTATTTATGTCAACTATCAAGTTTATTAACCCAAGACATAAAATTCTTTAACAAAACTTTGTCACCTGTTAAATCTTATTTTGGAGGAAGTTTGAAAAATCTAATAATATCAACCTTGATTGTTTGTTTAGGTTGGTATTTATGTCAAGTATCAAGTTTATTAACCCAATAAATAAGATTAAAAAAAAAACTTTAACTCCCCCTAAATCGACTTTAGAGAGTAGTTTCTGAAAACTTATAATGACAACCTTTATTGTTTACTTAAGTTGATATTTATGTCAAGTTTGTTAACTCAAGAAATAAGATTCTTTAAAAAACCTTAACACCCCCTAAATCTTCTTTTGGGGTTAGTTTAAAAAAACTAAGAATTTATACCTGTATTGTTTACTTAGGTTGGTATTTATGCCAAGTTTAAAGTTAATTAACTCAAGAAGATTCATAAAAAAAAACAAATCGTCTTTTGGGGGTAGTTTTGAAAACTAATAATGACAACCTTTATTGTTTATTTAGGATGGTATTTATGTCAAGTTTCATGTTTATTCACCCAAGAAATCAGATTCTTCAAATAAATTAACATCCCCTAAATCATATTTTGGGGGTAGTTTCTAAAAACTTACAATTAAAGCCTTTATTGTTTAATTACATTGGTAATCATGACAAATTTCAAGTTTATTAACTGAAGTAATAAGATTCTTCAAAAAAACTTGAACAGCCCTAAATCGTGTTTTGGGAGTACTTTCAAAAAATAAAAACAGCAACCTTTATTATTCATTTAGGTTAGTATTTGTGGCAAGTTTCAAGTTTATTGACCCATGAAATCAGATTTTTCCATACAAACTTCAACACCCCCTAAATCATAATTTTGGGGTAGTTTCGAAAAACTAATAATGTCAATCTTTATCATTTACTTAGAATACTATTTGTGCTAAGTTTCAAGAATTTTGGTCGAAGGAATTAGATTTTTCATACAAACTTTCAACCCCCTTTTTACCCCATTAGGGGTGGAACTTCCAAAAATCCTTTCTTAGTGCACACTAACGTTACTTGAGGAACCTTTCTGCCAAATTTCATGCTTCTAGGCTTAGCAGTTTTGGCTGTGCGTTGATTGATCAGTCAGTCAGTCAGTCACCTTTCGCTTTTATAGATATAGATAATCTTTATATAACTAATTTTTAAAACTTTTCTCAAATAATAAAAACTCTATGCGTCGTGCTGACGTTGGAGTTAAAAATAAAAAAATACAGGAAAGTAAAAAGCACTAGTGAAAAAAAGTGACACTTTCCGCACAGTTTGGCTGCTTGGAAAACCGCTCTTTTCGAGGACATGCATTGTAAAGTTATTTTTCGCTTTGTAGTGTTTTGTTTTGGAAGTCACTTTGATTTTTCTGTTGATAAGTTTTTATTTATCTCTTTTTAGTTTTGTTAGGAACCTCCAAAAACCACCATTCCAATAAGCCCAAACACGAAAAGGATCCATTCAATGATATTCAAATAAACAGATACGTTATACACTCACAAAACAATTGAAAAAAGTGTTCCGCGCAGCAGCGGCAGCACACATACACACTTTTCATTCATCTGACATTTCACTACAAGTCGAAAGGGATGGCTTGATAAAACCAACAAGAAAAAAAGAGACAGCTAGTGTTTGTTACTTGCGTGTAAATGTAAACAAACATTATTCTGACCACCAATGTTTTTTTCTTTTTGTAACCTCTGTAGGGATAGGTGTAATTGAGTACACGAATTGATGTATAATACTGGTCTTTATTAGCAAACCATTCAATATATAGACTTAGGCTACTTACACATACATTCATAGACATAGTTCTATGACACCCACACTACACCTCCCACATAATTAAATAAAAAAAAAATTACATCCGTTTTTTTTAAATTCACACTATCTAATATTTTAAACTAGGTATATAGACACAATAAAAAAAAATATCTACTAGGTACGATATAACTTAGTTCTATTCTTATGCACTACATCAATGTTACCTTTTCTTATTATTTCTACGTTTGGTGCTAAGTCCCTTACAACTACATAGGGTCCAGAATAAATAGGACTGAATTTGTTTCCAGTTTATTTTTTTACAAGGATTTGATCGTTTGGTTTATAAGTGATAGGTCTCATATTGGAATCATACTGTTGCTTGCGCACTGTTTTTTTTTGTATCAATTTATTTCTTGCTTCAGACTGTGACACCTATAATCTATATTTCAATTCAAGCGGGTAACTGTCATGATTATAAAGTGGTTCAATTGACTTTGATAAATTATTTGGAAAATTAAATTTTTTCCCATATACCAATTCAAATGGAGTGTGGTTTGTTGCACTATGCACCGAAGTGTTATATGAGAAGCACCAATAAGGTAACCATGAACTCCATGTTTCAGGATGATTATCCGTCTGGATTCTCAAGAATGCTCCTAGGTGTTTATGTGCATTCTCCAACGCACCTATACTTTGGTGATGGTATGCCGTGGAGTTAAGCTTTTTTATATCTAGTAATTTACATACCTCTGTCATTGTTGCGCTGATAAACTCTGCTCCTCGATCTGTCGCTAAAGTGTTTGGAACACCATACTTTAGGATAACATTTTCCACAAAGGCTTTTGCAACCTCGTCTGATTTTTTAGAAACAAGTGGACAAGCGATAATATATTTGGATAATTCACATTGTGTGGTTAAAATATACGAATAATTATACCTATCCTTATCTAAGGGTCCTACTATATCTAAATATACCTTCTGAAAGGCTGTATGAGCAGTAGTCGTCACTACCATCGGCTCTTTATTGTATATGCTATGTTTTTGAGTCTGGCATTTATGACATTTCTTCACAAAATCATAGACATCTCGTTCCATACTAGGCCAGAAATAATATTTACAAATATTTTTTAACATCCGTCTTATACGCGCGTGGCCACTCGTGGGTAATAGATGGAAGTCGTTAATTATGACTCTTCTGTCATCTTTGTCATCTACTCTTTCTACGTCTTTTAATACACATAACCTTGGTCCGGACCATTGTACATCTTTCTTTACCTCAGATATCAACTTTTCAATAACACAATTATTTGTGCCATTTTTATGAAATATATCTCTTCTATATCGTTAATATTACAATATTCCCCTAACTCCCTCGCAAATGCGGCTGGCGTCATCTGCGATCGGGATGCTGGGTTTATAAACAATGTCATCCGAGACGGCACATAACACAATGTACTCTGACTACTTAACTTCACATTATTATTTTCGTCTCTTAATTTAGCCCAATTATTACTATCTATAAATCTTATCTCAACAGAGTCCTTCGGTTTACTATGAGTTGCCACAACTTTTGGTTGATCAGGCCAAATTTCAGTGTTAACCATATCTTCCGAAGAACTGCTCTCCAATAACTTCCGCTTTTGTGCTCTAGTCATAATGTTTACAACACACTCATGCATTTCTTTCAGTTCCTTCGATGACACACATACTCTCGACAGTGCGTCTGCTGCCACATTACTTTTACCTGGCACATATTCGATATCAAAATCATACTCATCCAAAACCAATCTAAACTTTAATAATCTACTAGAAGGATCCTTTAAATTGAATAAATAAATTAGAGGTTTATGGTCTGTGTAAATCTTAAATTTGCGATTTTTGGAATGGGATAATTTTTCATTACACTAATTTTGTCTGGGTCTGGTAAAACACCGTTGCCAGATACCACATGACCTAAATATAACATATCTTTTTTCAGAAATACACATTTGGACGGATTCAATTTAAGATTCACTTTCCGAAGTCTTTCAAAAACGTCAATTAAATTTTTATTATGTTGATTGAGACAACTTCCATACACAATTAAATCGTCTTGATAGACGAGGCACTTTTCAATATTAATACCTGCCATTGCCATAGTCATCATCCTTGAAAATGAACTAGGACTTGTTTTAAACCCCATGGGCATCCTAGTCATTTGATATTGCCCAGAACCAAAGGCTGTATATTTCCTACTATTGGGGTCTAAACCTACATTATAATTTATGCTTGATGCAGATCTAAGTGTGAGAAGTAGATGCATCCCGATAACGAGTCTAAAATTTCTGTAATGTTAGGAAGTGGGAAGTTATCATTTTCAATATTATTATTCAGTTTGCGGTAGTCAATAACTAATCTCCACCTCTTTTGTCCATTTGCGTCTAATTTCTTGGGTACCAGCAAAATTGGACTAGACCAATCACTTACGCATGGCTCTATAATGCCGTCAGCTAACATATTTTGGAGTTGTTTATGTACCTCATCTTTTTGTGAATGAGGTAACCTATACGGTTTAACAAATACGGGCTCTGCATTAGGCTTTACGCGAATAGAATGTTGATAAATATGCGTAGTTGTCAGTATATCCCCCGGTAACAAGAAGATATCAGTATATTTGGCGCATACTTTTTCAATTGGGTTGCTGAATTTAAAAAAAAATACGATTTTTTTAATTTATTTCGAATCTTTACATAACTTAAATTATATTGTTGTTTCAAAAAACTCTTAAATATTTTTTTCAATTTATTATAAGCAATTGAAAATCGATAAAATTTTGAATAGAACCACGTGACTACAAACGGGCCACAATTGGTCGCCATGTTGGTGACGTCATAACGTTCAAAGAAATCATGATGCTATAGTGTCAACTACACGTAGATTGACTAAAAATATCCGAAAATTAGTGCAAAAATATTAATAAACAACAGTTTTGAGCTTAAATAAAGTAGTCGTAATAAATAATACGTGAGAGTGGACCGGTGTTAGATAATGTTGTTTACCAGGTACATTAGGAAACATAATTGTCATAATGTAATCGTTTTTACATATAGGTAGGTGATATCGGTGTAAGATAAAAAGTAAACAAACACGATTGGCGCGAAAATTTGACTTTGGTTAACAAAAAACTTCATTAGATACCACTAAATATGATACACATACGTGGGACACTCAGAAAGTTTTGCGAAACTAAAAAAAATTGTTCTATACGTACATATATTTTTATTAAATCTTTTCAAAGTACTTTCCACCAGCCTCTATACAAAGATTCATGCGCCTAAACCAGTTTTCAAAACACTTTTTCCAGTCCGCCGCAGACACCTCGTTTACAGCCTGCTCGAACGCAGCCAGCGCATCTTCCGGCGACGAAAATTGTATCCCTTTGAGCTGATTTTTTATTTTTGGGAATAAAAAGAAGTCACACGGTGCTAGATCAGGGCTGTAAGGAGGGTGACCCAGGAGTTTGACTGGCGTGCTGTCCAGGAAGTCCCTCGTTTTGAGTGCGGTGTGCGCAGGTGCATTGTCGTGGTGGAGCAGTAGCCCGCGGAGCCCTGTGTTTGGTCGCTTGTTGCTTATAACAGAGAAAACTTCTGGCAAACATTTGGTAGTATACCATTCGGCATTAATGCTTCTTTGATCCCGTAAGGGAATTGATACCAAGTGGCCAGTCAAATTAAAAAAGCTAGCGATCAAAATCTTACCCCCGCTTCTAGATCGCTTTACTTTGGTAGGCGTTGGCTCATTTTGAAACACCCAAACAGTCGACTGGCGCTTGGTTTCTGGGTCGTATTGATAAATCCAGGACTCATCACCTGTAACGATGTCGTAAACACGCCGAGACGAGCCTGCTTCAAATTTGTTAAGCATATCACGGCACCATTCCACCCGGGCCTGCTTCTGAGCATCGGTGAGGTTGTGCGGCACCCAGCGTGATACTATCCTCCTCACGCGAAGATGGCTGTGTAGAATCTCGTGAACGCTTCCCGATCCAATCTTCAATATGTGTTGAATCTCCTGATATGTAATTCGCCTATTGTCTTGGATTGAATTTTTCACTGCTAGCACGTTTTCTTCGGTAACAGCCGTCAAAGGGCGACCGCTTCTTTCGTCATCCCCCAAAGTTGGTCGACCGCGCTTGAATTCGTTATACCAACGATACACGGTTGCCTTGGAAGGGCCTTCATCCATGAATGCCATTTGAAGTCTATCGTACGATTCATCCGGTTTCAGGCGACACTTGAAATCGTATAAAATCATAGCTCTAAAATGTTCCCGGCGCAGATCCATATTTCAGTGAGACACAATACTTTGAATTAACTCGCAAAAAATGTGGAGGGAAATTTTGAAATTGGAACTTACTTATTTTTACTTATAAATAATCATATTTTCGAAAAACATTATAACTGGCCAGTCTCCCATATATAAAAACTTTTTTTCGCAATACTTTCTGAGGGGCCTGGTACACATCAAATTTTTGGTAATTCCCATTATTTACATATTCCTTAATAGATGAGCTCGTGGCTAAATAATAACAGCCGCACTGTTTGATCATCAAGGTTAAGCAACGCTTGACGAGGTCGGTCCGTGGATGGGTGACCATTTCAACATACCGTGTTTCCTCCGTGCCTTGGAAAGCACATTAAGCCGTTGGTCCCGGCTGTCATTTGAAGATCTTTGACAGTCGTTACGGGTAGACAGAAGCTTGAGATCTGACACCAGTCTTGCCAAGGGGTACCGTGTTACCCAGTTACTGGGTTAAAGGCTAGGCAGATTGACAATATCCCTTAATAATATTGAACACTAATGTCTATATTATATATTTACAAACACTAAAAAGTTTGTAGAACAGAAACGTAAAAATATTAACTTGGTACCTAGATTTTCGTTACACTAATTCTTCAGTAAATATCTCTTAAATACGTCGATCGATTCTCACAATTCAAACAGAAATGTTAGTTTTACGACTATATCTGTCATAAAACAATGAATATATCACCATAAACAAAAAATCATATTTTCAAGTTACGAAATTATACAACAATGTCAACTTTGCTCGAAAGTTCCCTTAAAAATTTACTATTATCAGTCTTTAATGATCAAAGTAAGAATTTAATACGAATCTAATACTAAATTAGAACAAGATAACAACAGTGTTAACAGATTATAATTGGAATCTAGTTAGACATAGAACATTGCTTAAATTTAGTAGATTGCTAGGTACTAGGCTATTGCGCGAAACACATATAATTGGGATCTTTTTGTAGTATTCGTACATAATGGTACGAAGCAAGCACAATAACTTTTAAGGTTCGATAATTATGATCAATATATTCGATATTCATCAATATATTGACGATAATAACAAGATTGAATCGGTTAAAAGTATCAGCTATGTGCTACAATGAGTAGAAATGAACGTTGTGACGTCACACGTGCTCGGATTTGTTCGGCTAACTATCGGGGTGTTTTCGGTACTGGATTCAAAAATATATTTTCAATTGGATTTTACTTTGTAATTACAGTGAAAAAAAAAAACTTAAAATAGTTTTGTACGGAAACTTATATATGATCTTTTAATTTTTTACAAAAAAACAAATTGGTTCAACAAACCAAATCTTCATTTAAATGTTTTGTATTCAGTAGTGATAACATTTTTTTAACACGGGCCGCATTTTTTTCGCATTTATCAAAACTGCAGATATTGTAATCCGACGCGCTGTGAATAATCGGGTGTAGTTTATCTAGAGTTAACTCATTCTCAGTTGTGTTAAGTATTCTTACATGTATTTTACCACTAGTGGGCTTTACTAAGGTACTAGCTATAAACACACCTTCGCTGCATTCAGAAGAATAAACTATACATTCTTCTTCTATATTAGTTTGTATAAAGTGGATCGACTCCAACCTGGGAGGAATAATAAACATTTCATTTTTACTATCAGATATCTTAATAGACATCGTGATTGGATTACCATTTAAAGTGTGCAAAGATAAACTATTATTATTGTAGTCTAATAACGCTTTATGTTTTCGTAAGAAGTCGTTACCGATGATTCCATGTGCCATATATGGCAAAGAATTAAAAACAATAAACTTATGCGTAAACGTTGCATTATCTGTTACTAAGTCTAAATAAACGTAACCTAAAGATTGTACTTTGCCCCGAAGTCCATTAATCTCAATACTCTCTAAATGGCATGGAATATTTTGTTCGACAAGATGTTTATATTTGATGGCTGAAATTGACGCGCCCGAGTCAAGTAACCATCGGAATGGGCTACCATTTACAGAAAGCTCGACAACCATATTATTATCACATGACAAAATATAATGTTGAGGCACGAAAAAGCAGATTTTCGGATTTTTCATTTTTAGGTGCATCCTCGGTCATAATATGCATTGTTGCCGAATTACGTGTCCGTTGTACCTCGATTCGATCTTCTTGAATTCCGCCACGATCCTCGTGGTGCACGGCCACGCCCTGCACCTGCGTCCTGGTTTGTTTCATTATGGTCACCCCAACGCATGTAACCCTGGTTTGAGCGACCTCTGAACGCTCGTCCATGCTGACCTCTAAAATAATTATTTGGAGATCGCCTGTAATTATATCGATTGTTTCGATTAAAAGCCATAATCTCACCTGATGAAGTCGAAGGCATCGAAGTTTCTTCATCTACTGCTGCTTGAACTGCATCTTTGAGGGATTCAAAATTTCTTGCTGCTATGATAGTGCTTAATCGACGGTTTCGCAATCCGTCGGCAAACCGTTTGATTGCTTGTTTCTCATTAAGCGGTTTCAATACCTGATAATTACTGGGTTTCCCCTCGGATTGCGCTATCGTCAAGTCCACAAACATCTCAGTAATGGCTTTTCCGTACTCATCAATTGACATTTGTTTTTGACAGAATGAATGTAGTCTGCTCTGTATTGCCGTAGCAGACTTTGTTGGCAATAGTTGAACCCTCATATCGTGTAATAGATCCTTAACTGAGTTGTAATTTGAAGCTAATTTAAATTTTGCTGCCTGAGACAATCGACTTTTCAAAACAAATGTAATTAATTGTTCCTGCGATTGACTATCTAAAATAAAACTGTAATAATCGACCCCATCGATTAACTGCTTAATACTTAACTCGTCACTTGTCATGACGGACAACAAATTCAGTGCTATCTTAAGATCAAATTGGGCCATTTTAACTATGTTTCCTTCGTCCCCACTTAAACTTTCAAATTCTGAGTTACTGTAATTACTTCCTTTTTCACATAACTCTTTAATTTCTACGAATAATTCATCTATCTTATAACGATACTCATTAATTATTATTAACTCTTAAAATAAATTTGTCGATTCTTCTAATTTCCTACTACATACCTTAGATTCTAATCTTCGCTTAGGACCTATTTTAATTAAATATGTACGTATTTTCCGTAACTCATTATATATGTTATCAATTTCCTTAGCCATAAGACACTATTTTAATCATTTTGATTTTGAAGACACTGCATACTTATAATTTGTCTAAAACAGTCACTATATAACAGTACATTTCATCCTAATTTCTTCCCGAATATCTTATGTACACAATCACTTATTTCGCACTTTGATCATACTCATTAGTTCACTGATTTACACTGACATTCACTTTCTGCTACTTTCGGAGTGGTCTGGACGCGGCCTCGTCCGGACATTCGCACGCCCTTGAACGCCTGGTGGTTGATCTCCTGACGCATCCAACGTGTATGGCATTTTTTGTATGCCTTAAATCCCAGGTATAGAAGTACTGCACCCATGAGGCAAATAATTATTGTTGTCATATTAGTCTGGATGTTCAAATGCGTCCCAATTTCTTGCAAACTCGCACTATTTCCAGCACTGGCTGCGTTTTGAGCTAGGAAAACCTCTTCTTTGGTCTGGTATGATTGACACATTTTGCTTTGTCGAATAATTTGGCACTAATTAATAACGACGCCAGTCGTAACGCGACGCGACCGTTATGCGCGGCTTGCCCGAAGGTAGGGTCGCCATGTAGGGATAGGCGTAATTGAGTACACGAATTGATGTATAATACTGGTCTTTATTAGCAAACCATTCAATATATAGACTTAGGCTACTTACACATACATTCATAGACATAGTTCTATGACACCCACACTACACCTCCAAATATCAGAATATTAGGAAAAAAATTGAAAAAAATTAGTAAATTGAGGTGTATTGCGTACTTACACATGATATGAGATCCCTTCTGTTTTATTTACTTTGGTATCTTAATTGGTACACTTTCTAAATACACACATACACATTTTATAATTTTGTTTTTGTTTCAACAAAGCGTATCGCTCTTCGCCATGCGTGACATAAACTAAAGACTAAAGGTTACAATTGTCTCTTAATCGAGTTTTCACAATGCGCGCGCTCATAACATATCTGTTTATTTGAATATCATTGGATCCATTGCTTTATTTCGGAGTTCCTGTTCTTACCTTCCGGCTTCATCATCTGATCAGTTCGATTTTACCATTTTCATCGGTAATATTTATTTATAAATATTTTCTGCATCGTAGTCGGTTAGCTATTCGATATATTTTATACCCGTGCATTTATGAGTTCCAGTGGCCATTTGTGGTTTTCTTCATCAGTTCCATTTCACAAAATGTCACTCTCTGAATGTAAATGATTGCATTGTCAATAAAAATACCGAAATCGCTATATATATGCCTATAATATTTGAGGAGTTCCCTCGATTTATCTGAGATGCCATCATCAGATCATGGTACCACCCTTGGAATATCTCCTTTCCGCCAAAAAAAGAATCATCAAAATCGGTTCATAAACGACGAAGTTATCCGCGAACACACATAAAAATATATAAATATATCAGGTTTAGTCAATAGTACGGACGTCAAAACAAATCGCAAGCATGCCATCTGGCGGCAAAGCAACAACAACTACGCATTGGCGCGCTTTTCTTAACCACTTTCGTGGTGGGGATAGACTGACAGTACTCAACTGCTGTATCCTTCTATCCGCACCCACACCTTAAAGCTAAGACTTCGTAGAATCAGTGTCGATCCGTAATATTACAAGAAAAAAAAAAAAACGAAAATAAATAGTCATTGCTCTGAGCATTTTCACGATTGTACCCACCGACTTGCCACACACGATGTCTTAACCTAAGGGAATACATCCTGACTTCGCGATGGTTTACATCTATCGGCCTTGATGCGACATATATACGTGGGACACTCAGAAAGTTTTGCGAAACTAAAAAAAATTGTTCTATACGTACATATATTTTTATTAAATCTTTTCAAAGTACTTTCCACCAGCCTCTATACAAAGATTCATGCGCCTAAACCAGTTTTCAAAACACTTTTTCCAGTCCGCCGCAGACACCTCGTTTACAGCCTGCTCGAACGCAGCCAGCGCATCTTCCGGCGACGAAAATTGTATCCCTTTGAGCTGATTTTTTATTTTTGGGAATAAAAAGAAGTCACACGGTGCTAGATCAGGGCTGTAAGGAGGGTGACCCAGGAGTTTGACTGGCGTGCTGTCCAGGAAGTCCCTCGTTTTGAGTGCGGTGTGCGCAGGTGCATTGTCGTGGTGGAGCAGTAGCCCGCGGAGCCCTGTGTTTGGTCGCTTGTTGCTTATAACAGAGAAAACTTCTGGCAAACATTTGGTAGTATACCATTCGGCATTAATGCTTCTTTGATCCCGTAAGGGAATTGATACCAAGTGGCCAGTCAAATTAAAAAAGCTAGCGATCAAAATCTTACCCCCGCTTCTAGATCGCTTCACTTTGGTAGGCGTTGGCTCATTTTGAAACACCCAAACAGTCGACTGGCGCTTGGTTTCTGGGTCGTATTGATAAATCCAGGACTCATCACCTGTAACGATGTCGTAAACACGCCGAGACGAGCCTGCTTCAAATTTGTTAAGCATATCACGGCACCATTCCACCCGGGCCTGCTTCTGAGCATCGGTGAGGTTGTGCGGCACCCAGCGTGATACTATCCTCCTCACGCGAAGATGGCTGTGTAGAATCTCCTGAACGCTTCCCGATCCAATCTTCAATATGTGTTGAATCTCCTGATATGTAATTCGCCTATTGTCTTGGATTAAATTTTTCACTGCTAGCACGTTTTCTTCGGTAACAGCCGTCAAAGGGCGACCGCTTCTTTCGTCATCCCCCAAAGTTGGTCGACCGCGCTTGAATTCGTTATACCAACGATACACGGTTGCCTTGGAAGGGCCTTCATCCATGAATGCCATTTGAAGTCTATCGTACGATTCATCCGGTTTCAGGCGACACTTGAAATCGTATAAAATCATAGCTCTAAAATGTTCCCGGCGCAGATCCATATTTCAGTGAGACACAATACTTTGAATTAACTCGCAAAAAATGTGGAGGGAAATTTTGAAATTGGAACTTACTTATTTTTACTTATAAATAATCATATTTTCGAAAAACATTATAACTGGCCAGTCTCCCATATAAAAACTTTTTTTCGCAATACTTTCTGAGGGGCCTGGTATAAGGTCGAATTGAGAATCCTCCGCCTTTTTTGAAGTCGGTTAAAAAGTCATTTTTGTACATCGAAAATATTAGGTCATACATATGAAATTGGCGTTTTGTAAGGGAGGAACATAAAGTCGTTGTTTTTTATATAATATATTTATTTAATCAATGTATGTACCATTGCTATCTATGCACTTTTGCCATCTCAAAGGTAGTTCATTGATCCCTTTACTAAGAAAACCATTTGGACGGGAATTTTGGGTGCACGGTTGGCGCAGTGGTTGAGCGATTGACTGCTGCACTGCGTGTCGCGGGTTCGATTCCCGCACGGAACAAATATTTGTATGACCTACAGATAGTTGTTCCGGCTCTGGGTGTTGTTGTGTATGTGAGTTTATATGTTTGTAAACGCACCCACGATACAGGAAGAAATTCGTGAGCGTCAAAAGGGAGGGACCAAATCTCAAATGTCTGTCGTACATATAAAATAAAATAAAAAAAGCCTTTATTTCTTGTAGAAATCATACTTAGTATCTATCTAAAAAAAATACATATTCCAAGTTAACTATATACTAATATTTATTTTTATTTTATTTTATTTTTTATTTTATTGTAATAGGAAAACAAACAGTATTAACAACTAACAAATTTAACATCAGATTTACCAACTAGTAACCAATTACATGTTTTCGCATTTAATTTACTATAAAGAGCAAGCCTGTTAGAGAAAAAAAAAATTAATTACAATGATAATATGTACTTTAAGCTATAACATACAATCACAATAATACCTCGTCTTGAGGTGCAATAAAAAACAGTTATTGAACCAATTCGAACCAATGTTTAGTAAGTATTCGAATGAATACTTGCGGTTTAGTAGTGAATAAGTCAAATTCAGAAAAGTCAACCAATTTATTGTAAGATTTAGCGCATCTTATAAAGAACGAATTCTGTCTGTAATTTGTGCAGCAGCGGGGGACGTTAAGAAAAAGAAAGGGCATTCTAGCAGATCTGGTAGGGGCGCGTAAATTAATCTTAGAGAGAAGTTGCGGGGCGTCGATTAAAGATTGCGCTAACTTAATAAGTAAGGAGATATCTGATATACTCCTTCTCTCCCTAAGTGGAAGTAAATGGTACCTTTTGCATCTCGACTCGTAATTATGATCGCGGGTGTTACACTTGTACTGCAGGTATCTTGTAAAGTTTCGCTGGACAGATTCCAATCTTGAGATATAAACAGCATACATGGGATTCCAAACTTGCGAACAATATTCAAGTGAGCTACGGACGAAGGAACAGTACAAAATCTTAACTATTTTGACATCCGTGAACTGGGAGCAAGATCTTTTTAAAAACCCCATAGCTTTGTTAGCTTTATTAACTATGTGATCTATGTGCTTCTCGTAGGTAAGTTTGGAGTCGTGTATCACACCTAAATCTCGTATGAAATCTACTCGTTTTAGATGGGCATTCTTTAGAGTGTATGTGTGGGATATGATGTTGGCCTTGCGAGTGAACGTAATTGTGTAACATTTAGATACATTGAGTTCCAGATTATTCAGCTGACAATAGTTTTCTAGTCTCTCGAGATCTTGTTGCAACGAGTCGCAATCTTCGACATTGTTTATATGTTTGAAGATTTTCATGTCGTCTGCGTAAAGCAAATATAATGAATTTTGAAAGCACGTGTGAATGTCATTTATAAAAATGTTAAATAATAAGGGCCCAAGAAGCGATCCCTGGGGAACTCCTGAAGGGACTACATGCCGCTTCGACACAGCACCGTTGATCACGACAGCCTGAGAACGATTCTTTATGTAAGATGTTATCCACCGGTATAAGTTACCATGAATACCTGCATAAAAAATCTTCTGTAAAAGTATATTATGGTCAATACGGTCGAAACATTTACTGTAGTCTGTGAAAATACAGTCTACCTGACCGCCATCATCCATACAAGATGTAGTGAAGTCGACAAAAGATAGTAGGTTAGTAGTGGTCGATCGGTTTTTAAGAAAACCGTGCTGTTCAGGAATGAAGGCCGTCGAAAAAGTGCTGTAAACTTGTGTGTAGATGATACGTTCAAGTATTTTACCAAACAGGCATAATTTGGATATGGGTCTGTAATTATTAATATCACCCTTATTCCCACTTTTGTGCACCGGTGTTATGTACGCATACTTCCATATACTAGGAACAATTCCCTCTTTAAGAGAACGCGTAAAAATAATCGTAAGTGGTTTAACTAGTCCTTTGGCACACTTGACTATAAATAATGGAGGTATGTTGTCCGGACCCGCACCTTTATTGAGATCTAAGGATTCTAAGAGCCTAAGCAGGTGGTTTGGATTAATTTCAATCTCACCTATGTTTAGTGCAGAGTCAGTAGGGGGGGCATTTGTTGGACTTGGGATACTCGAATTTCGATTTGAAGTAGAAAGGAAGTTCGATTGGAAGTACGCTGCGAAAGCATCACTAATTTCTTCACTTGTATTGTAGCATCGACCTTCTAACGACATAGTAGAGGGGAGAGTGTTAGTGCCCTTTTTGTTCGCTTTTATGAAGGACCAGAACATTTTTGGGTTTTTTAATATAGCATCTTCCGTTTTGGCAATGTAACATTTGTAACAGTCTTCCTCAACAGCTTTGGCTCTAGCACGAAGTAGTACAAAAGTGTCGTAATCCGATGTGTTGCCGTAAATACGATATTTACGTAGATATTTGTACTTTTCCTTAAGTATTTTTTTTAAACTTGAGTTATACCATGGTGGGTAGTTTGAAGGGTAAATAATTTTGTGAGGTATGTAATCATTAACTAATTTCTCAAGGTAGTTATAAAAAATATCAACCGCGTCGTCTAATGAATTGCCAAGCAATTGTTCTTCCCATACATATTCGTTTAACAATGTATTAATATTATCGTAGTCCCCAGACTCATAATACCATTTCATCCTGGGATAAGGTTTTAACGGTACCTCGAGATGGTAATTCAGTACAATATCAAGAGATTTATGATGATCGTCTTCAGGAACAAGAGGGTGTACACAGGCGCTAATACATAAATCAATATTAGATAACACTAAGTCCAATATTCTTCCCTTAGATTTGTTACAACAATTATTGTACTGAATTAAGTTACACTCAGAAAGAATATCAAAAAAGTATGTTTGAGATTCGCCTGTTATACCAGAGGGTTGCAAGCAGGTGCCGACACTTGACCACTCAATATTGGGCATGTTGAAATCACCTAGTACTACAAAAGTGTCATCAGGGTTTGTGTTTATAATAAGTGAAATACTGTTAGTAAAATTACGCAACTGCGTCTCGTACGAGTTCCCCAGATTTTCCTTACAAAGGTAAAGAACGCAAATGTTAAATTTGTGTATAGTGCGATCCTTTTTTTTGTAACTAATCGCAACCCAAAGATCTTCAGCTGATGATGACCAGTCCGAACGAACTTCAGCAGATAGTTCACGTCGCACGGCCAACATCACACCGCCACCCATGGTTTGTTTTGTTTTAATGTAATCTCTGTCCCTACGCCAAACTAAGTACTCACTGCCAAAAAGTTCACTGTCGCTAATACTATCTAGCAACCAGGTTTCTGTTACTGCAATAACATCGTAAGAGTTCAGAAGTACATTACGCTTGAAAGTATGCGTCTTCGTTCGTAAACCCCGCGCATTCTGGTAATAAATGTTAAATAACGCCATTTTTATACACGGAAAAATAAAAACTATAAAATTCTAATATAAATATTAGTAAGCTAGACGCGATAAATAGATTGATAGCATTCGCCCCATGATTGAATCCACAATAATTAAGTGCAACACCACATCCACAAATCAGAGTGAACACAAAAAACGATACGCGCAAATTATGTAGAATTGAGTAAACTTCGACACAAACTACACAAAGGTATTTAAAAAGAAAGGTAGACATTAAAATGCGTTCAAAAAATAAGCGGCTCGAGTCTGCGCTGACGCGGGCGCAAGCAAGAGTGACCCGTACGTCGCGGTACAAGTACGCGCAAGCGAGTGGTAATAGCGCACGCTGCAGTAAACAATAACGCTCAACTTGTTGTTCGACTAATCTGTTGTGACTCACACGGTACGTAAAGCATAAGTGTATATTAGGAGGTAATTTAAACTTGAATATGGTTCTCAAACTGTGAACATGTTTTTTTAATACATAAGAGATAATTAATGCTGGTGATTTGTGATTTTTAAAAGATCTTTGTCGCACTTTATAAAAAATGTAGGCGCAGTGTCCGATCTTTTCGCCATGATCTTGCAGTGTTTCACCCAAATGTATTTGAAATTATTTTCTTTCGCAAGGGCTCTTGCCTTGCTTAAAAGTGATTTGTTAGACGGAGTCAAGTGGTCGTTGACGTAGAAGTTTGCAGACGTAGAAAATCCCAAGTTGGATAAGTTGAGCTGTTTACTTTTACGCGACGAAGCTACAAACTCCTCCTTGGTATAGCGACTGTTGAAAGCAACGACAATCGGCTTATCAGCATTGGGGATACGAGTAGGTATACGCGCAATGTAACTTATGTCTTCCTTTCTTACCGTAAAGTTGCTTAGGTTAGCGATTTTCTGGGCAACATCATACAGATTCTCATTTTTCTTCTGCGGTATGCCTTTAATCTCGGCATTGTTAGCTCTAGCCCATTGGTCTCTGTCTCGCGACTCCCGGTTTATTCTGTCAATATGATCCTGAAGAATCGGTATTTGACCCGCCATCCTCTGCAGCTCAGTTACATTAGATTCGATTGTTTTTACCTTTTCGGAGAAGCCGTTTATGATGTCGTGCGCCATTTCGATGGAGTCCTTGAGTCCGGACAGCTCCGATTTGATGGATTTCACGTCAGCGACTAACATAGCCAGCGGGGCCAGGTCGAAGACAATCTTGTTGAGCTGCTCCTGCATTTTGTCTAGCTGGCTGGGCTGGGGTGACACTGCCAGAGGAGAAGGAGTTGAGCCTGACTTACATTTCGGGCAGCGCCAAGCACTCTTCCTACTGTCACCGAGTCTTCGGTATCCGGCTTCGGTGACTCCGGCACACTGATAGTCATAGTGTTGTTTGCAGCCACTACAGACAGGGCCGTCGGTATGTTCAGAACCACAACTAGCGCAGGTGAACATGATGCGAAAAGTTTGAGTAACACTGGAATTTCTCTTTAGACGAACGGTAGGGGCCTGACGGAGAATGTATATATATCTATTAACTATAAGTTGCATCCATTCTTGTTTCACTATATTTTATATAAAACAGTTTATAATTACTAATATTAGTATTCATAGATAAGTTATTGTTTAATAATAATACATGTTTAAAAATTTGTTTCTTGCAACACTTGCTTAACTTAAATAACTTAATTAAAATTCTTAATCATATGATAGTAGGTACATATTTTAATTACAAGCTTAGTCTCACCTGTCCGCAATCATGTTCAAGTGTTCAATTGAACTGAAATTGTGATACAAAATGTTTTTCCTGTGATAGTGCGGTTTTTAATATAAAAATAATTTGATTGTGTTTTATCTTTTTTAATAAACCTTGTATTTTTTTTTTTGATTTGATTAAGATTTGATTATTAACTAAATACTCACTTTAAATGTACTAATACTATTACAAAAACCATTATAATAATAGAAAAATAATTTAACTACAAGAACCCTTCTGCAGGTGCAGGCCTCCTCCAAAGAATTCCAATGTTTTTATCTAGGTCTGATTTCTTACAGCCTGGGCCATCCGTTTTGGCTATGTCTGTTTTAGATTTAGACTTTGGTATTTTTATAGTTGCTGTTTTCTTTGAAGGGTTGTGGTCATAATCTTCCACTGTGACCAACCGGATTGGAAGATGTTTTTTGTTGCTTGGTTGAATTGGTTCGTTTTTAAAATCCGTACGGGAGGAGGGCCTTGATTGCTATAAATGTGTGTGTCTATTTACATTTTTCCGCTTAGGTGTTGTGTTTTTGTTGGCATTTTTATTTGCTAGAAAATTTAACATGCTCGGTTTTAGAATTTCATCCGAAAAGCTGTTCGACCTATGTACAAAGAAGTGTGGTTTAAGCTTCTTGTTCTTTCTTTTTGTTGTTGTGCTAGTATCGCCTTGTGGATTGTAGTTATTTTCCAGTGAAAGGGGCAGTGACTTTTTATTAATGGGTTCGATTACGACCAGTTTATCATATTTTAATTTCACTCTATTACCCTTCTCTTTCTCCATTTTCACTTGTTTTTGAAGTTCTCTCCGCTTAACCAATACTTGCAGTGGGTAATCTTCTTTTAAATAGTACGTAGTAGTAGTCGTACATATATAAACAAATAATACCAATAATCTACTATTTCCTACCTTTGCTATAATTTTAGCTACCTCATCATATACATAATACTTCAACAAATTGCTTGGTCCCTCCATCTTGATATCATGATGGAGGGACCAAACTGATAGACTACTGCCTGGAATGTTCTACCTACTTAGTGTTATAATACCTTAATTCTACCTTAATATTATTGATTTTGGCTGCCCGAAACATATATAGTTTTAAAGATAACGATTATATAAGTTGGTCCCTCCAAATTGACGATTTAATTGTTTAGTGTAACAGGTAAATGCGCGGTTTATTTTCAATCTTCGAAGGATAAGTATTTAATACCTATTTACTACCTTCTAATCGTGCAAAATTTCTTACTTTAAAGTTTATTTTAACGAGCCAAAAAAAATAAAGGAATAAGTAGGTACAACGTACAAATTTTAATAGTATGTTGCATTTTAGTAGCATATACCCGGTTCTACCCGGTTCCGGAAGAACCGGGTATACGCGGTTCTATTAAGTTATTTTCAGATACTTTTGTGCTATTCTTATTAAAATAAACTTTTATTAATGCTACCGGGCATGCAGAACCGCATCCGGTTCCAGGTTTTTCAGAAACAGGTCTGGCAAGCAGTTAGAACCGGGTGAACCGGTTCCCCCGGTGCCGGCTGTTTCTTTTGTTTTTACTTACTGTTGGAATAAATGATAATAGAATTTGACAGGATAAGCAATTATCACTAGGAATATGGAATAAAATAGTTTAGACTTGTCCCGGATGTCAGTCTCACGAGATTGGGATGGCTCTGAAACAACTTAAGTATCTACAACAAGGCGACGGGTGAAGACGAAATTACGGCCGAACTCCAGATGGCGGGGGGAAAACCGGTACTTAAGGCCCTTCAGAAGCTGTTTGATTCCGTCATACTTGAAATGAAAACGACACAGAAATGGTGCAGGGGTGTGGTGGTACTCTTCTCCACGAAGGGCGACAATTCCCGATTGAGGGATTATAGGCCCATCTCACTTCTTAGTCATGTCTACATGTTGTTTTCGAGAGTCATCACGAATCGCCTTGCGCGCTGTTTTAACGATTTCCAGCCTTCCGAACAAGCCAGTTTACGAAAAGGCTTGAGCACCATAGACCACATATATACGCTACGGCAGGAGATACAGAAGACCGAAGAGTATAACCTGCCTCTTTGTTTAGCGTTTGTGGACTACGAGAAAACCTTCGATTCGATTGAGACTTGGGCTGTACTGCAGTCTTTTCAACGGTGCCAAATCATAAACTACCGGTACATCGAGGTGCTGAGGTGCTGACAGTCCGAATTCAGGATCAGACTTCGGAGCTTATCCTTCTGCAGCGAGGTGTGAGACAGGGAGACGTCATATCTCAAAAACTGTTCTCTGCTGCACTGGAGGGTGTCTTTAAGGTTCTGGACTGGAGAGGGCTAGGCATCAACGTCAATGGCAAGAACATCACCGACGATATAATGGTCATGGCTGAGCCCATTGAGGACCTCAGTACAATGTTCGAGGACCTCAGTAGAGCTTCCGAAAGAGTGGTTCTAAAAATTAACATGGACAAAACCAAGGTGATGTTGAATGCCAATGTTGCACCCACTCCTATCAAAGTTGGAGACTACACTCGTGGTTGTGGACGATTATGTCTTCCTGGGACAAACGGTCCAGTTAGGTAGGTCCAACTTCGAGAAAGAGATCAACCATCGAATCCGTGTTCGGGAAGTTGCGCGGTGTCTTCTCGTCCAACTTACTACAATATCTCAAGACGAAATTCTATGACCAGTGTGTGTTGCCATTGATTACTTACGGGACAGAGCCGTTTGCTCACAATGGGTCTTATCAGAAGGCTTAAAGTCACACAAAGTGCAATGGAGAGGGCTATGCTCAGAGTTTCCTTGCAATCAGAAATGAAGTCATCTGCAAAAGAACCAAGGTTACCGACATAGCCCGAATAATGGCCATACTTAAGTGACAGTGGGCAGAGCACATTGCTCGCAGAACAGATGGTAGTTGGGGCCGAAAAGTTCTAGAGTGGCGGCCGCGTACTGGCAGACGCAGCGTTGGAAGGCCTTCCTCTAGGTGTAGCGACGACCTGGTCAAGGCTGCGGGCGTCCGGTGGATGCGAAACGCACAGGACCGGTCAGTGTGGTGACTCTTGGGGGAGGCCTTTGTCCAGCAGTGTACGTCTTTCAGCTGAAATGATGGTAAACTTTTCACTATAATTTTGTTTGGCTTATGTATCGAAAATCAAAGAGTATTAGCGAATCTTATGTAGCATTCTTTTGTGCACAATTGAACAAGGAATAAACTTGCTCTGAGCACAAATAGCAGTAAAATTAAAACTATGGGAATTAAGCAAAAAACTGTTTTTTGGGCTCTTTGACAGCCCATTTTTTTGCTCCTTTGAGAATTTTATGGTCTTTTCAGGCAACGTTACTGCTACCATAATGAACATAATTCCGGTGATAGTAATTAACTAGGATTTTTTCCGCAGCAAATATCTTTACCTTACGACTGACCTCGTTGACCTGAGCACGCCATGAAAGATTAGAGTCAATGATTACCCCCAAATCTTTTGCCGTTTCGGTATAGTCAATGCGAACACCGTCGAGGTATAAAGGCATCAGGGAAGTGACGTCAGCCGCATTGCGAACAAATTTGCTGCCTATGACCATGGCCTGAGATTTGCTAGGGTTTATTTGCAAACCAAATGACTTAGCCCATATGCTGATATTTGCCAGGTCCTGGTTCATTGCTGCAATAGCCGCACCAGCGTCATTTATAGAGAAATGCCGATATAGCTGCAAGTCATCTGCGTAAAGATGGAAACTAGAAGAGATTACTCTGGTAACAAAGTTAATGAAGATTGAGAAAAGCAGAGGTGATAGTACGCTACCCTGTGGAACACCCTCAGTGAGGCTACACCAATCAGAGAATGACTCATCAAGGCGAACACACTGAGAGCGTCCCCGAAGATAAGAGTTGAACCAAGCTAAAGCGGAAGAAGAGAAATTGATAGATTTAAGAATACCTAGTAAAATGTCGAAATCCACTGAGTTGAAGGCGCTACTAAAGCCAAGCAGTACAAGCACCGTAAGGGACTTACTTTCCATAGCCCAGCGGATATCGTCAGTTACTTTTAACAGTGCAGAGACAGTGCTGTGACCCGCGCGAAAACCGGATTGAAAGGGAGAAATGATCGAGTTAGACGCCAAGAAAAAGGATAACTGTCTATGAACTAAGTGTTCACAAACTTTAGATAGAAACGGAAGTATAGAGATAGGTCTAAAGTGAGTTAATAGAGATGGATTAATAATAATAATAATAATAATAAATAATAATAAATAACGTTTATTGTGTCTAAAAAATTATACATAAACAACTTTGGGTTTGGAAACCGACGGAAAAGAGCAAGAGGTGAATGAATGGTTAAAGATGTGAGTTAGGACAGGGAGCAATGAGGGAAGTATAAGAGTAATCATTCTGGAACACAACATATCATCACCGACTGCTGAAGAAGTTATTGCAAGTATAGATTTCTTAACGTCCTCCTCAGTAACATCGCTAAGGCTAAAGGTTGAATATTGTGGCAACGGCATACTAGAAAGACTATCTAAAGTAGCGGCTTTGACGCGCGGATCAAGAGAAAAAGGAAGAAGAGAGAAATGTTTGTTGAGACCATTGAGGTTCAAATCCTTGCACTGGTTAGTAGGTGATTTGCCTATGCCTACAGATTTAAGAAATTTCCATATATCGGACGAACTGCGGTTAATGAGTTGTTCATGGAAGTAGCGCCTCTTTGCATCCTGACACAGATGATTGCAACGGTTACGTAGACATTTGTAGTAAGCGAGATTTAAGTCTGAAGGTCGGCGCTTATATCTGCTCTTAGCTTTGTCCCTACGGGCCATATGCTCTTTAATATGTGGTGTAATCCATGGCGCAGGATTATGTCGCACTTTGACTCGTCGAATCCGGCATGCTGGTCATACAAGTTGAGTATGGTTGAGTTAAGGCATTTCACCTTACCATCGATGTCATCGTTCTCGAGCAGAGGAGACCAATCGATATCGCCGGCATCACGCTGCAATGCCTCCAAGTCAATGCCCTTGTAATTACGTAGATGTAAAAGCTGGGGTTTACGCTTGGGAACACGGATACGATATGAAAGATAAATAAGATCGTGGTAAGAGAAAGTAGCAGTAAGCTGGCCATGGGTAGAAACATTAGTAGGAGAGGAAACGATCATTAGATCAAGTAAAGAAGGCGTACAATTAGGAAAATAGTGAGTTGCAGAGAGGGGCAAGACTTGAAGATTGAACGAAGACAAGAGTGAAAGGAGTTTAAGGGAGCGAGAGTCATTATTAATCAAGCAAGTATTAAAATCACCCATCAAAATGATGTGCTCATACATGGGGCATAGATCGCTGAGAGTGGTGTCAAGAGAATTGAAGTAGTCAATATGAAGATTAGGACTGTAGAACACTGCAAGCAAGACTTTCGTGTGATGAATACATATTTCGACAAACAAGTATTCAGCCGACTCAGAATAAAGGGAAGGAGATGAACTAACCACCCTGAAGGGCAAATCAGCACGTAGGTACATAGCTACATCTCCTCCACCCTTGCCAGTCCTGTCGTTGCGTATTAAGACGAAGCCGGGGAGTGAATAGTGAGTCGAGAGTAGAGAAGGCTTCAGGAAAGATTCCGATATCAATACTGCATCCAGGTTGGCACTGCTAAAGGATGCCAGAAGTTCAGAATAGTGACCAGGAACACTCTGGGCGTTTATGTGCACAATATGCAGATTTTTAGGATCATTAGAGAAAACAGAATATAATTTATCATGTAATGTGAGTGGCAAGGTAGTGTCACTGTCCGCACTAGCAAAACTATCAGAAGAAGAGCATGAGAAGAAGCTGTCATTAAAATCATTCATAATGTATAAAATAAATATATACCCAAATAATAATACAATTATATAAATAATATAAGTAAAATCTATAATAGTACTAAATATAAAGTTTTCTTGCAATTAGAAAACCACCCCAACCCGCTAGTATATTGGCAGAAATTTTACAAATTTAACTATAAAATAAACACTAAAATAAATCTAAACAACAACCAAAAGAATGAAAAATGTATACAGTGAGAAACGTAAACAAACGAGTTCAATCGACTTACGCGTCGCATTTTATGCAGAAACAAAACGCAATACGACCAACTGACAGATGCTATCTGACAGATCAACAGATGCCTACTGTCAATCAATATCATGATGACATTCTGTCAAGTCAAAGCAAAGTAAATAATAAAAACATAACACTGGCGGTTAATAAATTAAAATTAAAAGTTTTAAGGTGAGACAGCTAAAAACTACTTTATGAACTACCGGCGGCCTAGGAATAGAAATATTGAGTCGCTCGTGCTATACGGCTAAATTAGGGAGTGACGAGAATGGACTGACAATAAAAACAAAATTGAATAAAGTTACTTGCGCAGACGCGACTTCCTCAAATTCTTAGCGGTCGCAGCCGATGTTGCAACCACAGCAGATCCAGGTCCCACAGTTTGCGCAGAGCCTCCAGAGTCAACCAAGCAGGACGGAAATTTGACCATCAGATCTTGAAGTTCACCTGCCGTATCGATCCTTCTTCGGGATTTGTCTGGGCAAATAAGGACAATCTTTCCCTCCGTGGACCAGCAATTAAGCAAGCCAAAGTGCTTGCGAGCCGTCACAAACAAACGGTGCCTCGCTTGCGTTAAAAACTCGGAGATGGTTATCCCGGTGCCCTTGAGTGCTTTCTTGCTATCCCACACTAGCTGACGGCTCTCCATATTAAAAAAACGTACCAGTATGGGACGGGCCTTCTGCATTGAGGATCCGAGTCTATGACAGACATGGATAACATTCTTATCCTTAACCAACTCTGTCAGTTTTATTTAGTTGGACAAGATGCTATGGACCACTTCACTCAACTTTTCACTGTCCCTCTCCGGAACACCATGGAATAACAGGACCTTCCTTCTCATCGCAGTCTCATGCCGGTCAAACCCAACAGCAAGCAGCTCAATTTGAGATTTTAATTTAGATAGTGCTTGATACACAAACTGCTTGAAGTCTGAGAACTCACTTGCAATTGTTGAAATGTCAGGTGAAGCCGATGGAGTACCAGAGATAGCCTTCTGCAATTTTGCTTCATAATCCTGCATTCTTGATCCAAACAACTTCTCAAGGTCCTCGAGGCTGGTAGTAAGTTTTGAGTCCATATTGTGATTGGATATTACTTTAAATATTCAATTTGTATCTCAGTGCTACAAACTTGATAGCAATAGATAGCGGGTGTAGGGTGGCTTAAAATGAAATTGATTTGTTTATTTCATTAAATAATAATAAAATAAAATAAATAAAAAAACCTTTTATTTCCATATCCTAATTTTGTACATTTTAAATGTTGTTAGTGTTTATTAGTAATTTGCTTATTTACTCATTGTTAGTATTGTTAGTATTTGGATTTGGGATATGGACCCCTACGTGGGTGAAGGTCTCCTCCATCTTCTTCCACGACTCTCTCTCTTGGCCTAGGATCAACCAGTCTTTTCCTGCTCTTTCGATTATGTCATCAGCCCACCGTCTATTAGGCCTTCCCACCTTCCTCTTGCCTGCTGGCCCTTTCCATCTCATAGTCTGTATAGTCCATCTGCCATCGGTATAGCGCGATATGTGGCCGGCCCATTGCCACTTAAGCCTCAAGGCTTGTGTGAGTGCATCAGTTAGCTTGGTTTTTCTTCTTATTTCTTCACTTTTTATTTTATGTATTGTTCTTATTTTCAGCATACTTCTCTCCATAGCCCTTTGAGTTAATTGGATTCTATTTTTAGTTCTATTGGTATAGACCCACGTTTGGCAACCATACAATAGACAAGGCAAAAGACAGGTATCAAAAACTACTTTTTTCATTCTTATAGGATAATCTCCTTTTAATATTTCTTTAAGTGTCCAGTATTTTTTCCACGTTATATTAGCTCTTCTATCAACTTCCTCTTCATTAGGTTGTTTGCTGAATGATAGTTGTTTGCCAAGATATATGTAGTTGTTGACATATTCTATTTCTTTTCCTCCGGGTGTAATTGGTAATTTTAGGCTATTTGTCATTATTTTGGTTTTAGTTGTATTCATCTCTAAGCCTACTTTGCAGCTTACTTGGTCTAGAGAATTTAACATTCCATCCAGTTCCTTTGCAGTTTCGGCTAGCACTACAATGTCGTCTGCGAATCTGAGATGATTTAACCAACGTCCATTAATCAGTATTCCTTTGTTTTGCCAATGTAACTTTTGGAATATGTTTTCCAGCACAGCAATAAACAGTTTTGGGGATAATGGGTCGCCCTGTCTGACTCCTCTTTCTATTCTTATTTCTTTTCCTCTAGTTTCGAGTTTAACCCGGCTTATACTGTTAGTGTATATATTCTTTATTATTTTAATGTATTTTACATCCACATTGAGCATTTTTAGGGTGTTCCAGATAGCATTGTGGCTAATACTGTCGAAAGCTTTTGTGTAATCAATGAATGCCAGATAGAGAGGCCTGTTGTATTCTTTGTATTTTTCCATAACCTGGTCCAGTGCTTGTATGTGATCTGTTGTGCTGAATCTTGAGCGAAAGCCAGCTTGTTCGACTGGTTGTGCCTTATCAATTGCCTCGCTTATCCGTTTCAGAATGATTGATGCAAATAGTTTGTAGATGTTTGCCATTAAGCTGATTGGTCTATAGTTCCCAATGTCTAATGGGTTGCCTTTTTTGTACAGTAAGATTATGTCCGATGAGCACCATTGTGTTGGGATAGTCCCCGTGTCAAGTATCATGTTGAACAATTTTGAGAAGTGGTTGATTAGGATAGGTGCCCCTACTTTTAAGGCGTTTGTTATGCCATCAGAACCTGGGGGGTAACCACAAGCTCTTAGAGTAAGGTTATTTTGAGATCGAGTAAGGGACAGATGTATCTGACTTGTATACATCTGTCACTTACTCGATCTCAAAATAACCTTACTCTAAGAGCTTGTGGTTACCCCCCTGGACTCCTATCTGATTTTAGCTGTTTTATATGTTCGTATATGTCTCTTTCATCTATTGGTTTAACTATTTCACTGCAGGTAGTATTATTATCCATTTCACCATCTGACTCACAGTCTTCTTCCCTTTTTTTTGTACAGTTCTTGGTAGAAATTTGTAGCTTGTATTATAACATCTTGCCTTGTTTTTGTTTCATTGGATTTGCTTTCTAATTTGTGTATCCAGGTTTTGCATAGGTTTAGCTCTTTGAATGCTTTCTTTGTACTTCTAGATTTGTTCAGATTTTTCGTTATTATATTTTCTCGGTGATTCCTGTAGTCTTTCTTGATAGATTTATTTGTTTCTTTGTATATTTTGCTTAATCTTTCCTTTTTGTCTTTGTTATTATTCTTTTGCAATATTAATTCGGTGCGCCTCTTTATCAGTGGTATAGTTTCTTTACTAAATATTTTGTGCTCTTTATTCATACTATGCTCTTTTTTGTTTGTTAGACTGTAAATTATAGCTTCTTCCAGAGTGTCATAGTAGCTCTGAGGGCTTGTGATTCCTTTAGATCGGTCTTCAATGCGGTTCATAAGACAAAGTTGGTAATGGTTTATTTCATCTTGTGTTTCTGGAATTTTAGGTGGGGTTTTAAAAAATTTTCTGCTCTTTTTTGGAATGCTTAGAGAGAGTGTAACTCGCAGTAGTCTGTGGTCTGATGGATACTTTACCATGTTTAATACTTCATAGTTCAATACTAGTTTAGGGGTGTTTGTCATTATAAAATCTATTTCATTTTTAATATTGTTGTCCGGTGATATCCATGTCCACTTTCTATTAAGTCTTTTTTTGAAGTAGGTATTAATTATGGATAGTCTGTATTCATATGCATAATCTATCAGGCGCTCTCCTCTTTCATTTCGCTTTCCAATCCCATGCTTCCCCATGATGAGATTTTCTTCTTTTCTGGGTTGCCCAATTTTCACATTGAAGTCTCCCAATACTATTATTTTATCATCGACTAATGCATGTGCTTCCTTGAGATTGTTATAAAATTCCTGCATTTCTGATTCACTGGCTTTTTCCGTTGGAGCGTATGCCTGGATTATTGAGATATTCAGCTCACCAAGATTCAGCTGTAATAATGCTACTCTTTCTGAAATACCAGTGAAGTTTTTTATTTTATCTTTAAGTACCTTTTTTATTAGGAATCCTTCCCCATATAAGCCTCTTGTTTGACCAATGTAGCAGAAAATATAGTCTGGGTACTCTTCTATGAAACAGCCCATTCTTCTTACCTCCGAAAGCCCCAATATGTCACAATTTATACTTTCAAGTGCATAAGTTAATTCAAAATATCTTTCTCTTGACGATAGGGACCTCACGTTGTAAGTGCAAATTTTTAAACATTGTTCATGTGTGTATTTTAATTTGTAACTTGATCTGTTGTTTATAGATGGAGGTTGGTGGTCTAATTCCCCACGATGACCAGTCGGCTTGGGAAATGTATTGATTTTATTAATTGATGGTTCTACTAGCTTACTTGTTGTTGTGTTCCGGGGGCTGATGACCTCATCCTAGTTTTGGTTCTCTGATACTGGCATTTTGGCTGTTAACGAGTTGCTTCGGACTCTCATTACGTCGAATGCATTGATCCTGTTGATTTTAGAAGCTACAAACTGCTTTCGAGGCTGGCTTGAAGTTTCAGGCGAAATGGACTCGTTTCGTTTCCTTTTTTCCGTAGCAGTGTTTCCTTCTTTAATTATAAGTGTGTCGTGTTTCAGAACTGCAAAATTGCCTTTGTTTCTTTCTTCTTTGAGTTTTGGTAATAGCTCCCTTCTTTTCTCCATTACTTCTCTTGTGTAGTCCTCAGAGACATATGCGCCTTTGAGTTTCTTCTTATTTATCATGACTTTGTTTTTCATCCAGTTGTTTACAAATGTAATTAGTATTGGTCTTGCCCTCTCGTTTTTGTCGTCCTTTTTACCAATTCGATAGATAACATCAATATCCCTTTTTTCCAACGAAATATTGAGATCGTTTTTGATTTTTTCTGTCACTTTTACCAAGAGATCGAAGGATGACATATTATTTTCACTTTCTTTAAGACCATAGATAATGATATTATTTCGTCTATTGCTAACTTCGATTTTATTTATTTTTTCTCGCAAATTTTGGTTTTCTGATTTTAAATCCGTGATAGTCTGTGTTATAGGTGTTAATTTTTCATCCATTTGCGATAAAATATCTTTGGTTTGTTTTTCCATTTCGATTTTCATCTGTTCTAAGAACGTTTGGAGGTGATCCATCGTGCAAGCAAGTTGTAGGTAAAACGGAACGTAACTTTGTATTTCCGAACGCAACTTATACCTTATCTATGACTTCCGTAGACAGAGTTCGGAGCTCAAGTTGGTACTATTTATGTTGACAATGACAGTGTTGACACTTACTTGTCTGTTGTATGTAGATGTCAATTGTGATGACTGTTTTTTTTTTCCGTTTTTTATATGTCAGAAGATATAATTTCGGCACTTATTTCACACTTTTTTCGTTCTAATAGCACTTTGTGACGTTATCTTCAAGGTTCAGGTGTTTTCTTCGTTGTTGGAGACAGTTTTGCAGTTATTTTGGAATTAAAACGGCAAGGGCACTGAGCTACGTGTTCTTATTATGACAGCCGGAACCGGAACCATTAAATAATAGTATTATATAATTTAAAACTTAATGTAACTAAGAGCACAAAAAATATATATGTAGTACTTATTCCTTTATTTATTTTGGCTCGTTAAAATAAACTTCAAAGAAGAAATTTTGCACGATTAGAAGGTAGTAAATAGGTATTAAATACTTATTCTTCGAAGATCGAAAATAAACCGCCCATTTACCTGTTACACTAAACAATTAAATCGTCAATTTGGAGGGACCAACTTATTTAATCGTTATCTTCAAAACGATATATGTTTCGGGCAGCCAAAATCAATAATATTAAGGTAAAATTAAGGTATTATAACACTAAGTAGGTAGAACATTCCAGGGAGTAGTCTATCAGTTTGGTCCCTCCATCTTGATATCATGATGGAGGGACCAAGCAATTTGTTGAAATATTATGTATATGATGAGGTAGCTAAAATTATAGCAAAGGTAGGAAATATTAGATTAATGGTATTATTTGTTTATATATGTACGACAGACATTTGAGATTTGGTCCCTCCATTTTGACGCTTACAGACTAGTGTGGGGCAACGTATTAAAAAAAAAAAAAAAAACTTTGAAGGCGCTTTGGACTGCCCCATCGGAGTTGATTTTTTTTCCCTTGCAAGAAGTTATCCAAATTTCTAAAAAAATGGTATTCTGTTGGAGCAAGGTCCGGGGAGTACGGTGGATGTCTTAGACATTACAATTGAAGCTCCTCTAATTTGGTAGTCGTCTGTTGTACAGTGTGTGGTCTAGCGTTGTACTGAAGCAGCAGTGGCCTAGAGCGATTTACCAGCATCGCCTGTTTAGCAGCTAGCTTTTCCATCATGGTTTGCAGTTGCTGACAATAGACATCCGCCGTAATCGTTTGGCCAGATTTGAGAAAGCTGTAGTAAACGACACCGGCACTAGTCCACCAAACGCTCACAAGTAATATTTTTTTTGTTAATTTTCGCTTCAGGGAGGTTTTGGGTGGTTCGCCAGGGTTCAGCCATTGCGATGAGCATCTCCGGTTATTTTACAGGATCCACTTTTCATCACAGGTAATGATTCCTGAAAATCCCTTCATTATTGTGCCGGTTGAGTAATGTATCGCAGCAGTCGCCGCGCGTTTGTCGGTTTACTGCACTCAATTCATGAGGTACCCACCTTTCAAGCTTTTTCACCTTCCCAATTTGCTTCAAGTGGATTAAAACAGTTTTATCACTAATACCGCAGCCTGCAGCTAACTCGGATAGGGTTTATCTTCATTATCAACTTTGGTCTCCAGCCGTCCACGGGGCTTTTATGCAGGTCGAAATTTCTAGAACAAAAACGTTGGAACCAAAAACGCACTGTGTTTTCTTTTGCGACACTGTCGCCTTACACATCATTAAGCTTTCGAGCCGTTTCTGCAGCACTGGTGCCACGATGGAACTCGTATTCGTAAATAAAGCGATATTTCAAGTTTTCCATTTTGTAAACTGACTGGCGCAAAGAAAAAACCAAAAGAGGAAAAACAAATGAATTACGGTTTAGAGTAAATAGCTGTATAAATTTTAAATTGGAATTCCAAACCAAAGAGTAGATATTTGAGATCAAAGTGGCTAGTACGACAAAACGCCAATGTCATAGGTAAGGACCTAATATTAAAAAAAAAAAAAACAAAAATCAAAAACCCGACTGCTTAAGAAGCAAACTAAAAAGACGTAAATGAAATAATATGTCATCCTATTTATCTATGGTGTACATTGTGGTGGCCCAAAATCAAACATCTCCTTTGGTACAGAGATAGTTTGAGATCCTGGAAAGGACATAGGAACGCTTTTTATCACGAAGTGTGTTCCCATGGGACGATAAAACACTATTAACGCGGGCGAAGCCGCGGGCAGAAGCTAGTTCCGATATAATTGTTCACGAAAACCACGCATCTTTTTATACATCGTGGCGATGATTCCATTTATATTTTTTTAATTTAGATGTTGTGCTTAGACCAGAACTCAGCCAAGCAAATAAATTTGAAACATAACAATCATTCTGCCAACGACATAACTCATACTATTGTCCAATGAAAGTTAATTACTTACTTATTAATACTTTGTTACATTTAAGTCATTATCAGTCTATCGCTGGTCATCGAGAACTCTGGACGAATTCCGGAGTTATACTTGATTCGAAAAATAATGTCTTGTCTATTTTGCATAAATTATTAACTATTATTATTTGTGTCAACGTTAAACCGTCATTTATTTTTCTGCAATCTTTCTTTTCAATAAATAAATAGTTTGCCTCTTTTGTACCTCTAGTCATCCCGCCATCTTGGTTTAACTTGCACATGCGCAGTTTAATACAAATCTTAGTGACTTGGTATCTTAATTTTAAATAGTAGTCTGTATAACAAGGGTAATCAAACTGTGTTACAAGTTTATAGCAATTTTTGTTAGAAAGTGTACCTGCATCATTAAATATGGGTGAGTAGATATTCTTGTTGTTTACTAGCTGCCGGCCGCGGCTTTGCCCACGTTGAATTTAACTAATTCCCACAATATATTTATAAATCCCTAATCTTTATTTATTCAGATATTGCCATAATTTATTGGATGGTTTCATTGGTTTGGAAAGAGTCCAATAATTTTTGGCAATACCTTATTGCTTAAAGAGTATTTGTCTTACTCTTTCATAGGGTGAAACCCTTTGCCTTGCCAAATTCGGTTTCGAAATTACACTGTTGACGTCATACAAATTCCTGCAATGCACAAGTTGATCACATACAACAGTCCAATCAATTCCAGATCGATTTTTTTTATTAAAGCTTCACTAAACCACAAATAAAAACTGGCCAAGTGCGAGACGGACTCACGCACGAAGGTTTCCGTACCATTATCGCAAATAACGGAAAAAAAACACGTTTTTTGTCTCCCTTACAAAAACACTCAGTTGAATATTTATTTTATTCTGTTTTTAGTATTTGTTGTTATAGCGGCAACAAAAATACATCATTTGTGAAAATTTCAACTGTCTAGCTATCACGGTTCATGAGGTCAGCCAGACAGACAGACAGACGGATCGTGGAGTTTTAGTATTAGAGTCCCGTTTTTTTCAATTTACAAAAATCCCTTCTTAGTGCTGCCCTACATCATAAAAAGAAGCCCTGTACAGTAAAATTCTTCAAAAGTCTTTGACACTCCCTAAATTGTATTTTAGGAGTAGTTTTGAAAAACTTATAAAGAGAACCTTTACTATTTACTTAGGATAGTATTTATACCAAGTTTAAAATATATAAGCCCAACAAATTTCCACTATTTTCCCCCTTACGGGTGGAATTTCCAAAAACAATTAAATACATGATTTTTTTGTTATCTACCAACAGCGTAAATCAAAAATTTCACGTGTCCAACTTACAATCTGTAGAAATTTCATATAAACTTTCAACCGCCTTTTTACCCCTTTACGGGTGGAATTTCAAAACAATCAATAAAAACATGAATTATTTTTCTCAACTAAGAGCGTAAATCTATGTGTCTAATTTAAAAACTGTAAAAATTTTATACAAATTTTCAACCCTTTTTTTACCCCCTTACGGGTGGATTTTCCAAAAAGCAATAAAGGCGTCCACCTAGTGGGAGGCCTTCCAACGTATTGTCTTCCGGTTCGCGGTCGCCATTCCAGAACTTTTCGGCCCCATCGGCCATCCGTTCTGCGAGCAATGTGCCCTGCGCACTGCCACTTAGGTTTGGCAATTCTTCGGGCTATGTCGGTAACTTTGGTTCTCCTGCGGATATCATCATTTCAGACGTGATCACGCAAGGAAATTCCGAGCATAGCCCTCTCTATTGCCCTTTGGGTGACTTTAAGCTTTCTGATAAGGCCCATTGTGAGCGACCACGTCTCGGTCCCATAGGTGATTACTGGCTTCACACACTGGTCATAGACTTTTGTCTTGAGACACTGCGGTAAATTGGACGAGAAGATACCACGCAACGATTGACGGTTGACCTCTTTCTCGAAGTTGGATCTACCCAACTGGACCGTTTGTCCCAAGTTAACATAATCGTCTACAACTTCAAGTGTAGAGTCTCCGATCTTAATAGGACCACTCCTATTAAGATCGGAGACTCTACACTCGAAGTTGTAGACGACATGACAGTTGTACATGGGCATTCACCATGAGCTTGGTTTTGTCCATGTTCATTTTAAGACCCACTCTTTCGGAAGCTCTACTGAGGTCATCGAGCATTTTACTGGGGCTCTCCATGGTCTCAGCCATGACCACTATGTCGTCGGCAAACCAAAGGTGAGTGATGTGCTCGCCATTAACGTTGATGCCAAGCCCCTTCCAGTCCAGAACCTTGAAGACGTCCTCCAGCGCAGCAGTGAACAATTTCGGAGAAATGACGTATCCCTGTCTTACGCCGCGCTGGAGAAGGATTGATTTCAAGGTCTGATGCTGAAGACGGACTGACATGGTGGCGTTTTTGTACAGACACTTCAACACCTCAGTGTACCGGTAGTCGATCTGGCACCGTTGGAGAGACTGCAGTACAGACCAAGTCTCGATCGAATCGAAGGCTTTCTCGTAGTCCACAAACGCTAAACAGAGAGGCAGGTTATACTCTTCGGTCTTCTGTATAACCTGCCGCAGCGTATGTATGTGGTCTACGGTGCTAAAGCCTTTTCGGAATCCGGCTTGTTCGGGATGACCTGGATAAGGTTGCGGGAAGGCGCTGGATGCGAGACGCACGGGATCGGTCAATGTGGCGACGCCTGTGGGAGGCCTATGTCCTATGTCTTTCGGCTGAAATGATGATGATGATGAATAAATGCGTGAATTCTTTTTACCCGACTGCCGAAGGAGGGTAATGAGTTTATCAGTCTATGTATATATGTATGTATCTATGCTGCCCCCGATATCATAATTACTGTAAGACAAAAAAAATAAATCGTATTCGCACTTTTGTTTCAAAATGTTTAAATTGGTGTATCTTGATGATTAAAGTAGAGAGCTTAAATATTTAAAAGGATAACAAAATATACATTTGTGTAGATTAATCCTGAATATAATTTATTTGTTCAATAGTATTTTTTTTATATCTAATGAATTGTATGTATAATTACCATTTCTATCAGCCCAACTAACACTTTCTTAAACATATTTACAGTAAGTCAGTAAGATAATGTAATTATATTAAACGAAATATCCTGTCGATGTAAGTTACTGTAACTATGTTTACTACAACGTCTTTATCTAGCCCACAAATCCAGCGACTTTTCTCGCAAACTTCGCGCATTTTGGAAATAAGAGGGCATGTCTGCAATCGAATGCCGTACATCGATACATTAAGCTTTGTAAATAGTATTAGGCATTTTTTTATGGTTTTATGAATATGAAACAATTTGTATAATAGAAAAAAATATTAATTAAGCCGTCACAGTTGCACTGAAAGTTAACTAAGTATGAATCAATTACAGGCATGCAGTCGGGGAATACTTCTGGTTTTGGTCAGCCAGCTCGCGAATATGTATCCTCCGACTGCACAGCATGATTTTCTTCTTGTTTACGTCTTTTTAGTTCTCTTTATAAGCAGTCGGGTTTTTAGAGTTTTTTAATAAACTTTTTTATCAATCAAGAGCGTAAATATAAAATTTCGCGTGTCCAATTTACAAACTGACAATTTCATAGAAACTTTCAAACTCCTTTTAGCCCCTTAGGGGTGGAATCGCCAAAAATCCTTTTTAGTGCTCAATAACGTTACTTCAGGAACCTCCCTACCAAATTTCATATTTATACGTCAAGCGGTTTTCGATATCGTAATGAGTGAATGATTGACCTTTCGTTTTTAGGGCTCCGAAGTCACAGTTTTTACCAAACTATGTGAAAAAAAATTAAAAGTTGCAAAAGATAAAAAATTAAAACCAAAAACTCGGTTATTTGAATTTTTTACATACATTTTGAGGTTATGTGGAAAAGTGTCATCACAAAAGTTGTAGATCTTTTTATTATCTACAACTTTGCGATTTAACTTTTTCCCATGAGACTTGTCGTTTTGCCGGCAATCGAGATAATCCGTTTTTACCCTGAAAACTCACCCCCTTCCCCTTCCCGACCTCAGATCGCCCGTAAATTTTTCCTTTAATTTTTGGTATATTCTCTTCCTTTTCCAATGGGTTTCATCCTACTATATTTTTTTCTTTTCAAAAATTATCGACCCTGGTCTACTACAGGACTAGGCACCTATGCATAACGCATTAGTGTTCACATTGACCTTTACGACCAGCTCTATCGCACGGGGTCTAGTTACTAGGACTCTAATGCATTATTAATTACAATCAACAACATTACAATCAAAATATTAAGCAACACTTATGACTTGCAAAAATAACTGTTCTATTGTTTGTTTGTCCGTTAATAGAGAGCAACCTTGAACAATGACGTCATTGAGTACACACATACATGTATCTATGCTAATGCTTAAGTGCGCATGTCATGATTTTAATATTCTTTTTACCCGACTGCCGAAGGAGGGTAATGTGTTTATCAGTCTATGTACGTGGGACACTCAGAAAGTTTTGCGAAACTAAAAAAAATTGTTCTATACGTACATATATTTTTATTAAATCTTTTCAAAGTACTTTCCACCAGCCTCTATACAAAGATTCATGCGCCTAAACCAGTTTTCAAAACACTTTTTCCAGTCCGCCGCAGACACCTCGTTTACAGCCTGCTCGAACGCAGCCAGCGCATCTTCCGGCGACGAAAATTGTATCCCTTTGAGCTGATTTTTTATTTTTGGGAATAAAAAGAAGTCACACGGTGCTAGATCAGGGCTGTAAGGAGGGTGACCCAGGAGTTTGACTGGCGTGCTGTCCAGGAAGTCCCTCGTTTTGAGTGCGGTGTGCGCAGGTGCATTGTCGTGGTGGAGCAGTAGCCCGCGGAGCCCTGTGTTTGGTCGCTTGTTGCTTATAACAGAGAAAACTTCTGGCAAACATTTGGTAGTATACCATTCGGCATTAATGCTTCTTTGATCCCGTAAGGGAATTGATACCAAGTGGCCAGTCAAATTAAAAAAGCTAGCGATCAAAATCTTACCCCCGCTTCTAGATCGCTTCACTTTGGTAGGCGTTGGCTCATTTTGAAACACCCAAACAGTCGACTGGCGCTTGGTTTCTGGGTCGTATTGATAAATCCAGGACTCATCACCTGTAACGATGTCGTAAACACGCCGAGACGAGCCTGCTTCAAATTTGTTAAGCATATCACGGCACCATTCCACCCGGGCCTGCTTCTGAGCATCGGTGAGGTTGTGCGGCACCCAGCGTGATACTATCCTCCTCACGCGAAGATGGCTGTGTAGAATCTCGTGAACGCTTCCCGATCCAATCTTCAATATGTGTTGAATCTCCTGATATGTAATTCGCCTATTGTCTTGGATTAAATTTTTCACTGCTAGCACGTTTTCTTCGGTAACAGCCGTCAAAGGGCGACCGCTTCTTTCGTCATCCCCCAAAGTTGGTCGACCGCGCTTGAATTCGTTATACCAACGATACACGGTTGCCTTGGAAGGGCCTTCATCCATGAATGCCATTTGAAGTCTATCGTACGATTCATCCGGTTTCAGGCGACACTTGAAATCGTATAAAATCATAGCTCTAAAATGTTCCCGGCGCAGATCCATATTTCAGTGAGACACAATACTTTGAATTAACTCGCAAAAAATGTGGAGGGAAATTTTGAAATTGGAACTTACTTATTTTTACTTATAAATAATCATATTATCGAAAAACATTATAACTGGCCAGTCTCCCATATATAAAAACTTTTTTTCGCAATACTTTCTGAGGGGCCTGGTATGTATGTATGTTGTATGTTTGTTCCTATATGGCGTTCCAAAGAACAAACGCGTTGGCCGATTTTGATGATTCATACGTCAATCGATTCGTCTTAACCCTGCAAGTGTCATAGGCTACATTAAAATTAGACAATTGAAAAATTGTGGATTTTGGGCGCCATATTCTGGGGGCCCAAATATTTTTTTGCCTTCAAACCACCAAAAATGATACCAATTTTATTGTGGCGGTAAATGATAAATGATAAATTGGTCTATTCGATCAATATCTGATGAAGAACATCGGAGATATTTAACAACAGAACTGTTCAATAACTGCCGGCAAATCATTCGGGTCTGCTGCAGTAGGCAAATAAGAAACTGTCTTCTTTCTTAAGATATTTTATTGTAAAATGTCCCTTAAGTTATAAATAATCGATATTATTATTAAAAGTATGTCTATTTATTGTTACCACCATTTCATAACAACACGACGATACGCTCTAAAGGAATTCGCAGATCACTCTTATTTCACCGGTTGTGTTCAAGTTACATGTTATTCGGGTAATCTATTCTGGCATAATTGTGTGCATTATAAAGTAAAAAGTGAAAATAAAAACCTTTTTACAAAAAAGACTACCGGCTTTCAAATAAAAACACAACGGAGGGAAAAATATTCCATTTTGGAAGTCGGTGCCAAAAAACGAAGAAACAAAAACAAGAACACCGAAACATTTTCGGTATCTTCTCGTCCAACTTCCAACAGTGTCTCAAGGCGAAGGTCTATGACCAGTGATGACCTTTGGCTCTGAGACGTAATCGCTCACAATGGGCCTTATCGTGATTTCTAAATTAATATTGTTTAAGCTCAAATAACGCATTGGAGTGGGTGGAGTCGTTGGCAGTACCGGTCCGTACGGCGCATCCGCGCGGGGTAGACTACGTTGTGTTAGTGCCGAAGTATTTTCGACGTTTTGTTATCTTAAGTCAAACTAGATTCGATTACCAAGCAAATTCCGCTTCCCGAGCATAGATGTCGGTATTTTCAGTGGGCGCCCATTGAGATAATATGTACTACGTTATTACCTCAATGTGGGCGCCATTATAAACTTAATTGAGTTGGCCGTAAAGTAAGGTGTTGTGTCGTAGGTCAATTTACATCTACTCAACCATGGTCACAATAGTGTAGTATAACACATTGCATTTTTAATTACATTATCGATATCGAAAGATACCCGATTTCTTAATTATAAAAAATAAGACTTGTTTTTTTTTTAATTTGAGGCCTTATATATTTTTTATAAATTATGAAATTATGAATGAATGAATGAATTAATTTAATTTAAAATTATTAATTAACTTAATTTGAAATTATGTACTAATTTCATTATGCTCATTGAGGCGGGCGGGCCTCTTAAATATTAAATTATTATCCATCTATAAAGTCAATAACCGACCCGACTACATCACTAATTGAGTAACGGTGAACTTTTGAGAACGACATAGTGAATACATTAAAAAAGTTAAATCAAAAAACTCGACTGCTTCAAAAGCAAACTAAAAAGTCGTAAACAAGGAAAAAATCATGCCGTGCAGTCGGAGGATACATATTCGCGGGCTGACTGATCAAAATCTGGTGTATCCTCCGCCTGTACATCATGATTTTTTCCTTGTTTACGACTTTTTAGTTCGCTTTTGAAGCAGTCGGGTTTTTTGATTTAACTTTTTTTATTTATAACATTTTAGTTAAGTTTTTTTCGAATAAGATACATTTAAACATATAACATATAAACTTATTTTGATACCCCACACGATGGGATATAAAAAAAAAATTGGGCTCCCACAATATGGCGCCCTAAATCCGCCATTTTTCTATTGTCCAAATTTGATGTAGCCTATGACACTCGCAGGAGTAAGACGAATCGATTGACGTATGAATTATCAAAATCGGCCAACGCGTTTGGTCTCTGGAACGCCATATAGGAACAAACATACATACATACTTACATACATACATAGACTGATAAACACATTACCCTCCTTCAGCAGTCGGGTAAAAAAAAATCAAATTCCGAAAGAGATAGAAACAAAGAGCGTGCGTTCGAGGATCCAGGAACGAACCATTCCACTCCCCGTGGCTCTAACGCGTGCTCGTATCGGCTCCTTTCGCAATTGACGTCCTTCATGTAGATTATTGATTGCAACTTATTTATATTGGTTATTTGTTCCTATCATTGAATAATTTGATTTTACTTTTTGGTATTTGAGTAGTTTGTTTGAAAATACTCATTCTAAAACATTTGTTTTCGGTTTGTAAATATTTAGAGATTTTAACAAAGATCTCCGTAATGGCAATACTGCAGTATTCAAATTATTACGTGACGCTGGTTATAATTCTTTATTACAAACGCTTGCCTCTACCCGCAGTGGTACTCAAATAGATAATTTGGATTTTATAACTCCTTCTTCAGTTACCATCGTCCTATGTGGGCCCGTTTTTAGACGTTGTGAGCCTCTGAAACCGTTTTAATGTTCATGTAACAACAAAAAACCCTCTTATTACTCCGCAAATATCGCAATCATATTTTGCAATTACGGCACCCTATTACTGGTTGGCTGGTTTTATGGATCCGTGCCTCAAAAAGTAAAAAAGGAACCCTTATATCTTATAATTCACTCTCATGTCTGTCTGTCCGTGTGTCACCACCGTTTTTCTCAGGAACCGGTGGACCTAGCAAGTTAAAACTTATACGAGATACTGAGGTCTTTAGTCCCTATATATTAGGTGTATAAATATCAAGGTCCTGAGTCAACACGATAAAAAGATATGGGCAAATTTAGATTTTCACGAAAACTTGTAAGTAGTACAAAAAAACCGGCCAAGTGCGAGTCGGACTCGCGCACGAAGGGTCCCGTACCCAGGGTTGCGTCAACTATGTTTGTATGGGGACACCCTTTAATTTTCAACTTTTTTTATTTTTCGGTAGTTTCTCTTTACTTGTGCTGTAAGACCTTGCTTTTAACCAAAATTTACAATTCTAGGTCAACCAGAAGTACCCTTTAAGTTTTGGGTCAAAAACCTATATGGTAACGTTGACCAAGAATCACGAAATTGGGCAAAAAGTAAGGTCTTACAGCACAAACGAAGGAAAAAATAAAAAAAGTATTGAAAATTAAAGGGTGTCCCCATACATACATAGTTGACGCCACCCTGGGTACGGAACCCTTCGTGCGTGAGTCCGACTCGCACTTGGCTGATTTTTTTATACATATCTAGCAGCCAGCATGATTTTATACTCATTATCAGCCTTGTTTTCCCACTGTGTGTGTTGGAGTCGGCTTTAAGTCTTAACTGGTCGAATTTATGATTCAAAAACTAACGTATTCTGGATTCTGTGACATCTATAATATACCATTTAGCTATGTTCTGCAAAATAAATGAATCCATGGAAGATTAACATAAGATTACGTTCTATTCCAGCAATGGACATCGCACAGCAAGTCGAGCTCTCTATACTAGAGCGACAGAAGCCCATGAACGCAGTCATAGACAGGGGTGACTCTGATGTGCAGCAGTTTTACCGGGACTCCACCGTGCTGCTGACGGGTGGCTCCGGCTTCCTCGGAAAGCAGCTCATCGAGAAGCTCTTCAGGTGAGAAATCATCATCGTTCAGACAAAATACGTCAACTGCTAGATAGTGGCTTTAAGAATCATTCCCACAACAATTGTTTCTGCGGCTTTAGACATAGCGCCTCTCTTGAGGAATTGCGTGAGTGGCTGCAGAGGGTGACGGGGTCCACATGAATTTATACAGGTCATTAACTGCTCATCACTGCTTTCATCATCACTGCTCTTAAAACGGCGAAGGTAAAAATCGAAACCGGCATGTCCTAGAACTAAAAATTAGAAGACATGTGACATTCACCAACCCGCACTGGGCCCGCGTGGTGGATTAAGGTCCATTACCTCTCTCACAGAGAGGATGCCTGTGTCCCAGCAGTGGGAACATTATAAGGCTGATGATGATTAACTGGCCGGGGGCGAGTGACGAAAGGCGTGCTCCAGTCCAGAACCTTGAAGACATCCTCCAGTGCAGCGGTAAACAGCTTCGGAGAAATCACGTCTTCCTGTCTCACACCTCGCTGCAGAAGGTTGGGTTCCATGGGCGATGGGCGTTTTTGTATAAACACTTCAACACTTCGATGTACCGGTAGTCAATTTGGCACCGTTGGAGGGACTGCAGTACAGCCCAAGTCTCGATCGAATCGAAGGCTTTCTCGTAGTCCACAAATGCTAAACAGAGAGGCAGGTTGTACTCTTCGGTCTTCAGGGTCTTCTTCCAGGGTAGACGGGCTGCCGGGCACTTGGGGCCGGCTTTTTCTTGGGCTTTTCATTTTGGTTTGGGCGCGGGTTTGCCTTAATCGCCACGCTTGGCAGGCGGGTTGGCGATCGCAGTTTGTTGTTGAAGTGCACAGAGAACACTGCTACCCATTCTCTGGTTTGTCCCTGTCGCCTTTTACGACACCCACGGGAAGATATGGGATGGTGAGATTCTTTACGTCCGACACCATACGGAACAACGTTATTTACATAACGTTTTACGTAATTGGTAAAGTCGGCTGTATTCACTAGAGGATACTAAGGAATGTATAACCTTAATGATACGCTGCGTAAATAAAGATATTGTTCGTCTTGATTATATTACACAAGATTCCCTTGGGATATTAGTTGATGAAATCAATATGTTTGAGCACCATCACTCGGCCTTGTCAAATAATTTATTATGTAAATATTAGTCGGGTGAAAATAGAGAAAAACGACGTTTTCCAAAAATTCAACCTTGCTAGATCGATTTATTTTCCTTGAAACCCCCTGTATACTAAATTTCATGAAATTTGTTGGAGCCGTTTCCAAAATTATGATTATATGTATACATACATCTAAAGAAGAATTGCTTGTTTAAAGTTATTAGATTACATTGTTCGTCTTGATTAAAGGCACAAGATTCCCTTGGGATATTAGTTGATGATATCAATTTATTTGAGCACCATCGCTTGGCCTTGTCAAATAATTCATTATGTAATAGTTTATCATGATACAAGTGAGCTAAGTTGCTTACTCGTATTACACACGATGCTGTGGGTTGCAGCCTGAGCCGTAGGTGAGGGCGTAATTCAGCCGAACGTGTAATGAGCAGAGCTCACGAGTTTCATACGACGTTTTTCAAAACATTTGCGAGGAAAACTGTGTCTACCGCTCGCACAGCGGAGATCAGGAGACAACCAGGCTCACAGAGTACCTCAGTGAGGCGGCTGATGCTGCACATCAGCGGTACCCTTCAGCCCAATTAGTGTTTCTGGGGGACTTTAATACCAGTGCACTGACCATGCTGGATGGGAGATACGTAAGCTTGCGCTTACGCTTAACCTTACCTAGTTGGTCCAGGGGACAACGAGGGTGCCGGATGTTGATTCGCTCACGGCCAATTGCTTGGACTTTCTGCTGACAACAGAGCCAGACCGATACTCTGTGTCGATAACTTTACCTTTGCGTAGTTCCGACCATTGCCTGATGAAGTATGTGTCCGTCTACTCCCCACCCGATCCCAGGCCAAGAGGCACCCGGCGGGTTTGGCGGTACAGGTCAGCAGATTGGAATGGCATGCGATCTTTCTTCGCATGCTATCCTTGGCAGCCTACTTGCTTTTCTTCAGCTGATCCTTCGTCGTGCGTGGACGCTGTGACGGATGTGTTGCGTCAGGGAATGGATTACTACATTCCGTTCTCTGATGTAACAATGTCCAGCGTTGACCGGCCATGGTTTGACGCCGAATGTTACCACTCCGACGCGCTTAAGCATGAGGCGTACCTGGCATGGGTCGACGCTCGATCGCGCAAAGCGACCGCCACTTATCGATGGCTGCTCGTCGGACCAATTGGATATCAATGCCGGGGTCCCTCAGGGGTACTCTCAGCAACGAGATGATCTCGGGCCAGTAAATTCCGAGGATGCGACGAAGACATCGGTTGACGAAGACCTGGATTTGGCGCGAGATGTCCTTTGTTACCTTCCACGTTTCGCACCCGTAGAGCAGCACGGATTTGACATTGGACCCGAAGATTTTGAGTTTAACCCTTCAGGTCAGTTTCCGCGATTGCCACACAGGTCTCAGCTGTGCGAAGGTTGAATAATAATAAAACTTAGCCACCAATAAAAATTATATCAATTTTAGTATGGCGGTTTAATGGGTAGGAATGTAATATATATGTAATATATATGGCTAAATGAATTATGAATTATGGAACGAAACCCTCGGCGCACGGGTTCGACTCGCTTTTCACCGGTTTTTATAGTTTTATTTATTATTAGACTATAATATTAACGTTGTTGTTCATCATGGTAAAAGCTGTGTATACCTATAATGGGCAGAAATACCAGTACTCGTACAGTTTTATTGTTTCTAAGAAATTATAATGTATTTTGCGGTGTTGGTGTACCAAATAAATAGTCTTAAATTAAGACTATTTTTTGAATAATTGGAGGCGTCCTTTTTGTCTTGTTTCAGATCCTGTGACATCAAGAAGTTATACTTGCTGCTGCGACCAAAGAAAGGAAAAACTATTCAACAGAGATTAACCTATATACTTAAAGATCCGGTAAGTAAAACATAGTAAAACATAGATTTATCAAAACTTCATCCCATTGTAAAACCTAACCTAAACCTCTAGTAATACTGAGGAAAATTATTAATTTTTCATACACGTTTAGTTTGCATGATGACGCTTAATCTAATATGTCAGAACTCAGACTCCCAAATATGGCGGACCAATAGGGACGATTACAAAAAATATCTATTTAGTCCGTCAGTTAGGTATGCTAAAAATATGGGACATTTTATTTTGCTTTTGTCACGTAAAAACACATTTTTACAAAAAATCCTACCGACTTCCAACCAATTAGAAAACTACAAAAATAAAAATAACTTTATTTTTGGAAGTAAGTGTTGTCTTTGGTAGGTACCAATTGTTTTGCGTTATGGACACTGACTGCCAAAAATGAAGTAATTTTACACTTTGTAATTTTCATAATTGGAAGTCGGTAGTATTTTTTTGTAAAAATCTTTTTTTATTTTTCACTTTTTAGTTGTACCAAGGTACCCTAATAGGCAAGTAGTTATGTAAGGTACCTATAATGCCATAATAGATACCTGAATATGATGAAACAACATAACCGGTGAAATTAGAGTGTACCAAAGTGAACTGTACACATCTGCATACCCCTTTAGAGGTATGGAGGAGGTGATGTTATGTTATGAAATGGTATAAACAATAAACGGACATGCGTTTGCAGCAAACCGGAGAGATTTGCCGTTATTTATTGAAGAGTTCTCTTGTATATCATTGAAGTTCTTCTAAACTTCACCAAATTAAAATAGGGCCAATATTGAAGCAAATTCTAACAAAAAAAAAAAACTAAATCGGGCCACAATTGACGAAGATATCGGTGAACATACATAAATAAAAAACATACATAAAGTCGGACATAGAACCAAATTTTTTTATAAGTCGGTTAACAACAAATTACGACGATACAGTGCGTTGCAATATCGTGTGACGTCACGGTGTGCTACACTTTATACTGACAAAGTGATGATACAGCCCAGGGGGGGTTGTATCATCACTTGGTCTTGATTCATCATTATAAATAAGTCGCTTCTCGCTGTCTGTATGTCCCTATGTATGCTTAGATCTTTAAAACTGCGCAACGGATTTCGATGCGGTTTTTTTAATAGATAGAGTGATTCAAGAGGAAGGTTTATATGTATAATACATGCGGGTGAAGCCGCTGCCAGAAGCTAGTTTTATATAAAAGTGTGTTTAAAAAGAAATAAAACTTGTATGAAAGTTATTTTTAATTATTTTTCTTCCAGTTATATGACACTCTACGTAAGAAGAAGCCCAACTTCGCGGCCAGCATTGTGGCGGTAGAGGGGGACATCGCTGAACTTAGGGTCGGCCTCAGCGAGAAGGACTGGAACAGCATAAACAACGAGGTAACTATCAATCAATCTGGCTCATCATCATCAGCCTAGAGCAGTCCACTGCTGGACATAGGCTTCTCCAATTGCACGCCATTTGCTTCGATCCTCGGCAAGTCTCCTCCAGCTGCTACCAGTCACCCTGCGAGGATCGTCGTTTCACCTTGCCTAAGGGTTTCTTTTCTTACGTATGTCATCAATCTGCCTACCTTTTCCCAACTATATTGGGATCAGGTTCCAGTCTAACGAGGTGCAGCTCAGTATCAGTATTTATCATGGAGCAACTGCCTATCTGATCTCCACCACCCAGTAACTGAGCCATCTTGAGCTTCTTCGCGTTACGTTGACATCGACTCTCTATTTCGGCCCATACATTGTGGCAAAGATGGCTGTCAAAAAGTTGGGGATCTTTGTAAAAGTGAGAAGGTGCTTCACGCCAGAACAGCTGCTCCTCAGCTTGTATCAAGCGCAAGTTTGATCATGCATGGAGTACTGTTCTCATCTCTGGGATGGACCTGCCAAATACTAGCTTGATGCACTAGAATCTATCGAAAAGCGGCCCAAGAAGCTCATCGGCAATGAGGCACTGGTCAAGTCAAACCTGCAAAGCCTTGAACATCGTCGCCGAGTTGCCAGCTTGTCGGTTTTCTATCGGTTAAATTTCGGGGAGTGTGCGATGGAATTGCATGTTCTATTTCCGCCCAGCCCGTTTCTTCATCGGACTATCGGATTACTTCTTGGCACGCGTGCTTCACCGGCGACAACATCATCGCTTTCCGTCAGGTGAGGTAGTGGTCAAGCGTAAGCCTATTTAAAATAAATTGTTAAATTAACTGGGTATCACGATACTCCTTGGTAAGAGTGGTGTCAGATTGTTTGGCTTTTGACTACCGTAACAGCTGTCAAAGATCTACAATATGACAGCCGGTACTAACAGCTTTAAGGTCAGACCGCACTAGGCGTAACTACGCGTTACGACCAAATATACTTTGTGTGAAATTGTATGAGATATAACGCACTACGCGGCAGTGGAACGACGCGTAGCGGCACTGCGCGACAAAATAGACCAAAATCCTACGTGTCAAGTGCGTGAAAAGTATTTACCTGACTGCCGGAGGGTAATGTTTTTCGAGCGTATATATGTATGTATGTTTTTAATTGTATATGTATGTACGTATATCCATTTTTAATTGACTTTCCAAAAAGGAGGAGGTTCTATGTTCGACTTCATGTTTGTTTTGTTTTTGTTCACCGATATCTCTGTCAATTGTGGTCCGATTTTGAAAATTATTTTTCCTTTGCTAAAGTATGTTCCAAAATTGGGTCCGTTTTAATTTGGTGAAGATCTGATGAAGAACTTTGGAGATATACAAAAAAAATGGGTACCCACAATATGGCGCCCAAAATTTGTCACGATTGTTTTTTTTAACGTCTCATATTTAAGAACACTTGGGTGATCAAGATGTCTTAATTATATGAATACGTCTAGCGGTTTGGAAGATAAGAGGTAGGCGCGCGAACCTCCTCCTTTTTGGTAAGTTGGTTAAAAATAGAGCATTTGTTGCAAAATAAAATTGCATTCGAGCAGTATATGGGTTTCAATCCGACAATTCTTTGTCAGCCGGTATTTCAGAAACTTGATTTGTTAACGCTACCATCTCTTTACATATTTATTTATTTAATTATGGCACTCCAACGACTTATTCACTAATACATTCTTTGGGGTACTATAACAAATTAAACTTAAATCTAGCCTTGCGCTAGCGCTAGCGCTAACGCCTTGGTTATGCGGGTCCATACATTGCTTACTGCAAATCGATTGCATCACCCACGATCGTCGGTCATGAGATTGTATATCCTGCGGAAGAGTGGCGGCCGAGGCTTTTTAAATGCCTAAAACCTCCACAACCGCGAGATATGAAATCTCAGGGAATATTTTCTAAACACAGACGTGGGTATGCATCGAGATGTAGTAGCAGTGGACAAGGGACTCACCCCGCTGTCCTCGGCGAATAAGAACTGGCGCAAGCCTGTAGTGCTTGACACTAACGACTGCAGGGAGGTATGGCAGAGTTTAACGGAAGCTTTTTCCGGGCCCTACATGGGTCCGATGTAGACCAATCAGCGTCCGTAGCCTGGCTGCGTTTCGGTGACCTCTTTGGGGAAACTGAAGGTTTTGTATGTGCAATTATGGACGAAGTTATCATGACGAATAACTACCGGCGATTTATTGTGAAGGATGGCACGGTTGACATCTGTCGGGCATGTCACCGTCCAGGTGAACCACACGCCACATTATCTCTGGTTTTTCTCGTCTAGCTAACGAAGAGTACTTGCATAGGCACAACCTTGTAGCCAGGATTATCCATCAGCAACTTGCTCTGAAATACACTCTTGTGGCATCGGAGGCGCCGTACTACAGGTATGTGCCCGACCCAGTTCTCGAGAATGGCAATATCACATAGTACTGGGATCGGTCCATAATCACTGACAGGACTATTGTAGCCAATAAGCCTGATATAGTGGTGGTGGACCGAATCGAGAGGCGTGCAATGATTGTTGACATTACCGTCCCGCATGACGGAAACCTCGTGAAGGCCGAGAAAGATAAGCAAATCAAGTATCTTGACTTGGCTCGCGAGGTTGTCGACATGTGGGAAGTGGACACAGCGATCATTGTACCGATATTTCATTTCATTTCATTTCATTTATTCAATAACAATTTAAACTGTGTCTGAATGTTCACAAAAAAAAATATCAACCAAGCCAAAATCAATTTTAACAAAGGACCTACATAGTATCACCATTACGTTTATAAGATTAATCAAATTTAAGAACATAAAATTATAAAATAAAATATAAAATAATACAGAATAACAATCTTAATAATCTAGACATGTCATTTACAAAAATTGATTACTTAATTCTTTCAATCCAATAAAATCTAATACATGTCAACAAAAATAATAAATACTTCAAAAATGTCATAGCAAACTTCATAATCATAATAATCAAAAAATGTCGAAACCACAACAATCAACCCAATCCGATACATCAACATAAACAAATCCGATACATGATAATTAAAATAATCTAATAAATGTCATAGCCATTTCAATAAATAAACCAAAATAAACACACATCCGATACATGATAACTAAAATAATCTAATAAATGTACCCATTTCAATAAAGAATCTAAAAATGTCAAACAAATTCATTCAACAATCCAATAAATATCGTAAAAAAAAAACAAAAACAACCATAAAATGTCATAACAAAAACAATTTAAATCCAAAATGTCTCAAAAATGACTATAAAAATATAATCTAAATATCTCAAAAACCACAGTAATTAAAACTCATCCGATACCTGCACTTCAACAAATTGTCAAAAATATCACAACTAAAATTAATTAAAATAATCTAATACATGTCATAGCCATTCAAATAAATAATGTAAAAATGTCAAGTAATTTAATTAAATAATCTAGTACTGTCATAACAAATGTCACTAGGTAATCTAAAAAAAAACAAAAAAATAATTTAATAATCGAATAAAATGTCAATATATAATCTAAAAATGTCATAGCCAAATTAATTAAAATAAAAGTCAAATAAATGTCTTCAAATTCAATTTAAAATTTCAATTGATAATCTAACGTCAAAGAAATTAATATAATACATATCATAAAAAAATACAATAAATAATCTGAAAATGTCCTAAACAAAATAATTTAAGTAGTCTAAAACATGTCATTAGAAAATTCACGCAATCTACTCAGTACCTAAGTAATATTCGTCATAAGTTCATTTACGGAATACAACATTTTTCCAATAGAAACTCCCTAAGCCTCTTTTTAAACAAGGTGGTTTTATATAATAGACATCTCAGATCCTTAGGCAAGCAGTTAAATAGTTTCACCGCTTGATATTTAACAGAATGTCTCACAATGTTCAGTTTGGAACTAATTCCAAGCTTCAAGTATTGGTTCCGTGTGGTTTCCCTATGGTGTCTTTCTTCCCTCGTTTCATATTCACTTATGTGCTTTGCCAGGCTGGTCAAGACTGTTAATATGTAAAGGCTTGGTACCGTAAGAATGAAAAGCTTTTTGAAATATTCCCGTCAGGACTCGACTTGGGGAATGCGAACTATTGTTCTGATCGCCCTTTTTTGCAGTACAAATGCCCTATCAGAGTTATACCTGTAGCCATTTCCCCATAGTTGAATACTATATCTCAATCTTGACTCCACCAATGCATAGTAAACTGATTTTAAAATATTCACACCAAGTTCATCTCGTAGGCTCCTAAGCGCATAACATGCTGATGATATTGATCCATCTATGGCTTTTAGTTCATATTTCCAATTTAATAACGAATCAACATGAACTCCCAAAAATTTTACTGAGTCTACAACATCTATTTTATCTCCGTTTAACATTATATCTAAACTATCACTACTGCGTGATGTAGATTTAAACAATATAATGTTTGTTTTTTTAGTGTTTATGGTTAATTTATTAGCCAGCCCATAAACCATAATTGAAAAGATTCAAGAGCCCTGTTTACAGTGTTGCTCAATGAGTTCGCAGTATCTTCGCTAACAATAGCATTAGTATCATCAGCAAATGCTATTATTTTCATATTTAGATTTATTTTTGTTGCTTGGTTAAGTAAATCGTTCGTGAATATTAGAAATAGGATTGGACCTAGTATTGAACCCTGTGGGACACCTATCAATACCCTTCGTAAGTTTGAATGGTGCACTACTTGAACATTATTCTCATTCATGTTTTTAACCTCTACGTACATTTTCCTATTATTTAAGTAAGACCGAAAAAGCTCTAGAACCTGTCCTCTTACACCATAATGTTCCATTTTAGCAAGCAATAAAGTATGATTTACCGTATCAAATGCTGAACTCAAATCCAAGAAGATTCCGGCTACCCTCAATTTTTGATTTAATTTATCAACCACATCGTTAACTAAAGTGCTAATAGCTTCCGCAGTTCCATCACCCTTTTGATAACCGAATTGTCTACTATTTATAACTTTATTTATACTGAGATGAGAAACTAAACGAATTTTTATCAATTTTTCAAAGATTTTTGAGAGGGTCGGTAAAACTGAAATAGGCCGATAATTTTTTGTATCCATCTGTGAACCTTTTTTATGTAAGGGAATAACTTTTGCTATCTTTAGTTGTTCAGGAAAAATACCAGCATCAAAACATTTATTGAAAAAATCGGACAACGGTAACGCAAGAATCTTGATATGTTGTTTTACAACACTTATTGGCAAATCATCATACCCACTAGAAGTTTTATTTGCCATTGACCCTACAATTTTTACAATTTCTGCCGGAGTCACAGACGTCAAACACATTTCACTATTCACCCTGTCGGTAGAATTTTTTAAATAGAAAAGTGAATTATTTTCATCCGTAATATCTAAATTATGGTCATAATTATTAAAATGTTCAGCGAATAAATTTGCAACTTCCCTAGGGTCATCAATAATTTTATCATCCATTTTTAAGAAAAGGTTTTTTGTATTTTTTTGTTTATCTTTGTTCCTATGGCGATTTACTACTTCAGATTTCCCAGATTTCCTTGCTTTTATTTTTTGCTGCCTGTATTTGTCCTCTCACAGCAATTCTTTTTGCTCCTTTCACAACTTTCCTGAATAATCTAATGTAGTTTTTCTTATAAGTTTGTATGGTATTATGACAACTCCCATTATTTACACACAACAATCTCTTCATTTTACTCGACACCTTTATACCTTTTGTGGTCCATTTTATTCCATTATTATTTAATAGTATGTGTTTTTTTTTTGCTTCCTGAAGCTACACTGAAATGCATCGTGAAATTTCTTTAAAAAGGAGTTAATTCCCACAGAAGACCAGTCAATACCCAGCAGTTTTTTTCTAAACGTCTCATGGTTATTTTTTGTGAGCATTCGCTTTTCAATAATAATCTTTTGGTTATTGTTTCCTTTTTTTTCCATAACCATATGAAGCTTTAGTTCACAAAAAAGCCCTGCATGTCCATCTGCTAAGCCATTGTGGTCTACGGAAACTTTCTGAATGGACAAGTCATCTAAGTTGGTGATTAAATTATCGATACAAGAAGATGACAGATTTCGAGTAAAAGTGGCCGTTTGAATTAGGGGTTTAAAATTAAAGCATCGTAAAAGACTAACAAACTCTGTATGCTTTTTATTTTCACAGAGAAGACCGACGTTAAAATCACCACAAATGATACACTTCTTATTAAAAAAATATTCCAACATAAATTCAAATTTTTCCATGAATATTTTGAAGTTCTTTTCATCTGGGCTTCGATAACAGCAGCATATGTATAGCCCGGTGTCAATGTCCTTAGTACAACATATTTCGAATGCTTCCGATTTATACAATTTGTTTATTGGCAAACAATCCAAAACTTGTCTATTTCTATGTCCCAAAATAAGACTACCACCTCTTTTTTTGTTAACTCTAGTATTGTGTGAAACCAAGTTGTAGTCAGTCAGAGCAAATAGAGGTGCATTTAATTTGTTTAAAAAATGTTCTGTAACACAGAGGAAGTCCAATTTAGGTACTAAATTATCTACATATAGTTCCAATTCGTCTTTTTTATTGCTAATGCCACACAAGTTTTGATGAAAAATATGAAAAGTAGTAGTAGTATCATGCACAACTGTATCTTGTTGACTATTGTTTTCTTTGAGACTCAAAAAATGAGTTAGGCTCGAAAAAAAATCTCATTTACTTTAGTTCTCTTTGTTTGGACAGAAAAATAGTAGGGAATGGTTCCCTTCTGAGACCCAGCCTTAGATGGCATACTAATTTCGCAATCTGTAAGTTTTTTCTTTCACTATTTTAAAGTAAAAAGTCATCATCATCCCTTTTCTTGGTTCCTGTAATCCAATGTTCGATTTCAAACTCGGTTTGCAACTTGCTATTCTCTTTCTAATTTCGCTGGGATTTAAGTATTTATCTCTATAATCACAACAATCTATATGGTAATTTAATGACTTACAAATATCGGATAGTTTTGTGGAAGTTTGCTGTATAAATTGACACTTTTTAAACTTACGACATACACTTTTTATAGAGTAGTTCAACTTATTTACGTCCAGGTACACGTTATTTAAGACGTTTACGTTTTTTTTTGCAAGTATGGCAAGTAACTAGTGGTGCCATCTTGCGACCACTACAGCTGATACTTGTTGTGGTGGTATTAGATGACATAGTGTTTTGTAGTTTTAAAGAAACGTTTTATTTCAAATATGAAATTATTAGAATGCCCGAAAAGTGAATTCTATTCGGAGTGAGATTTGAACTCGCGACTTCTTGTGCGACGCAAGTTAATTGGCAAAAGTAGATAGATGCCTTAACCACTCGGCCAACTGTGCATTACGCAAACTTATTGAAATCTTTTACTACTTGCGGCAAAGATCGAAACACTTTTTGCGACAATTTAAAGTTCAAAATTACTTTTTTTCTTGGTGACGGTGGAAGTTTAAAGTTTATGTATGAATCACTTTTTCACTTTGTCTTTGTTGATTTTGTTTTTAGTAAACTTATTATTAAATATATGGATCACAGAATGTCTAATGGATATTAATTTTATTGTTTATTGCGGATTATCACTTGTTATTGTCTTGTTGTTATTGCTTTATGTTACGGTTTTTGAATTGTATGTTTCGGTTTAAACTTCACAGATTGTGTATAAAACTCGGAGATAACACTGCCACTAAGTTATTGGTTAATCTTGTAACAGTTCACTTATTTTTATTCACTTTTGTGCACTAATAGTATATTTAAAGATATTTTAAACACGGAGCGATTTTTTTTACGTTAGGCTAGACGCAGCGCCATCTAGCGAATCAGCGATAGTCGTGTCAGCCAATGGCTTAATAGCCACGAGCCTCGACCAACACCTTAGGAGGCTCTCGTTAGGCGGCTGGGTCAAGGGCCTGATCCAGAAAGCAGTATTGCTGGACATGGCTCGTATTGTTAGGAGGTTCCTCTCTCTGGAGTCCTGACCGCCGGTAGCTTGGACCCTGTTCCCGATACCGGTGGGCCTCTATTTTTTATATTTTAAATGTTTTTTTTTTGTAATTTAATTTATAAAATATTTAAAAAGTAAACAATAAGAAAAGAAATTGAATGAAGGAAATAAAAATAATAAAAAATCTTTATTTATCTCGACACCAAAATACAGTGACTATCATAATACGTAACCTTATATGGAGAAGGGTGTCTGAGATAGGTAAGGCCCTGTGTTACAGATCACCCATTTTACATAGAGGAATAATTAACCATGAAATAATTTATGTGTAGTCTTTACAAAATCGAAATTTAAGATTAAGAAGAATACAATTAAAATAAATTCAATGAAAATTAAGTTTAAAGAGAATTAAAATCAAAATCTATGATAAATAAAATTTTAAAATTCAGCGAAAAATATACAAAAGAAGTATCTTATTCCCTGAAAAGTATGTAGGTACCTACAAACAATAAGTAGGTACCTATGTAACTAATGAGAATGGAGAAATGAGAAGGATGTGTGCATGAGTGATTGTATAAGTGTAATGTGAGGGTGTAAATGTGTGAGTATAAGAGTGTGAGTGTAAATATGCGTGTTATGAGTTTATGACACTGGTTTTAAAATATCTTCCGTGGAAATGTAGTCAAGGTTTAACAGCCGATTCCTTATTTCCCTTAATTTACTTTTGTATGTGTGCATATAAATAGTTTATGATTAATAGAGTTGTATAGAAAAGTACCAAGAAAGCAGAAAAACCGTTGAGAGAAACTTGTGTTGTGACGGATGATTGGACGCACACCGCACTGTGTTTAAGTTGAAGTAAGTATGTTACTTGTGTCACTTTTATTTGTATTAAGTTGTTTTTTCTTCTTCTTTTTTTTGTATTTTGGCACCTTTTTTCCAAATACCCACATGTATGTGATTTTGTGTGTTGTGCTGTGTCTTTTGTGTGCACTGAATAAATGGTTTATCTATCTATCTATCTATCTAAACATTGGTTGATCTTCTGTTTTGTGTTAGGAGATCGGGATCTAGGGGTAATTCAGCGTGTTTTTTTAATACCGTCATGATAATGAATAATTGCCGGACTGTAAGTACTTGGCAGTGTTGATAAAGTTCAGAAGTTGAAAAAAGCAACTAACTTTTAATACTGCTCTTTGGGCTCTTTCTAGATTGATCATGTATGATTTAGAGGAACCGCCCAATGTGATAATGCAATATGATATAAGTGATTGGCATAATGCGAAGTAAACTTTCTTAAGAACTGATGAATTGGAAATATGTCGTAGGTTTTTAAATATATAAATGAATTTGCGTATACGTTTAACGACGGATTCTATATGTTGTTGGCAGCTGAGTCTGGAATCTATACTTAATAATAATACCAAGATACTTAATGGAACTAGTTTTAACCAAGCCAGGACAGGATCACTGGTTGATATTATCACAAGAGTGAGCTAACACAAGAAAGAACTAAGTGCGTACCGCGTTGCGTAGGTCGTCGACGTAACCTTGTACGCACGTACAATTTTTAATTTTTCGAATTTTAGCACAGTTAGTATAATTAAGTCAATTGCATTGCGTTATAGGTAGGTATATAACGATCGATGATATTTTACAGGTCACAATAAAAACTATTATATACTAAATTATTGACGGCATCAGCTTTCTCAGTTTGTGAGAAGAAAATAAAACAACATTTCAAAATATTTTAAGAACAAAATTTTCAGTTTCAGTTAGGTATGTTTTCTAGTTTTTTTTTGTACTCTTTTTGTTTTACCCTTTTTGAATATAAAAAAATATTAGGAAAATTCAAAATTACTTTAACTAGACAAATAAAAATAACGTCCGTATCAGAATCAGAATCAGAATCATTTATTGCCAATAATGTAGGTATACATATAAGATGGTATTTTTTTTGTAGACAGTCCCGGTACATTTTGCCTTACGGCATGCAAAATTGTTCAATTGAATGTAACAGTTAAAAAAAATAAAAATAAACGGTTATTAATACAACAATAATACAAAACATTCAGATCATTATGTCAACAAAATAATTAATAGTCAAGTAATCAAAACTTTCTAGATTAAAAAAATATAATGTCAACAAAATAGTTAATTAAATGCAATTATAGTCAAAAAAATTAGGAATAAAGAATAATTATGTCAGTAAACTAATAAATTAACTGTAATCAAATATTAAAATTCATTAGGAATAAAAAATAATCATGTTAACAAAATAATAAAATAAATGCTATCATAGACAATATCATTAGGAATTAGAAATAATCATGTCAACAAATTGTATTAATAAATTAAGTACAGTCGTAGTCAAAAACATCAGAAATAAAATTAGTAAAAATAATAATAATCAAGTCAACAAAATAATTAAAACAAGCAAATGGGTACATTTTAACTGATAGTTTTATCATTTAAAAATTCTATAATTGTGTAGTAACATTTGTCTAGTAACAGTTTTGTCAGCTGTTTTTTAAACATTTGGATGGGTAATTCTTTAAGATTCATAGGTAATTTATTTAAGCGGACCCATGGACAAAATATTTTTCTTTAATAAAGCTGTCTTATGACCACCTGTATAAAGTTGGTTTTTATATAAAGACCTAATCGGTCCTGTGCGTTGTCGAATATCAACCATTGACGTAAACAAGTGTTTATTCGTTCTGACGAAAAGGGCTACTTCTAGTATGTACAGGGACGGAAATGTAAGAATTTTTAAAGATTTAAAAAGTGGCACACAGCTTTCTGTAGTTTTATGACCTGTCATTGACCTAAGGCAACGTTTTTGGGCCTTAAAGATTATTTCTCTCTCACTACAGTTACCCCAAAATATGACACCAAATCTTAAAGATGAAGCAACTAAACCATGGTATGCTGTCACTAATGTGTCAGTATCTACTTTTTTTGAAAGGTTGTAGAGTAGGTAAGCAGTCTTGCTTAGTTTTTGGCATACGCTTTCAGCTTGTGGTTTCCATGTCAGTTTTTCGTCAATATATATTCGGTTGTATCAACGATTTGGTCTTTATATTTAGTGTTTAAATTTTCTGGATGTAGTCGTTGGTAATAATGCATGACTTTGGTTTTTTGAAGGTTGATAACTAAGTTATTTTTATTGAGCCAATCTATTATTGTTTTAAGTGTGTCATTTATGTCTTTTTCGTATTCATTTTTATCTACGCATGCGATTATAGCTGTGCTGTCGTCCGCAAATAATGTCATTGGGTGCCGAATATGTCTAGGGAGGTCGTTAATGTACAATAAAAATAGTAGCGGCCCAAGTACACTACCACTACCTTGCGGCACACCAAATTTGGGTGTTCTACAAGTAGATAAATATTTAAATTTGTGTTTAGTCTTAGTACATACTTTCGAAAGTTCTGTATATTGTTTTCGGTCCGTGAGGTATGACTTTATTAAGTTTAATATGTTGCCTCTTAGACCATAATCGTTAAGCTTTTTTAAGAGCGTGTCATGTTTTACACAGTCAAATGCTTTTGTCATGTCTGCAAATATTGCACATACAGGGTTTTTAACATCAACATTATTCATTATCACCTTTAAAACTTTAAATATAGCCATATTAATATTTTTATTTTTCCCAAAACCTTTTTGCTCTTCGCATAATATATTATTTTTTGATAAAAATGTGTATATAGATTCATATATGATCTTTTCAAATATTTTAGAAAAAACTGAAAATAAAACTACTGGTCTATAGTTTGACATGTCTTCCTTATTCTTTTTTTTGTGTGGTGGTTTTATGATGACAGTTTTCAGTTTTTCAGGAAATATACCTGAACTTATACATGCAATTATTATATGGCTTAGTGGATTTGCTATAATATCCCTATTTTACTACAACGGTAGAAACGCCGTCGTAGCCACAACTTTTTTTTATTTTTTAACTTTTTTATTACATGTAAAATGTCTTGAGGTACTACCGGAGGCATGAATATTGAATTTGGGATAGCGTTAATGCCAACTGTTTTTCCGCGATCGCCATTAGTTACATCCTGAACCTGATCCACGAAGAAATCATTAAATGAATTAGCAATCTGCATAGGTTTTTTCTTTTTTAGGGTTCCGTAGCCAAATGGCAAAAAACGGAACCCTTATAGATTCGTCATGTCTGTCTGTCTGTCTGTCTGTCTGTCTGTCTGTCTGTCTGTCTGTCTGTCTGTCTGTCCGTCCGTATGTCACAGCCACTTTATTCCGAAACTATAAGAACTATGTTGTTGAAACTTGGTAAGTAGATGTATTCTGTGAACCGCATTAAGATTTTCACACAAAAATAAAAATAAAACAATAAATTTTGGGGGTTCCCATACTTGAAACTAAAACTAAAAATATTTTTTTTCATCAGACCCATACGTGTGGGGTATCTATGGATAGGTCTTCAAAAATGATATTGAGGTTTCTAATATAATTTTTTTCTAAACTGAATAGTTTGCGCGAGAGACTCTGCCAAAGTGGTAAAATGTGTGTCCCCCCCCCTGTAACTTCTAAAATAAGAGAATGATAAAACTAAAAAAAATATATGATGTACATTACCATGTAAACTACCAGCGAAAATTGGTTTGAACGAGATCTAGTAAGTAGTTTTTTTTTAATACGTCGTAAATCGTAAACCGCAATTTACCAAGTACGGAACCCTTCGTGCGCGAGTCCGACTCGCACTTGGCCGGTTTTTCTTTTATTACTTGTAAAATAGGTTCTTTTATTTGATTGTTATCATTAATTATCTGCCATGAGGCCTTGGCTTTATTTTGTGAGCTGTTAATGAAGTTTGGGGTCTAACTGGTTGCAAAATAAAACTTGTACTATAAACAGTTACGTAAATATAGTTGGAAATTGTCTATTGAGTTTTACTCCGTTACAGATATAAGTTTATAACTTACACCCTCAGACCAACAAAAAAAGATAGACAGCGCGCCGTGAACATCAAAAGTGAAGCCACATTTTTATCTATGTGTGTTTGAAAGGGTTGCCATTTGTTAATTTTTTTCCCTATAAAATGGGTAATAATATTATTGTGTGTGTAGGATAATGTTGTTCGAGTAAGATATTGTTGAGTATGGTATTGTACCTCAATTGTTTAGATGAACTACAATTTCTAAAAAATAAGCATTTTTTGTTACATCTCAAAATTTATTTAAAATAAAATACAATTAGAAAGTGGCTTTACATAATTATGATTTGGAGATCAACTTTTATGCAAAGCCTTGCTTGTGTTAGGAGACTTCACTCTTCCGCTTATCATTTATTTGCAATTGAATGCAAAACAAAATACAAATATAAATAGATCAGTTTTAAATAATAGAAAAATCAAACTATAATCTCTTATAGTTACGAGCGTTATACAGAGAAAAAAAATACGCGTATTTGTGTGTATAGGTGACAGTGCGCTAATGTGTGAGGGTGTGTAGTGTAGTATGAGTTAAAATTTGCATATTTAGTTCCACTTTTGGGTAAATGTTTAGGTGTAAGTTAGCCCTGCCTGTGACAGTGTCTTGGGATCGGAAGAAGTGAAATACAGCTGCTTCCTATAACCATGCTCATAGATATTTTATTATAGGTTATAAAGTTGCTGAAGCGTAAATCATAACATCGTCAAGTGTATGAGTCATTATGATAATTGTTTTGAAATAATATAGGTAATTATATTTTCAATCAACTTTATTAAATTCAAAAATACCACCATAACAAAATCACTGACTCCAAAAAGTAATACAAATATAAATGATAAAATGGTGACGAACAAAAAACCTATGTTTCATTAAAAATCATTCTGACTATTTCTTATAGGAAACCAGCCCGTTTTAACCTAATCTAACCTATAGCTACTATCCATTTTCTTTTTGTTTCTGGGAATTGGAATCTAAAATATTAAATACATAAAAAAAGGAAACAGGAATATAACTCGAAGTAAGAAATCATATTAAATTTGTTTCGAATGGGGCAATTTTAAATCACATTATGGCAACCCTCACGCTTTATGTCACTGCTTTCGTTCGTTGAGGTTTTTTGTTACAAGTAACCTAAAATTCAAAGTGTATTTAATAAATAAACGATGTTATTTCAAGTTACATGTGAAAAGTGATTCCGAGTGAGTGTTTTGCTGTTGTTTTTACACATTTTTACTACACATGAAGGCATAATTAAATTTTTAAATATATGTTAACTGGACGACGACTCGTAACGTACTAAGAGCGATGAGCATAGTTTTAGTGTAGGTGTGTGCGTGAGCGCGTATATTTACTCGGAGGAGCATAGTTTTGTGGCTTCACTTATGATGTTCGCGACGCGCCGTCTATCTTTTTGTGTTGGTCTGAGCTTACACCCAAATCTTCACCCGTACACATCGGCACACTACACCTGTCATTCAACCAACTCAACACTACACAGTGACATAACATAGAAACTAACATCATACACTCTCTTAGACACACACATACAGGCGCTCTGCTTAACTTTTTGTTAATAGCTTCGTTTTTATTACTTCTACCGTCAAAATGTTTTAAATGTTTAGTCTTGAATCTCCTTATCTATAACTTTGGATTGTCCATTTTTTGGTCCATTCATTGAGGCAAAAGCTCAGCTGGCTGCCAAAAAGTTGGGGATTCTTGCGAAGGTGAGACGGTACTTCACCCCAGAGCAGTTGCTTAACTTGTATCAAGCGCAAGTCAGATCATGCATGGAGTACTGTTCTCATCTCTGGGACGGATCTGCCAAATACCAGCTGGATGCACTCGAGTCGATCGAAAAACGAGCCAAGAGGCTTATCGGCAATGAGATACTGGTCGAGTCTAGGCTCCAGAGCCTTGAACATCGGCGCCGAGTTGCCAGCCTGTCGGTTTTTTATCGGTTACATTTCGGGGAGTGTGCGTTGGAATTGCATGAACTGATTCCTCCTAGCCCGTTCCATCATCGGACTACAAGACGTACGGCGATGCGTCATCGATACATGGTGGACATCCCACCCATACGCACCAAACGTTTTGGGAACACTTTTATTATACGAACAGCAAAAGAGTGGAATTCCCTGCCTGAGTCTGTGTTTCCCGATAGCTACAACCTGGGAGTCTTTAAGTCAAGAGTGAATAGGTTACTTCTAGGCAAGCGTGCTCCATCGTCGACCACATCATCGCTTACCATCAGGTGAGATAGTGGTCAAACGCAAGCCTATTACATATAAAAAAAAAAAAAAAAAAATTGTATTACCATAATTTTTGATTAAAACTATCTTTTCTTCCGTGGGGTGGGGACTTGGTGATTTGTAATACAGGCATTTTATGTCTAACTCAGACACCAGTTCCTTAAATTGCTAATTAGACATATAATATGTAAAACCTAGAATAAGCTTGTCATTGTGAGGAGAAATAAACTTTTTTTATTATTATTATTATTACTGACAATTACTCTACTAAGACATTACCTCGAAAGTGCCCGAGCGGTCTCGTCGGTGCGTACGTTTGTGTGAGTTGCCGTTTCGAGCGTTTGTAGGTAGTTTCCATACTGTTTGTATATTTTACTGTGACTGTGGGGTAGTTCCCCGCTACCAGCCACCCTGCGATGGTCGTCGCTTCACCTTATCACCAATTTGTCTGCCTTTTTCCAACTATATTGGGGTCAGGTTCCATTCCAACCGAATCAAGTCAAAGTCAAATATATTTATTTTAATTAGGCCAATAAGCAGCACTTATGAACGTCAAACAAATAAAATTTAAAATTTACAAGTATTAAAAATTTATTCTACCGTAATACCCCTTGGCAAGACTGGTGTCAGATTTTTTGGCTTTTGACTACCCGTAACAGCTGTCAAAGAACTAAAATGACAGCCGGGATCAACTGCTTAATTACAGAAGTTTGTCGAGAACTATAGCTAGATATTGTAACGTACAGATGGCTCTATGTAACCCCCAGGTAAACATTATCATCCACATGGCAGCCACGGTGAACTTCGATGAACCTCTCCACGTGGCTGGGCGCATCAACGTCAGAGGGACCCGAGAGATGATCGCGCTAGCCAAGCAATGCCACCACCTCAAGTAAGTTCACAACACTTCATCATCATCATTAGCCTTTTAACGTTACCACTACCCACTGCTGGGACACAGGCCTCCTCTCTATGAGAGGAAATGAGCATTAATCCACCGCCAATGGCCCAATGCCAAAGCGGGTTGGTGGACGTCAAATGTCTCCGAATTTTTGGTTCTAGGACATGCTGGTTTCCTCACTATGTTTTCCTTCATCGTTTTTAGAGCAGTGGTGATGAAATAATTTATACAAAGGCAGGGCGCTTTACGCCCTATGTTCACATCTATGACACGTAAGTCGGTTACCACTGGGCCACAACTGCTCTCAGCAATAATAAATACCTGTCTGTTACTGTCGCACACACTGCGAAATGACTAAGGCCGATCATGTATGGAGATCATTCTCATCTCTGGCAAAGATATTATGCCAAATACCACCTTGATGCACTTGAGTCATCACATCGAATAATGGGCCAAGGAGCTCATCGCCAATGAAGCAGTGCTAGGTCGAGTCAAAGCTCCTTGTCGAGTCAAAGTCGAGCCTTGAACATCGACGCTGAGTTGCACTTATAGGTTTTTATCGGTAACATTTCGGGTAGTGTGCGATGGAATTGTATGATTTGATTCCACCTAGCCCGTTTCATCATCGCGCATCGGACTACAAGACGTACGGCGACGGCGATGCGTCATCGGTACATGGTGCGACATTGTGGACATCCCACCTATACGCACTGAACTTTATGGGCATACTTTCATTGTGCGTACAGCTAGGGAGTGGAATTCCACTCCCTAGCTGTACGCACAATGAACCAATGTCCCAGGAAACATGTGTTTCCTGGGACATTGGTTCATTGTGCGTTAAATCAACAGAGAATAGTTTACTGCCAGGCGAGAGTTCATCAACGTCGGCCACGTCATCGCTTACCATCAGGTAAGATAGTGGTCAAACGTGAGCCAATCAATAATGGTAATTTTCTTGTCCCCAGACTCTTCAATCACATTTCAACGGCATTCGCCCACGCCACTAAGACACGGACAGATACTGACGTCAAGGAACAGTTCTATCCGTGCCCCATACATCCCGACGTGTTCCTCGGTTTGGTGGCCAGCATGGACCAAGAACGGCTCGCTAGTATAACGCCTGGGTAAGTAATATTTTTGCCTTCTTTATTCCTTTTCTTCTTTTCTATATTTTCTTTCTTTTCTGTTTTTCTTTCTTTGCTTTCTTTTCTGCCTAAACTTTCAGTTCTTTATTTTCTTTATCTTCTTTCTTTTCTTTCTACCCGACTTCCGAAGGAGGGTAATATGTTTAGCAGTCTATGTATGCATGTTTGTTCATATATTGCGTTCTAGACACCATAACGCGTTGGCCGATTTTGATGGTTCTATCAGACGTCAATCGATTCGTCTTATCCCTGCGATTGTCACTGGCTACATTAAAATGAGAAATATAAAAATGACGGATTTTGGGCGCCATATTGTGTGGAACCAAATTATTTTTTCTTCCAAACCCATCGTGTGGGGTATAAAAATAAAGGATTTTAAGAGTTGATTTCATAAAAAAAATATATAACACTATTACTATATGTTTAAATGTACTATATTCTAAAAAAAAAAACTAAAAGGTTAAAAATAAAAAAGTTAATTCAATATACCAAAAAACCCGACTGTTTAAAAAGCGAACTAAAAAGACGTAAACAAGAAGAAAATCATGCTGTGCAGTCGGAGGATACATCTGGTCATGGTCGCGAATATGAATCCTCCGACTGCACAGCATGATTAACTATTTTTCTTTTTCTTTTTTGCTTTGCAAATGTTGAGTTGGTAAACCTTTCGGTAGTATGGACACGCTCGGCGCAATTTGTCATTTTGTGTTACTTTTTTTAAATTATATTTTTCTTTTACTATTCTTGTCTTTAACTCTCTGTTTGTTGCTGTTATGCTGTGTGTGTCAAATAAATGTATTCTATTCGGGGGGGTGACCATAAGTTCTTAGAGTAAGGTTATTTTGAGTGTGTGTAAGGGACAGATGGACTTGTAAACATCTGTCCCTAACGCACACTCAAAATAACCTTACTCTGAGAGCTTATTCCCCACTGCTCACCCCACTGTTCTATTCTTTATATTTAAATATAGATCATTGTGACTGAAATATTTCTATGTTACTCTACTTACTTTTTTGTGTGACAGTCTGATCAAAGACTGGCCTAACACCTACACGTTCACGAAGGCCATCGCGGAGGAGCTCATACGCACCAGTGCTGGGGACCTGCCCATCTGCATAGTGAAGCCACCCGTAGGTAATATTATACCCACCTTATTCTTCTTCTTTCGTGTCAATTAACTCAAATAATAAACTCAACCATTGAGATTATGTCCGATCAGTATGTAGCTACTGGGCCAGCTCTGTACTCTCTCTCTCTTTGTACCCACGTTCAAATCCTGAAAGGTACAGGTGATCGGGCTTAAAGGGCAGACACGGAGGTAGGTAATATCCTGCAAAAGACTGCCATTTGTTTCGGATTAGGTCTATAATACCCTATTTGTATCTACAGTGCTGCAGACATTCAGTCAATTTTTATTTTGCAAAAACGAGCCATCAGAGCGATATACAATCTTCGCCGGCGCGATTCTCTAAGGGAACTGTTTAAGGACATTAACATCATGACGGTACCTTGTCAATATATTTACGAAAACATCATGTACGTGAGAAAGAATTTACATATTTTTAGTAAAAACAGCGATAGACATAGTTATGTTACTAGAAATAGGGACCAATTAATTCAACCAGGTTTCAGGCTGGCTAAAGTAGCGTCATCTTTTATGGGGTACTGTATAAAATGTTACAATAAAATACCGCCTCACATGCTAGAACTGAATGAGGCGAAATTCAAAACTTTTATAAAACGCACACTATGCAGGCAGGCATATTATAGGTTGGGGGATTACATCGCTGATAAAAATGCTTGGTTCAGCGCTAGTCCAGCTCCACAGTCACTAGGGCACAATAACAAGTTATAAGCAGAAAAGTTCTGAAGTATTGTTGGACCTGCTGAAGACTGTATGAATGTATTTGTGTTGTATAAACTCAATTTATTTTTATATTATATAACTGCACAGCACATATGTGAGTACTATGTACCAACTGTAAATCTACCATTTGCTATACCTTTGTGTTGTACGTTGACTTCAGTGTGCCCTGGCAGTTGATAGTGTGTCATGCTCTCTCTAATGTCTCTCTGATGGTGGCACATGTGTTGGATCATTCGGTTCCCTTCATGATGGTTGAGCTGAGTGGTGCCGATCCATGTGTCATGTTCGTGAACGGGCGCCATCAGTTGGGATTGGTCATAACTTAGCTGCCGCCGCCTGTTTTTAATTACCTAATTATTGTATTTTTAATTGTTTGTTTTACTGTAGAAGCTTTTAAGTGCGTTACTTTTTTTTGTTTTTTTTTACATCGTTCTCACATGTATGTATTTTTTTTTCAACAAGATAATGTAACCAAATACTTGTAAAACACATTTTTTGTAAAAGAGTATGTGTGGAGTTTCTTGTCCATTCTTCTCCACAACAAGCTACATTTCCGAATGGACGGTAGAATCAATTACCCCCAGTTCCCAGCTCGGAATTGTCGGGGGGTTGGTGTGGCGGGTTGTCGGGCGCGCGTCGTCTGCTGTGATTGGTTGAATGAATTTTCAACAGCCAATCGCAGCGGATAGCGCTTGCTTGGCAGTTTGTCGCATTGGTTCGCCGATGATTTTGAGCTGAGAAACTGGAGGTTAGTATTAGATTCAATTTTTTTTTTTTGGACGTTCGAAAGTGCCGCTTAATGGCCTAATTGAATAAATACATTTTGATTGATTGATTTTGATTTTGAGTGGCCAATCTGGGCAATAAAATTCTGATTCTGATTGCGTGCATCAGAATCAGAATTTTATTTGTAAAACATAGGTTACACAGCTGTGTGTGGGGTGTTACAACATTAAAGATACTCTCTATGTTTTGCCATGAGGCGTACAAATATGATTTGTAATATCCAATATAATTAATAACTGATACAATACAAATGATTACCAATAAAAATAACAGAAAAAGAGTCAGAATACACACATACACATTTCCGAATCAACATCTTAATAAATGAACAATTAGAAGCGTCTCCACAGTTTCAATAATTAAATTCTACAGTACATGTCAATTAGTTAAATATCCAAATGTTAAATGTCAAATAATAATCAATCCATAATAAAACACAAATTTAAACAATAGTACAGAGTGGTCAATAATATAAAAAAAAAAACAAGTCAAACTTCATAAAATAAGATGTCATAAAAAAAACGAAATAAGATGTCAAAATAAATTATAGTAAAAAATAATAATAATACTCAGAAATGTCAATAATAAAAAACAAAATATATAATAAATAATAACGGAACAACCACATTGATTAAAACACAATATTTTCCTTCAGAAATTCAGAAACATTATAATAGGATTTACTTACTTACTTTACTTAGATTTTGAAAAGATTAATATTTAAGATTTTAATTGTTTCTGGTATGTGATCATAAATAATAGGTGCCATGCAAAAAACACTATTACGCATCAGTGCCGTTTGGACTGTCTCGAGCATAACATATTGACATGTCGTCGACTCCGGTTATTTCTATCTGAAAGCTTAGGAAACCGATTTGGGTTGGTTTTCACAAATACTGCAACTTCAAATATGTACAAACACGGTAATGTTAAATAAAATGTAAAAAAAAAAAAAAAACATTTAACCAAAAAAAGGTTTGCAAGTGTCTGTAGATTTTAATCCAAACATTGCCGTCATGCACTTTTTTTGGGTTTTAAATATCAGCTCCCTATTGGTTGAGTTGCCCCAAAAAATAACACCGTATCTTAATATTGAACCAGCCATGCCATGGTATGCTGTAACAATAGCGTCCGTTCCTATGACTGGCGCAAGTTTATATAAAGCGTAAGCGGATTTGCTAAGTCTCTTCGCCAAATCTACCGTGTGTGCCTTTCAATCTTGTCTGTTCTCGTAGTGAATATTCATAGTCAAATTTTGGCGTTAGTTGAATGCCATTAATTTGGTCTTGTCTATATTTATCTTAAGGTTATTATTATTTAGCCATTGTATTATTGAGTTTATATTATTAGTAATGTCATTATCATAATTTAGTTTGTCTTTACAGTCAATAGTAACAGTGCTGTCGTCGGCAAAAAGTGTCATCTGATGTTTTGTCACTTTTGGCAGGTCATTTATATAGAGTATAAATAGAGGGGGGCCAAGCATGCTCTTTTGTGGCACACCATATGTGACTGTTTTATCACGCGACCGATAGACTATTTCGTTTTTTGTTTTTGTATCTATTTGTATAATTTCCACATACTGTATACAATTTTTTAGATATGTCTCGATAAGCTGTAGGATATTTCCTCTTATTCCGTAAGCTTATAATTTATTAAGCAGAATTATTGTGGTCTACGTAGTCAAAGGCTTGACTCATATCACAGTAGATGGAACATACAGGTATATTTCGGTCAACATTTGCGATTACTTTATTCAAGAAGTCACATATGGCCATATTAATGGTTTTGTTTTTTCTGAAACCTTTTTCTTCGTCCGTCAAGATGTCTTGATTGACTAAATATTTATAAATTTGTATCTTGCCTGTATCTTTATCGTTTTTTTTTGTGCAGTGGTTACACTACAGCAGTCTTGAGTTCAGTCGGATATATACCTCGAGTTATGCATAGATTAATTATGTAACTTTTAAAGATTTGATTATCTGTTTTATGTCGTCTTCGTGGCTAGGTGCCATAAACATCGAGTTTTTGGTTTGGATATTTTTGAGGTGACTTGTATACCGGTATTTAAAACAGGTTTAATTTTATCAATGAAAAATCGTTAAAATTATAGCTATATCACGGGGATCTGTTATATTCTTATTATTCAATTTAATGTTAGCTATTGTGTTTTTAGGCAATTTTGGTTTTGACTGATTTATGATCTCCCATGTTGCTTTTGATTTATTTACTGCCATTTTGATTTTATATGTTTTGTGCACGTTTAAGTTATTTAACTATTCGCTTGTAGGTATTGGTATATGCATTAAGTTTTCTTTTATTTGCGTCATTTCGGTTCAGACGGTAACTCCACAAAAGCGCCCTCTTCTTTTTACTGCAGGCTCTAATGCCTCGCGACAGCCATTGAGTTCGTTTGTGTAACTTTATTTTTATTCATTTTAATGGGAAGCACAGACGATAGAACATGGCAAAAGTCTCCAGAAATAGGCTATAAGCCTTATTCGGATCATCGCATTGATAAATATCAGAAAATTAAGTGTTATGTAGACATTTTCTAATTTTTTTCTTATTTTCTAAACTATAGTCCCGTCGTTTTACATACCAGTGATTTATATGGAAAGTTGTTTTTATAGGGCACTTCAATATTTGACAGATGTGATCCGACAAAGCAAACTCAACCACTTCAGCTTTGCATTTAGGGCCAAGATTATGTGCAAAGTTGTCAATACAAGTGTTACTTGTTAACCTGGTAGGTTGGTTGATTTGTAACTTTAAATTAAAATTTAGAAGCAGACATTCTAGATCAAGGCATATACCAGGCCCCTCAGAAAGTATTGCGAAAAAAAGTTTTTATATATGGGAGACTGGCCAGTTATAATGTTTTTCGAAAATATGATTATTTATAAGTAAAAATAAGTAAGTTCCAATTTCAAAATTTCCCTCCACATTTTTTGCGAGTTAATTCAAAGTATTGTGTCTCACTGAAATATGGATCTGCGCCGGGAACATTTTAGAGCTATGATTTTATACGATTTCAAGTGTCGCCTGAAACCGGATGAATCGTACGATAGACTTCAAATGGCATTCATGGATGAAGGCCCTTCCAAGGCAACCGTGTATCGTTGGTATAACGAATTCAAGCGCGGTCGACCAACTTTGGGGGATGACGAAAGAAGCGGTCGCCCTTTGACGGCTGTTACCGAAGAAAACGTGCTAGCAGTGAAAAATTTAATCCAAGACAATAGGCGAATTACATATCAGGAGATTCAACACATATTGAAGATTGGATCGGGAAGCGTTCACGAGATTCTACACAGCCATCTTCGCGTGAGGAGGATAGTATCACGCTGGGTGCCGCACAACCTCACCGATGCTCAGAAGCAGGCCCGGGTGGAATGGTGCCGTGATATGCTTAACAAATTTGAAGCAGGCTCGTCTCGGCGTGTTTACGACATCGTTACAGGTGATGAGTCCTGGATTTATCAATACGACCCAGAAACCAAGCGCCAGTCGACTGTTTGGGTGTTTCAAAATGAGCCAACGCCTACCAAAGTGAAGCGATCTAGAAGCGGGGGTAAGATTTTGATCGCTAGCTTTTTTAATTTGACTGGCCACTTGGTATCAATTCCCTTACGGGATCAAAGAAGCATTAATGCCGAATGGTATACTACCAAATGTTTGCCAGAAGTTTTCTCTGTTATAAGCAACAAGCGACCAAACACAGGGCTCCGCGGGCTACTGCTCCACCACGACAATGCACCTGCGCACACCGCACTCAAAACGAGGGACTTCCTGGACAGCACGCCAGTCAAACTCCTGGGTCACCCTCCTTACAGCCCTGATCTAGCACCGTGTGACTTCTTTTTATTCCCAAAAATAAAAAATCAGCTCAAAGGGATACAATTTTCGTCGCCGGAAGATGCGCTGGCTGCGTTCGAGCAGGCTGTAAACGAGGTGTCTGCGGCGGACTGGAAAAAGTGTTTTGAAAACTGGTTTAGGCGCATGAATCTTTGTATAGAGGCTGGTGGAAAGTACTTTGAAAAGATTTAATAAAAATATATGTACGTATAGAACAATTTTTTTTAGTTTCGCAAAACTTTCTGAGTGTCCCACGTATTGTTACGTTTTAATGTGTCAATATTGAAATCACCGCATATCACAATATGTTGATTTTGTTTCTTTGTTATTATCAGTAATAAATTTTCCAAGCGTTCAAAAATATAGTCAAGTTACTAGTTTTTGGGATTCTGTAAATACAGACAACAATGGTGTTTGATTGGGTTAATTTGATAGCACAACATTCAAATGACAAACTCATTGCTAGTTTATTTATATCAGGCAAAGCTACCCACTGAAGTCCCTTTTTAACCAAGATACATGTACCACCTCGTTTTGCTTCTGTTCTACTAAAACACGCAGCCAGATTGTAGTTTGGAATAGTCAGAAAATCTTTATAGCCTGACATAATGAAGTGTTCAGAAATGCAGATGACGTCAATGTTAACATTATTCGTGGTAAGCTCATCTTCTTCTTAGTCGTACACTCCTGACGGAGTGGTCGTGGTCATGGATCGTCACCTACACTGGTCACGGCTCTTGCGAGATTTCTCCATCTCTCTCTGTTTATGGCACTGCGTGTACACTCAGTAAGGGAACACTTCGTAGCAGTCTTTATAAGGTCCGTCCATCTTGTGGGTGATCGGCCGCGAGAACGCTGTCCCTCTACTCTTCCCTGCACAACCAACCGTTCCAAAGAGCTTTCATTGCGTATGATATGTCCAAACATCTTCAGGATTCGCACTTGCACAATCGACGAAAGTCTTTGTTTGATGCGAAGCTCTTCCAGGATGGAAATGTTAGTGCGGCGAGCATTCCATTTGATCCTCAGCAAACGCCTCCAGCACCACATTTCAAGTGCATCAATCTTCTTACGCGTTTTCTGATGGATAGTCCATGTTTCAGCTCCGTACAGGAAAATAGGGAACACCAAGCATCTCATTAGGCGAACCTTGGTGTTTTTAGTTATGCGGCGATCCCTCCATATCCTCGTGAGTCTTTCCACAGCTGAGCGTGTCACGGCACATCGCCTTGCGATCTCTTCTTCTCAACTTCCAGTATTTGTGATGATGGATCCCAGGTAGATATAACTCTGGACCACTTCACAGTTAGCGATTTCTCGCAAATCAGGTCGATTGCTAGTTTTACGATCCACCACCATCATTTTAGTTTTATCCCGATTTATAGCGAGGCCAAACTCGGCACTGGTTGTTGTAAGCTCATCTAGGCACACAGTAAGAGCATCTGATTTATTTAGAAGTCCTGCTATGTTTTGATGTAAGATATGTAAATAGAAATCGGTATCGGCTCAATTTTTTTTTAATTTTTTTTTATAGAAATATTTAAGGACGCTGTTACATTTTCGACAAACTCAAATTTAGGTATCTAGTCGCACACAGCAACTTTACGCGTACGCACACATTGAAACTACTGAGCGCTCGATTTTATACATCACATAAATAATCTTGGTCCTTGATATTATTTTTTAATTTTATTGAAGTTGATTCAGGAAGGTTAGTTAGTTGGCACTTTGAAAATGCATTTGATAACTGTTACAAACCGTCGTCGTAAAAAGTAGGTTAATATTTTCAACCGACTTCAAAAAAAGGAGATGCTCTATCTATTCGGCCAAACTACTTATCCGATACGTATCGGGTTTTCATCGATAAATGTATGTGGTGGTATTTTCAGGGAAGGTTTTATTGTATAACATATTAGGATCTGATAAAGATCTTCGGAGATAGACAATGGAACTCTTCAATAACAAACAGCAAATGACCTGTGATTACTGTGATCGTATGTTTATGTTTTGTTTTAACCATACCATAATATATCATCACGCTTGTACGGTTTTAGGGGGTAAGCAGATGTATTTAGTATACCCAAATATGGGGTACCTACAAAAATTTAAAAGAGAAAAATAAAAGCTTTCCTGTGACGAAAAACAATAGGTACCGACACCGACTTCCGAAAAGAATTTTATTTTTCACTTTGTTGTAGTAAGTAGGTATTTTTTAAAAAACGCTACGTGAAATAAGTAGATACCTAAAACGAATTAATTTCCGGTCACAAGGATTAAAAAATGACTTGAACATTTTTCATTATATGGAATATATTAAATATTACTATCACATCATCAGTCACTATTCATTAATAGTGACTGATGATGTGATAGTAATATTTATTACAGAGAGAAGGCCTGTGTCATAGCAGTGGGAACATTTTCCCACTGCTGAGACACAGGCCTCCTCTCTATGAGAGGGAATGGGCTGTAACCAACAACGCGGGCCCAGTGCGGGTTGGTGGATGCACATATCTTCGATTATTTGGTTCTAGGACATGCCGGTTTCCTCACGATGTTTTCCTTCACCGTTTTGAGAGCAGTGGTGAAGAAATAATTTACACAAAGTAAAGCGCCTGCCTGGGCTCGAACCCACGACCTACAACTTGTAAGTCAAGCTAATGACATACTACCCAAAAACCATGAAAATGACACCCATGACGAAAAGATGTCAAATTTTTGACGGCGCCAACTTGTATTTTGGTTTTGACCCCGTATTTGATATAAGCGTCCCCAAAATCTATAAAAATGACATCCATGACGAAAAGATGACAAATTTTAGTCGGCGCCATCTTGTATTTTGGTTTTGACCCCGTAATCGATAAAAGCGACCCCAATAACCATGAAAATGACACCCATGTCGAAAAGCGGCCATTTTTTCGTCGGCGCCATTTTGTATTTTGGTTTTGGTCCCGTATTTGTCATACATACATACATACAAACCGGTTAAAATCATAAATCTCCTCCCACCCATCCACTTCTAAACTTCCCCGTCGGCAGCTTAACCTTACCCATCCAAATCCTAACCTTACTCAGAGCTGTTTAAACCCACCCATCCATATCTCAACCTTGTCAACAACTTTTTAACACCAACTATTCAAATCCCGATCTTACCCAAAAAAATTTCTAAATCTAATTCTAATAATAATAGGAAACTCAAAAATACGGCATACGTCCGATATATAAATATCAACTCCTTTCGATCACGACGAGGACGGTACTCACACGCATGCACACTACAATCTTTCTATTACTTTTATCGTATTTATTTCCTGCGAGAAAGCGATACGCCCGTCCTTCCACGAGCGCTTCTGAGCGCGGAATGATGAGCGGCGGGTACAAAATGTATGAAGACGTCGGCAAGAGATTTTATTTTAGCTAATAATTAAAAAATATAATTATTTAGGTGAAAAATAATTAGCTGCACCTGTAAAGGACTATTTTAACCGCAATTTTTTATAATTTGGAAGATAAAATAAACTGTAAATTTACTTAAACTGGAACCTATTGGGACCCTACTTTTTAGAATTTTTTGCGATTATTGTGATGGGCAAAACGTATTTGTGCGAAAATTTTGTATAATGTCATACAATTTTTCTGATGCATATCTGGAGCTGAATATATTATCTTTAAATTAAGACCATGATATCTTCACATCGCTGATTGCTTATACATTAAAATGGTACCTCAAAAGTACTTTTATTTGTAGAAAAATGTAATAGCGTCCTTAACAATGAAATATAATAAGAACTAAGATAAATAAACGATATAGTAATACTAGCTGACCCGGCAAACTTTGTTTTGCCATAAAAAGACCAAACATTTATCTACCCTACCCTACCCTACACTACCCTACCCTACCCTACCCGACCCTACACTACCCTACACTACCCTACACTACCCTACCCTACACTACCCTACCCTACCCTACCCTACCCTAACCTACCCGACCCTACACTACCCTACAATACTCTATCCTACACTACCATACCCTACCCTACCCTACCCTACCCTACCCTACTGTATACGGCAGTAGTCGAACCGATCATAATGTACGCGGCAAGTGCATGGGCACCCGTAGCCACCAAGCTGTGCATAACGAAGAGGTTAAATGCGGTCCAAAGAGGATTTGCACAGAAAATCTGCAAATCCTATCGCACCATATCCCTGAACTCGGCACTAGTGCTGGCTGGGATGCTTCCCCTCGATCTCCGAATACGAGAGGCAGCTGCCCTGTATGAGGCGAGGAGGGAGTTGGCCCAGTTGGCGTTAGGAGATCGCATTTGCCTCGACACCCCACCCGGCGGAACATATGCGTCTGCAGTTCATATGCCTGGCAGACCAAGAACATCTCGCACACCACTGCACACAAGCAGTGCAGATATACACGGACGGCAGCAAAATTGATGGAAAGGTGGGGGCGGCATTGTCTCTCTGGAGCAATGGCGCCGAAACCGAAGGCCAGAAAATGAAGCTGTCGTCGCATTGCACGGTCTACCAGGCCGAACTGCTGGCCATATGTAAAGCCACGCGGGAGATACAAAAGCACAAAGAAGGGTCTTTTGGCATTTTCAGTGACTCACGATCGTCACTGGAAACGGTCGCAAACCACCGCTCTTCTCATCCCCTCGCAGTCGAAACCAGGGAGAACCTGCGAAAGTCCCGCATCCAAAACAAACATGTGGCTTTGTTTTGGATCAAGGCGCACGCGGGACTGGAGGGGAATGAGAGAGCCGACCACTTGGCTAAAGAAGCGGCATTACACCTTAAAAAGAGGCCGGATTACAACCAGTGTCCGGTTTCATTCGTCAGGCGACAAATCCGAAAGGATTCGCTTGCCGAATGGAATCGGAGGTACAAGACGGGTGACACAGCCGCGACGACAAAACTCTTCTTCCCAGATGCAGTTGACGCATACAAAACCGTCAAGAAGATAAAACCGACGGGGGTAATTACCCATTAATGACAGGACATGGTGGGTTTTCCGAATACTTAAACAGATTCAAGTGTAAGGAAAGCCCATCATGTATATGTGACCCTGAAATTGACGAAACAGTAACCCACCTGTTGACTGACTGCCCGATCTATGGTCTTGATAGGTACACACTCGAACAAAAACTAGGGATTGATATCAGACCAGAGAATTTTAACAAACTTATTACAGAAAATAAATATAGAAGTAGATATCGTTAAGAACATCCTGTGTAATTAGTAAAATAAATCTGTATAAAATATAAGGCCTAATGTAAGGCCCTGTGTTACAGATTATCCATTTTACATAAAGGAATAATTAACCATGAAATAATTTGTGTGCAATTTGTAGTCTTTATAAAATCGAAATTTAAGATTAAAGAAGAATAAAATAAAATAAAATTAAATGAAAATTAAGTTTAAAGAGAACTAAATTCAAAATCAAGGATAGATGAAATTTAAAAGTTCAGCGAAAAATATACAAAAGAAGTATCTTATCCACTGAAAAGTATGTACCTACAAACACTATGTACCTGTAACTATAAAAAAAAATTATAAAAAATAAATTATAATGGAGAAATGAGAAAGATGTGTGCATGAGTGATTGTATAAGTGTAATGTGAGGGGGTAAATGTGTGAGTGTAAGAGTGTGAGTGTAAAAGTGCGTGTTATGAGTTTATGACACTGGTTTTAAAATATTTTCCGTGGAAATGTAGTCAAGATTTAACGGCCAATTCATTAATTTCCTTTTAAAAACCTCTTTTCTATGCGTATATATAGATAGTTTATTATTAATAGAGTTGTACAGAAAAGTACCAAGAAAGCAGAAAAGCCGTTGAGAAAACTTGTGTTGTAACGGATGATTGGACAAACATTGGTTGATCTTCTGTTTTGTGTTAGGAGATCGGGATCTAGGGGTAGTTCAGCGTGTTTTTTTAATACCGACATCATCATTCATCATCATCATTTCAGCCGAAAGACGTCCACTGCTGGACATAGGCCTCCCCCAGGCGTCGCCACATTGATCGATCCCGTGCATCTTGCATCCACCGCCTTCCCGCAACCTTAACCAGGTCATCGGTCCACCTAGTGGGAGGCCTTCCAACGAATCGTCTTCCGGTTCGCGGTCGCCATTCAAGAACTTTTCGGCCCCATCGGCCATCCGTTCTGCAAGCAATGTGCCCTACCCACTACCACTTAAGTTTTGCAATTCTTCGGGCTATGTCGGTAACTTTGGTTCTCCTGCGGATATCATCATTTCTGACGTGATCATGCAAGGAAATGCCGAGCATAGCCCTCTCCATTGCCCTTTGGGTGACTTTAAGCTTTCTGATAAGGCCCATTGTGAGCACTGGCAACACATACTGGTCATAGACTTTTGTCTTGAGACACTGCGGTAAATTGGACAAGAAGATACCACGCAACTTCCCGAACGCCGGCCATCCGAGTCGGATTCGACGGTTGACCTCTTTCTCGAAGTTGGACCTACCCAACTGGACCGTCTGTCCTAAGTAAACATAATCGTCTACAACTTCGAGTGTAGTCTCCGATCTTAATAGGAGTGGGGGTTACATTGGCATTCACCATGACCTTGGTTTTGTCCATGTTCATTTTAAGACCCACTCTTTCAGAAGCTCAACTGAGGTCATCGAGCAATTTACTGAGGCTCTCCATGGTCTCAGCCATAACCACTTTGTCGTCGGCAAACCGAAGGTGAGTGATGTACTCGCCATTAACGTTGATGCCAAGCCCATTCCAGTCCAGAACCTTGAAAACGTCCTCCAGCGCAGCAGTGAACAGTTTCGGAGAAATGACGTCTCCCTGTCTTACGCCGCGCTGGAGAAGGATTGGTTTCGAGGATTGATCCTGAAGACGGACTGACATGGTGGCGTTTTTGTACAGACACTTAACACCTCAATGTACCGGTAGTCGATCTGGCACCGTTGGAGAGACTGCAGTACAGCCCAAGTCTCGATCAAATCGAAGGCTTTCTCGTAGTCCACAAACGCTAAACAGAGAGGCAGGTTATACTCTTCGGTCTTCTGTATAATCTGCCGCAGCGTATGTATATGGTCTACGGTGCTAAAGCCTTTTCGGAATCCGGCTTGTTCGGGAGGCTGGAAATCGTCAAACCTGCGCGTGAGACGATTCGTGATGCCTCTTGAAAACAACTTGGCTGGAAATCGTCAAACCTGCGCGTGAGACGATTCGTGATGCCTCTTGAAAACAACTTGTAAACATGGCTAAGAAGCGAGATGGGCCTATAGTTCTTCAGACGGGCATTGTCGCCCTTCTTGAAGAAGAGTACCACCATACCCCTGCACCATGACTGTGGCGTTTTGCCCTCGAGTATGACGGAATCAAACAGTTTCTGAAGGGCCTTGAGGACCGGTTTTCCACCCGCCTTCAGGAGTTCAGCCGTGATTCCGTCATCACCCGGAGCCTTGTTGTTTTTAAGCTGTTTCAGAGCCATCCTAAACTCGTACAGGCTGACGTCCGGGATATCTTCGGTATAGAGTCGGGCCAATCTAGCTCTTGGGTCGTTTGCTAGACTCGCAACGGGTTTGCTGATTGATGTGTACAACTGTCCATATAATGTCTCGATCTCCCTCAGAAGCTCTGGTTTGGCGGATACGATCCTGCCATTGTTGGTCTCCAGTTTCGTGAGCTGGCTCTGCCCAATAGCCAGATCCCTTGAAAAAACCTTCGAGCCTTTATTTCGCTCAATCGCGTCTTTAATACGCTCTAGATACGGAACTAGTTTAACCAAGCCAGGACAGGAAAACTGGTTGATATTATCACAAGAGTGAGCTTTTTAAGTCGGTTGATCTTGCGGCCTAAGTGAGTAGATCATAAATTTCGTCTTATCCACATTTAGAGTTAGCAAGTTGTAATGCAGCCATTTATATACGGTATCAAATCCTTGTTGAGCATATTTGTCTAACCTCACCCCAAGTGTTAGCATGAAATATCAAGGCAGTATCATCGGCAAACGTGATTATTTTTCTGTTTTCAAAACTGATATTACATAAATCGTTTATGTAAACTAAGAATAATGTTGGGCCGAGGATACTGCCCTGTGGAACACCGTATTGGTTAGGAAGTTCATCTCTAACCCAATATCCTATTTATGTTTTTCGTGTTCTGTCAGATTCTTCTGAGACTTCCAACTCCCATATTTTCGAGCTTTTTAATCAAAATGGGAACAGATACGGTGTCGAATGCTTTGGCTAAATTTAGGTATATGGCTTAGGTCTTCTTTTTATTATCTGACTTATTCATTATGTGATCTGTTAGTTCGTGAACGGCTTCAGCTGTTGACCTGCCAGATCGAAATCCGAACTGAGATGGAGATAGAAGAGAGTTTTGTTCAAGATATTTAGTAAGCCTGGTTTATTAACCGTTCTAATATTTTTGACAATGTTGGCAGTATGGAGATTGGTCTATAATTATTGACACAATATCTGTCTCCTGCTTTGAATACGGGTACAATCTTAGAAGTTTTGAAGGCCTGCGGAAATATTCCAGTAGATAAGGAGAGATTGCATATGTATGTTTGTGGGGGACTAATAATTTTGGAAAAACGTTTTAAAAAGGATCCAGATATATTATCAACGCCGACCGCACATCGATTTTTAAATTACTTAGTAAGGACTGTATTTCCTCTTCGTCAGTAGGCAGAAGAACAAAGGATCTTTGAGGAGAATTTATCAGATGGCTGTTGGCATTGTCATTTGGAAAATTTATATGTTGTGACAGTAGTTTTGTCTGACAGTTTCCTTCCTACATTTGCAAATAATGAGTTAACTAAATTTATGGACTCTATAGGATTATCTGTTGAAATTAATTGTGTCGATTGCTGTTTTGTTTTATTGGTATATGTTATATTTTAATTGCTTTCCAAAGTTTCTTATTGTTTTTCCTGGCTTGCTTAATCAGTTCTTTTTCGTAACTTTGCTTAACTTTCTTTAATAAGGTGTTGCAAAAGTTCCTGTATCTTTTGTATGTGGCACGTACTATTTAATTATCTGGATTTTTTAATACTTTAATTTGTAATTGATCACGGTTTCGCATACATATAAGAAGGCCCGGTGTTATCCAAGGCTTCAATATTAATTTACGTTTGGATGTAGTGATTAGTTTCGTGTTATCATTTATGGTTTGACTTAGTGAGTGTATGAAAAAATTTGGTGCCTCGTTAACATCTGAAATGTTATAAATATATTGGAAATCTATATTTTTAACATCCTTTTGAAGTCCTTTGTCGTCTAGTCTTTTAAACGCTTTGATAACTTGGCTTTTGTTACTGGTAGGGTCTAGAAACAGTAAAACGCTGTTGTGGTCTGTAACTGAATTTCGACAAACATAGCACTTAGCTGATAATCTTGTCTTTATCATCATATGATCTAAGCACGTGCAACTATGAGTAGGAATTGTGTGAGCTGGGAGCAAACCATGAGAAGCGATAAGGTTGAGTTAGGTGTAGGATCTGTTGCCTTGGGCATTTTCAACAATATCAATATTAATATCGCCAACCAATTTAATATTTTGCAAAGATAATAGTTTGCTTAGACAACCGTTAAGGAATGTTAAAAAGTTATCGAGGTTTTTATAACTAGATGGACGATAGATCCAACATTTCCGGTTCCTTAATGCTGTACAGATCTATATTTTTGCAGTAAATAACCACACCTACATTTTGAGTATCGCGAATGAAATATAACTATCGAATTCAGGAACATTAGGGTTAC